>JARQOD010000003.1:511019185-511090033 GCA_033576555.1 Oophaga sylvatica | reverse complement strand
AACCAGCAGTGGTTGAAGAACTAACTGGAGCGTGATCTGCACTCAAAAAATCAAAACCTCACAGACTGCAGTGAACACTGAAACACAACTGTTCACTATCTGTGAAAGGCTCCTTTCTGTACTTCTATAGTGTTTGCAACCAATGTATTGTATACGGATGGAAGCGCGTCACACTAATAGATTAGATTTTTTTCAAATATAATGGAGCTGCACCAATTCCACAAAATAAAATAAAAAAAAGAGTCAGTGAGTGACACGTGCAGATGCCTACAAACAGCGGTGGATGCAGAGCAAACTGCAGCGTCACCTGCACTCTCACACACACCTTGCACAGAGCTGTTAAAACAACACTGCAAGGCAAAAGGAAGCTTTACACAGCGGTTGGTGCTAGCCTGCCTACAGCACAGTACACTAAATCGCAATCTCTAACTGTCCCTCAGAGTCAGCACAGCAGCGTTCTGTCCCTAACTGAGTTCACAGCACAGTGACGCTAAAATGGCGGCGGCGCCTTTTATAGTGCATTCTGACATCATTTCAGCAGCCAATCACAGCCATGCCATTAGTTAAGATGACCGCAGCATTACAGGATGTGCCCACACTTCATAAGATTCCTCATTGGCTGACTAAAATCACATTGCCTCTCAAAGAATTATGGGAACTTCCGATTCCGGTATACGATATTGGAAAAATATCGGAACTAAGTATCGGAATTCCGATACAGCGAATATCGGCCGATACCCGATACTTGCGGTATCGGAATGCTCAACACTACTAAACACCCTTGCAAAACAATAGTGGCTTTTGCATCACAGAACATGTTCACCCTCGTGTTCTAGTGGTGATGTCTGAAGAGACATGGAGGATGGCCTCCGAAAAAGGTCTTCCAGTCCCAGTTTAAAGGAGCGTGTCTCCTAAACTTGTAATCCGCATACACTAAGTGTATGGGCTGACGAACAATTCCCCCTGGGAAGTACAATTCAACATACTGTTTCAACATTTTTGTTACAGACATCCTAAACACGCTTCAAAAAATTACGTGGCTGTTGCATCATGGAACACGTTAACCCTGGTGATCTAGTGGTGGTGTCTGAAGAGACGAGGAGGATGGCCTCCGAAAAAGCTCTTCCCAGTTTAAAGGAGTGGGTCTCCTATACTTGTAATCCCCATACACTAGGTATATGGGCTGACAAACAATTCCCCCTGAGGGGTACACATCAACCGACTATTTAAATATTGTTGACATCCTAAACACCCTTGCAAAACAATAGTGGCTTTTGCATCACAGAACATGTTCACCCTCGTGTTCTAGTGGTGGTGTCTGAAGAAACGTGAAGGATGGGGTTGTGAACACGTTTGGTCTGGCTTCTGAGTTTGGGCTCCCTCTGGTGGTTACTGCTGGTAATGGAGCTGGTCTGGCTGACAGGAATCGATCACCTGAAGAGGATGATTGGAGATCAGGTGTTTCTGACTGTAGAGATATAAGTGAGCAGCCTTCCCTTGGTTGCTGCCGGTGATTTGGTTTTCTTCTGAGCCTTCTGGAAATCAGCTTGTTCACTGCTTTGTCCTACATCTTTCAGATAAGTTATTCGTCTGTTTTAATCTGTGACATTTTTTCCCATTTTGCTTTTCTGTGCCTTGCTGGTGTGAGTACAGCCGGGTTCCCTGCTGGGACCTGTGCTGGACTCTGTTTTCCTTTGCCACTGCTTATTTCAGTCCTTTCTGTATTCCTAGTCTCCTGTTATTTCAGTATCTGTTGGTTTGCGTCCAGTTCACACTAGAGTTCTGATTTAGTGGGGGAAAGGTCGTGTGGCCTCAGTATTTTTGCATATCAGACGTGTTGGAATTTTTCTTAGGGTTTTTGCTGGATTGCAGACAGTATCCTTTTCTGTCCTGTACTATCTAGACAGTTTGGGCCCCAGCATTTGCTTATTCTATTTTCTGCCTGTGTTTTGTTCTTCATCTGTCTCACCAGCAATATATGTTCGGGGGCTATCTATTCCTTTGGTGCTCTCCTCTGGGGCAGTTAGCTTTCCCCTTTCTCTCTTTAGGCTTAGCTAACTGTTTGGCTGTGTCGAGGCGTCTAGGTCATCGTAGGTATGTCCCACGGCTAATTCTAGTTGTGTTGTCAGTTTAGGGGTCTGCAATCCGCTAAGTTACCAACGTCTCTGGGTTTTTGGTCACCTAGCATATTTCTTTATCATCCTCCTCGGTTACTGTGAGGTCGGGACCGCCGCCATCTTGTATAGGGCCTATACCAGCCTCCATTTTGTCGGTTCACAGAGCCACAGACTGCTAACTACACAGGGCCTGTTAGCATATCCAGTACGACCGGCTTTGATGTCCACTATGAATCAAAAGGGCTTTAGTATGCTAATTAGTTTAGGCCCGTGTCTGAATAAGATGGTCATTAGTATGCTAAATAGCTCAGACTCAAGCCAGTATTTCCTGCTCCATATGAATTGCAGACCGGTTAATATGCGTGCTTCAAAGCAAAGGGGAGGGACCTAGCAGGTTTAAGAACTGGGAGCTATGGGCAGACTGGATCCATTTTTACACTCAGAAGCCAAGAAGATGGTCTAGGAAGGACCAAGGGAACGGATTTGCCTTGCCAAGGGAGCAGCAGCACATGCTTTGGGAGACTGTCCAGCAACTAAAGACTGTTACCTGGAGATCGCAGAGCTCCCTGCCTCCCCATGTCCCTACAACCCGGTAATATTGATCTATAGCTAATACCTTTAAGCCTTGTACATTATTGTGGTATTTTTACTCTGACTGCAAATCCATTGTAATTACGTTGTATAGCTTTACTGTATATTTCTGTAATTATCTAGTGCGCCCTTAAGACAATTAAACCATAAAATTAATCTTGGGCTGATGCTTTTACTCTGATCACGAATCTTAGAATACCCAGTGGGTAACAGGACAACCTCCCCGGCGGCCATTTGCTCTAGGTGCAGTTCCCTTACTGACCTGAGAGACAAAGGGGGCGCCGGAGAGCTGTACCTGTGGAGTTACGTCCCATTGGTGACGTAGGAGGAAAGGGGTCGTCCTTCACATTTGGTAGCAGCGGTGGGATCAGAAGCTGTGATACCCGGGCTACCGTGTGGCGGTCAGCTTAGTTCCTCACAGTTACCAAATCATAACAGGATGGCCTCCGAGAAAGGTCTTCCCAGTCCCAGTTTAAAGGAGCGTGTCTCCTATACTAAGTGTATGGGCTGACAATCATTTCCCCCTGTGGGGTAGACATCAACATACTGTGTAAACATTTTTAATTAAAAGGGCATCAAAAACACACTTTTACATAATAAGGTAGCTGTTGCATCACGGATCACGTTCACCATGTTTATCTAATGGTGGTGGATGATGAGGATGAGGAGGAGGATAATACACCAAATAGCCTAACTCAGAAAGCGTATACCCATGTGTGGGTGTGAAGAGGTGCATGGTAATACACCTTCCAAAAAAAGACACTATATTGGAGGTTATGCTTTGCTGTTATCATTCAGTGGTGTACAGAAGTCTGCCTCAATCCAGCCCTTGTTCATTTTTATAAGAGTCAGCTTATCAGCATTTTCAATTAACAGGCGGATGCACTTATCAGTTATAATTCCACCAGCGGCACTAAAAACCAAGGCGTAGAGAGCCAGTTCATGCCACGTGTCCAGCTTGAATACCCAATAATTAAAAGGCACAGAGGAATCACGGAGGACGTTGGTACGGTCAGCAAGGTACTCCTACAGCATCTTCCCAAATTTTCCACTCCTTGTGACAGTACCCCGCGACTCTGGGCCAGGGCAATGGGAGGGTCTGAGAAAAGTGTCCCAGAACTTTGACAGTGTTACCCTGCCTCTGCTGGATTGGAGTTGTGTCTCTCTCGCCTGTACTCCTCGGTTGTCCAACGAACTGTGACCTCTGCCGCCAGCATTTTCAGATGGGAATTTTTTTAATAATTCCACAACAATGGCCCTCTGGTACTGCAACATTTTAGTACACCTATCTGCCTCTGGAAGAAATTATTGAAAGTTCTTGTAGTGTGGGTCTTGATGGGGACATCACACACCAGTCGGTGAGCCGGAAGATGCAACGTTGCTGAAGCACGGCAAGGGCGGCTAATGCTGTAGCTGACTTTCTAAAATGGGCACACAGGCGGCGTACTTTCACAAACAGATCCAGCAGCTCCGGGTGGCTTTTGAGAAACCATTGAACAACAAGGTTAAGCACATGGGCCAGGCATGGTACGTGTGTGAGCTCACCTCGCCTCAGAGTCGCCACCAGGTTCCAGCCATTGTCACACACGACCATGCTGGCTGTAGGTTCAGTGGTGTCAGCCACACATCTGCCTGCTCTTTCAGAGCTGTCCACAATTCTTCAGCATTGTGCGGTTTGTCACCTAAGCATATTAGCTTCAGCACAGCCTGTTGCCACTTGGCTGAGGCAGTGCTGCAGTACTTCCAGCTTGAGACTGATGTGGTCATTTCAGAGATGCAGGCTGAAGAAGAGGAGGAGGAGAAGGATGACGTGCTGAAGAGGAGGAGGAGGTGGTGCAGGAGCTGTAGACTGTGGGGCAACCCTGATTGACCTAGGGCCGGAAATCCTCAGCATCGGGAGGACGTGTTCCATCCCAAGGTCCGACTGGGTCCCGGCTTCCACTTTGTTAACTCAGTGTGCCAAATAATCAGCTAAATGTACCGTCCCTGCCCAGAAGCACTTGTCCACGTGTCCGTGGTTAGATGTACTTTCCCACTAACTGCATTGTTGAGGGCACGGGTAATGTTGTTGGACATGTACTTGTGTAATGCCAGGACGGCACACCGGGAGAAATAGTGGTGGCTGGGGACAGAGTACCTTGGGACAGCTGCCGCAATCAGGAAAGCTTCCATCTCCATGAGCCTAAAAGGCAAAATTTTGAGCACAAGCAGACAAGAAATGTGTAAATTTAGTACTGTGGCCTGTGGGGCTTTGGCTGGGTATTTCCGCTTGCATTCCAATGACAGGGGTATGGACAACTGAAGGCTGCACTGGGACAAGGACGTGGACGTGCTTGCTGATGGTAGTAGTTGAGTGTGTGCAACGACAGGTGCAGGGCAGGAGGCATCTTCGTAGGCACCATGGACAGGGTATTGGCTTCCACGCACAACAGTGGAAGAAGCAGTGGCATCACCCGCAGACAATGTTCCTGGACCCTGAGGTTCGACCCGCAAAGTCGGGTGCTTTGCTGCCATGTGCCTGATTATGCTGGTGGTGGTCAGGCTGGTAGTTTTGCTACCTCTGCTGATGGGGGCATGGCAGGTGGTGCAAATGGCCTGTTTGGGGTTATCGACAGAGTTTTTAAAAAACAACCAGACTCGGGAAGACCTAACAGTTGTATTGCCAACTTCTGTCATGTTGGTGTTGTTGGTCTTACAAGGAACAGTTGCCCGCCTTCTGTCCTCAGCCACCACAGAGCTTCTTCCTGCCTGTTGTGGTGCTATGCCTGTCCTCCTGCCAGGTTGAGTCAGTTATTGTGTCATCCACCACCTCCTCTTCCACTTCCACACCCTGGTCCTCCTCCTGACATTCTGGCAATTGTCTCTCATCTTCGTAACACTTGTTGGGACACATTCCCATCGTCGCTTTCGTGTAAACGTGGCTGGTCAAATATTTGGGCATCGCTACATGCAGTCTCATTTTGCCCTGCTTCAAGTGGACCATACGAGAGGCCCGAATCTGTAAATGAAAAAGTGAACAACTCTTCCGAGTGTCCAAGTGTGGGATCAGTTGTCTCCGGGCACTCGACATGGCAGGAGGAAGGATGATCAGGGTGAGGAATATGCAGTCCAAACTCACGGCCACTCAGACTTGACCATGTGGAAGACAGGTTGCTGGTGCTGGTAGCTAAGTGAATGGAAGCATTATCCACTATCCAACCAACTACCATTTGACAGTGCTCTGTTTCAATAGTGCTGTTCTGCGATCCCCTATGAATTCAGACTGGAAGCTCATGCGAGAAGATGTGGGTGTTTGTTGTGCCACAAGTTCAACTTGCCTACGGCCTCGGACTCTGCATGCACCATCACCATCACATCCACTTCCCCGTCCCTTGACACGTGCCTTGCCCATTTTAAATGAAGTACAATATTTTCCACGTTAACTACAAAAGGTTGAATTGGGAGCAAACTCAGATGTGATCCATGTGCGATAACAACATGCTTTAAAATATCTGGATTGTTCTTTTTTTTAAACAAACAGGTGTCAATAACTATGGTAAGACCCTGCAAAAACTGTGGAATGGAGGCCTGAAATACTACAATTTGTAGCCCACAGATAGATGAGGTGACTGACGGAGATACCACACTGTTCAATATGTGGCCTGTATTTTTTTAATTTTTTACCCCAAAATAGTCTATAGACCTAGGGGAAGAAACAGGAAAAAAAGGTGAATGTAGGCCTGAAATGCAACAATTTGCAGCACGCAGATAGATCAGGCGTCTGACAGAGATACCACACTGTTCAATATGTGGCCTGTATTTTTTTATTTCTTACCCCAAAATAGTCTATAGAACTAGGATAAGACACAGCAAAAAAAAGGTGAATGTAGGCCTGAAATGCCACAATTTGTAACCCACAGATAGATCAGGCGTCTGACGGAGATACCACTCTGTTCAATATGTGGCCTGTATTTTTTTTATTTTTTACCCCAAAATAGTCTATAGAACTAGTGTAAGACACATAAAAAAAGGTGAATGTAGGCCTGAAATGCAACAATTTGTAGCCCCAGATAGATTAGGCGTCTGACGAAGATAGCCCACTTTCAAATATCTGCCCTGTTTTTTTTTTTTTTAGCCAGCAAAATTGTGTCAGTAAGTAGGCTATGACAGAACAAAAAAATTCTATGGAGGCCTGAAATGGCAAAATTTTTCACGTAATGATATGCGATCCGTGTGGCGGACAAAACCCAGTGTAAAATATCTGCACTGTAGCTAAAAAATTTTTGGCAGCTAAATATTGTTTTGGCAGCAAAATGGTGTCAAAAAATTGTATAAAACACTCCAAAAAAATTCTACAGTACCACAAAAAATGGCAAATTTTTCTGCGCACTCAGATGTCATGCGTTCTGTTGAATACACCACTGAATTTTAACGGTTGGCGGTGGATAAGGTTTGCGACTGTTATGCTCAATTACCCATTTTTAAGAGGGGACTTTCTAGTACGATTTAGGATGAATTAGCCCATGCAGATTCTCCTCAAGAGTTAGAGATGTTCATGCAGCACTGTGTGCGCATTGACATACGTATTACAGAACGTAGACAGGAGAGATTTGCAGCTTATAATCATGTCTCTAACTCTCCCCTTCCTTCTAAAGAACTTGCAGGCAAAGCCTCTTGGAAAGCTGAACCAATCCCTATGCAAGTGCATGCTTTACAGCGGCGTGAGAGTAACGAGTGCAGGGAGCATGGCTTTCGTGAGAGTTTGTTTTTACTGCGGTCAGTCTAACCATTTACTTATTAACTGTTCTAAGCAGCCTCGCATAGTACTAGCTGCTGAAGGGGAATATGAGAATCAGGATGATGAATCTGTTATTTCTGAGTCCAGCTTTTCTGTCAATGCTATGTTTCATTCCCTAGCAAAGATTGCCGCTCCCAAGACACGGAAGGATAAGAAAGGATACACATTGGATCTTGTACAGCTGAGGTGGATTATGGAGCGGGGGGCTAACTTTATGGACATCACCTTTGCCAAGGAACATGGCATACAGATTCAACAGAGAGCCACCCCAGTGACCATGGAAACAGTGGATGGTTCCCCCTTAGTCTCTGGACCGGTGGATCAGGAGACGGTACCCCTGGAGATTTACATGGAGCCTAATCATCGGGAAGTGCTTTCTGTTGTGCTAATTTCTTCGTCCCATTTTCCTTTAATTCTAGGAATTCCCTGGCTTTAGGCACAGAACTCAATCATCAACTGAGGTAAATTCTCGGGATGCGGAATGTATCACTGGAATGTCTATGTTACCACCCATTTGCAATGAATTTTCTGATATCTATGATAAGAAAATGGCAGATCAGCTTACCTCTCATAGACCCTATGACTGTCCTATTAAGCTTCTTCCGGGGGCGGCTATTCAATTTAAAAATGTTTACCCACTAGCAGCTTCGGAGCTGCAGGCCTTAAAGGAATACTGTACATTGTTGAAAATCTGGTGAAGGGTTTCATTCACCCTTCCTCATCACCGGCAGGAGCACCCTCCTTTTTCGTAAAGAAGAAGGATGGAACTCTTAGACCCTGCATTGACTATCGGGAGCTCAACAAGGTAACCATTCGTAACCGATATCCTTTACCGTTAATTCCTGAATTGCTGGAAAGATTACGACACGCCAAAGGTTGGATCTTCGAGGAGCTTATAACCTAGTTCGGATCCGCTCTGGGGATGAATGTAAGACGGCATTTAGATGTCGCTATAGGCACTTTGAGTACCTTGTGATGCCTTTTGGTCTCTGCAACGCTCAAGCAACCTTCCAACACTTGGCTAATGACATTTTTAGAAATTTGCTAGATCATTTTGTCGTAATCTATCTGGACAATATTTTGATTTTCTCCAATTCTTTGCAGGAGCATCAAGAACATAAGACTGTTTTAAGACGCCTGAAATAGAATCATCTCTACATCAAGCCTGAGAAGTGTGAGTTCCATCGCGCTAAGTTTCAAATTTTAGGCTATGTCATCTCGCCACAGGGGCTTAACATAGAGGCTGCTAAGATTCAGGCTATTCTTGATTGGCCCGCACCTAAGAATGTCAAGGAAGTACAACGCTTTATCGGGTTTGCTAACTTTCATAGACGGTTTAGCCGTAATTTCTCTGAAATTGTGCAACCTATTACTCAAATAACCAAGAAGGTCTACACAGGCACAGGAGGCGTTTTACTGTCTTAAGTTCCATTTTACGTCTGCACCGCTGTTGATTCATCCTAACCAGGCATATACTTTCATAGTGGAGGTGGACGCTTCGGATTGTGCATTGAGGGCCATACTCTTGCAAAGAACGGGCGAGAAAAGTTTGTTACATCCATGTGCCTTTTTCTCCTGTAAACTTTCTGCTGTGGAGAGGAATCATGATGTGGGAAATAAAGAGCTCCTAGCCATCATCGCTGCATTTAAAGAATGGAGGCATCATCTGCAGGGGGCAGCGCAACAAGTTATTGTGCTCACGGATCATCGTAACCTAGAATTTTTGAGGTCTGCTAGATGTCTTTCTCCACAACAGGCTCATTGGAGTTTGTTTTTAAATCAATTTAATTTTGTCATTTCGTACTGCCGAAGTTCACGTAATGGGAAAGTGGATGCTTTGTCCCAAATCCATGCCACGGATTCTGTACCTGGGACCCAGTCCAAGACCATTTTGTCTGATGCCAACTTTGTCAGAGTCATCCAGAATAAGGACTTATGGAAGACTATTAAGGAAGCCTATGACGCTGACACATTCCTTGCTAACCCTACTGATGATGTGAATCTATTTCTCAAGAACGGTATGTAGGATCGGGATCAACGTTTATACGTTCCGGAGGTCGTAAGGCTGCAGGTCCTCAAGTTTGTCCATGACTCCAAGTTGGCTGGTCATCGGGGGTACAAAAGACACAGGAGTTCCTGAGCCATTGCTTTTGGTGGCCTACCTGTCTGAAGGATGTGAAGAGTTACGTTCTCTCTTGTGAGGTATGTGCATGCTTTAAGATTCCTTGTGTATCACCTACTGGATTGCTGCAACCACTACCCGTCCCCTCTCGCCCTTGGGGGTCTATTTCGAAGGACTTTATAGTGGAATTGCCCACTTTTGGGGGAAAGAACTCTATTCTGGTGGTGGTGGATCACCTTACAAAAGCTGCTCACTTCATTCCTTGCACTGGTTTTCCCTCAGCTAAGGAGACGATTGAGCTGGTTATTCAGAATGTGTTCCGGCTGCATGGAGTTACAGACGAGATTATCTCTGATCGTGGAGTGCAGTTTACCTCCAGATTCTGGAAAGGATTTTGTTCTGCGCTTGGTATCAATGTCTGTGTAACGCTGGTATTGTCTGTACTTTGTTTTCCAGCGTTACTTTGCATGTTTTTTGCATTAACCCTTTTGCTCCTTTCTCCCTAACCAGCTGGGATACTGTTGTCTGTTACCTATATGGATGCTGCTCAGTTCCCGGCTCTGCTGCGTACCCGTACTTGCGTGAGTGGCTCCGCTGCTTTGCATGACCGCCCGCATGTGCGGTTCCTGACTTGCTGTGAAAGCCGTCCGTAGCTTGCAAAGTCCTCTGCAGTGGTGCATGACTTACTGCGTGGTTGGCAGCAGCCATTGTTGGGTTCCCTCTGTGTTGTGCTGTCTGGCTCTGCATAGGGGGCGCGGCCCACACCTGTCCTGCTTTTATGTGGATTGGGTGTTTACTAGAATTACTGCTCCAGCCTATCGCTGTGAAGCAGCTCATATATAAAGTTCCCCAGCCCTAGTGGGCGTTGCCAGAGCTTCGCATTGAATCCACACTGAATCCCTGAACCTAGCCGTATGTGGTTGTGTGTTCAGCTCCTGCTCTGAAGTTGATCAGCTCTGGAGAGCTGATTCCCTGTTCCTGCTGTGTCTTGTTCCCTGATCCTGGATCAAACCCGGTACCTGAATGTCTGAATTGTGTCTTGTGTTTCCGCCTATGCTGGGGGCTGATTACCCAGATCGCCGTTCCTGGAGGCTGTATATCCAGGCCTGTTCCTGCTGTGTCTAATTACCTGAACCCCTGATCTTAGATCGCATCCTGTACCTGACTTTCTGAACTGTGTCCTCTGTGTTATGTTCCTGAAATCCTGCTGTGTCCAGAACCCTGTGCCAGTGACTGTGAATCCTTGCTATATAACCTGAGTTCATCTTGGAAGGAGGAGTCCGGTGTGTGCTGAGTTTCTGTTACTCTGTGCTCAGCCTCTGTGCAATCCCCGGCCAGCTCCCGTTGAGCCTGGCGGGGCTTGCACCAGACCGCTGGGGTTCCTTTTCAGGTCGCTGCCAGATGTCCGGATCCTATGCCTGATGACCATGGCCTGATGTCCGATGTCCGACGACCACTTCCAGATGTCCGGATCCTATCCTTCTTGCCTGATGTCCGGATCCTGCCGATCATTGCCAGATGTCCGGAGCCTGCTGATCGGTGCCAGATGTCCGGAGTCCGAGGCCTGTGTTCCAGTCCGTGTTCCTGTGATTCAATCCATGTTCCTGTCCGTGTTCCTGACTCCCTGAGACCCAGTCCGTGTTCCTGTCTGTGTTCCTGACTCTCTGAGATCCAATCCGTGTTCCTGTGCAGTCTAACTCTGTTTCAGCCATCAGCTCCTGATTCCAGTTACCTGTCTGTTACCTGTCGGCTTGCCTGTCTGCCATCCGTCTGCAGTTCCTTCCAGAGGTTCGGACGTCATCTGCAGAGATCCCCGGCTCTTGCCTGCTCACCTAGGAGCGATCATCTGTCATCCGACTGCAGCCTACCTGGAGGCTCCACCATATCAGGTCGTATATACCTGCCTGTCTAGAGACTGCCTGGTCACTTACTGTGACAACCTGCCTGTCTAGAGACTGCCTGGTCACTTGCCGTGACAACCTGCCTGTCCCAGAGACTGCCTGGTCACTTGCCGTGACAACCTGCCTGTCCCAGAGACTGCCCTGGTCACTTTCCGTGACAACTTGCCTGTCCCAGAGACTGCCTGGTCACTTGCCGTGACAACCTGCCTGCCTGGTCACTTGCCGTGACAACCTGCCTGCCCTGGTCACTTGCCGTGACAACCTGCCTGCCCTGGTCACTTGCCGTGACAACCTGCCTGCCTGGTCACTTGCCGTGACAACCTGCCTGCCTGGTCACTTGCCGTGACAACCTGCCTGCCCTGGTCACTTGCCGTGACAACCTGCCTGTCCCAGAGATTGCCCTGGTCACTAGCCGTGACAACCTGCCTGTCCCAGAGACTGCCTGGTCACTTGCTGTGACAACCTGCCTGTCCCAGAGACTGCCTTGGTCACTTGCCGTGACAACCTGCCTGTCCTGCCGGTTCCTCCTTGGTCTACCCTGTGATGACGTCTGTCCTGGGTCGGTGTCTGATGTTCTCCTGCTGAGCCTGTGCTACGCCTGAGGCCTGAGAGAGAGGCCGTCCTAGTATGCCCGTGCCAGATGACCCTGGACTTCATCAACCCGTGATGACCCCGCCATCGTCTGACGTTCGTCCTGGGCCGGTGTCTGATGTTCTCCTGCTGAGCCTGTGCTACGCCCGAGGCCTGAGAGTGAGGCCATACTAGTATGCCCGTGCCAGATGATCCTGGACTTCATCAACCCGTGATGACCCCGCCATCGTCTGAAGTCTGTCTGAGGTCGGTTGTCTGATGTTCTCCTGCTGAGCCTGTGCTACGCCTAAGGCCTGAGAGAGAGGCCGTCCAAGTATGCCCGTGCCAGATAACCCTGGACTGCATCTACCCGTGATGTCCTCCAGCACTCGTCTGTGATCCTGAGTCGTGTACCCTTCTCTGATGTGCGGAATCGAGAGCCCGGTCTTATGTTCTGTTTTATGTACTGTGTTTCTTTAAGTAAACTTTATGTTTCTTCTTACCTGAACTTGTGCGGTGTTGTCTAGTCCTGCAGGTCGCCACCTTGCCCACATGCTCAGCTGCCACGGATCCCGGTCGCTGCCCTTCCCTAGTCCGGGCAGGCCCGGGTCTCCCTCCGTGGTCCAGTGGGTCCACATTCTCATCATCTGGGACCCATGCCTCACGTCGTCGTGGACTGGCGGCGTGGGAGCATTGGCTAGCTAGGCAAGCTATGCCATGTCCCGGCGCCCCACAGCCGTGGGAAGCGCTACAGTAAGCTCTGGCCATGGACTCCGCTGAGCATGTGCGGTCTGCAGGACTTTCTCCAAGCTCCACCTGATGTGTGAACTAGACTACTTGGTCCCCACAGGGTAAGTGGACTAGATGGCTCGATTCCCCGCTTGGTCAGCGGTTCGGACTTTTCGAGCTATTAACTCTGCTGCCATATTGTGAACTATGGGACTTACCGCCAAACCCAAGTGAATTTTTCTGGGGAATTTTTTTTTACTTGGGTCTTCAGAAGAGGGGGCCTGAGGAGGGGGATACTGTAACGCTGGTATTGTCTGTACTTTGTTTTCCAGCGTTACTTTGCATGTTTTTTGCATTAACCCTTTTGCTCCTTTCTCCCTAACCAGCTGGGATACTGTTGTCTGTTACCTATATGGATGCTGCTCAGTTCCCGGCTCTGCTGCGTACCCGTACTTGCGTGAGTGGCTCCGCTGCTTTGCATGACCGCCCGCATGTGCGGTTCCTGACTTGCTGTGAAAGCCGTCCGTAGCTTGCAAAGTCCTCTGCAGTGGTGCATGACTTACTGCGTGGTTGGCAGCAGCCATTGTTGGGTTCCCTCTGTGTTGTGCTGTCTGGCTCTGCATAGGGGGCGCGGCCCACACCTGTCCTGCTTTTATGTGGATTGGGTGTTTACTAGAATTACTGCTCCAGCCTATCGCTGTGAAGCAGCTCATATATAAAGTTCCGCAGCCCTAGTGGGCGTTGCCAGAGCTTCGCATTGAATCCACACTGAATCCCTGAACCTAGCCGTATGTGGTTGTGTGTTCAGCTCCTGCTCTGAAGTTGATCAGCTCTGGAGAGCTGATTCCCTGTTCCTGCTGTGTCTTGTTCCCTGATCCTGGATCAAACCCGGTACCTGAATGTCTGAATTGTGTCTTGTGTTTCCGCCTATGCTGGGGGCTGATTACCCAGATCGCCGTTCCTGGAGGCTGTATATCCAGGCCTGTTCCTGCTGTGTCTAATTACCTGAACCCCTGATCTTAGATCGCATCCTGTACCTGACTTTCTGAACTGTGTCCTCTGTGTTATGTTCCTGAAATCCTGCTGTGTCCAGAACCCTGTGCCAGTGACTGTGAATCCTTGCTATATAACCTGAGTTCATCTTGGAAGGAGGAGTCCGGTGTGTGCTGAGTTTCTGTTACTCTGTGCTCAGCCTCTGTGCAATCCCCGGCCAGCTCCCGTTGAGCCTGGCGGGGCTTGCACCAGACCGCTGGGGTTCCTTTTCAGGTCGCTGCCAGATGTCCGGATCCTATGCCTGATGACCATGGCCTGATGTCCGATGTCCGACGACCACTTCCAGATGTCCGGATCCTATCCTTCTTGCCTGATGTCCGGATCCTGCCGATCATTGCCAGATGTCCGGAGCCTGCTGATCGGTGCCAGATGTCCGGAGTCCGAGGCCTGTGTTCCAGTCCGTGTTCCTGTGATTCAATCCATGTTCCTGTCCGTGTTCCTGACTCCCTGAGACCCAGTCCGTGTTCCTGTCTGTGTTCCTGACTCTCTGAGATCCAATCCGTGTTCCTGTGCAGTCTAACTCTGTTTCAGCCATCAGCTCCTGATTCCAGTTACCTGTCTGTTACCTGTCGGCTTGCCTGTCTGCCATCCGTCTGCAGTTCCTTCCAGAGGTTCGGACGTCATCTGCAGAGATCCCCGGCTCTTGCCTGCTCACCTAGGAGCGATCATCTGCCATCCGACTGCAGCTCCATCCGGAAGTTCGGACATCATCTGCAGAGATCCCCGGCTCTTGCCTGCTCACCTGGGAGCGATCATCTGCCATCCGACTGCAGCCTACCTGGAGGCTCCACCATATCAGGTCGTATATACCTGCCTGTCTAGAGACTGCCTGGTCACTTACTGTGACAACCTGCCTGTCTAGAGACTGCCTGGTCACTTGCCGTGACAACCTGCCTGTCCCAGAGACTGCCTGGTCACTTGCCGTGACAACCTGCCTGTCCCAGAGACTGCCCTGGTCACTTTCCGTGACAACTTGCCTGTCCCAGAGACTGCCTGGTCACTTGCCGTGACAACCTGCCTGCCTGGTCACTTGCCGTGACAACCTGCCTGCCCTGGTCACTTGCCGTGACAACCTGCCTGCCCTGGTCACTTGCCGTGACAACCTGCCTGCCTGGTCACTTGCCGTGACAACCTGCCTGCCTGGTCACTTGCCGTGACAACCTGCCTGCCCTGGTCACTTGCCGTGACAACCTGCCTGTCCCAGAGATTGCCCTGGTCACTAGCCGTGACAACTGCCTGTCCCAGAGACTGCCTGGTCACTTGCTGTGACAACCTGCCTGTCCCAGAGACTGCCTTGGTCACTTGCCGTGACAACCTGCCTGTCCTGCCGGTTCCTCCTTGGTCTACCCTGTGATGACGTCTGTCCTGGGTCGGTGTCTGATGTTCTCCTGCTGAGCCTGTGCTACGCCTGAGGCCTGAGAGAGAGGCCGTCCTAGTATGCCCGTGCCAGATGACCCTGGACTTCATCAACCCGTGATGACCCCGCCATCGTCTGACGTTCGTCCTGGGCCGGTGTCTGATGTTCTCCTGCTGAGCCTGTGCTACGCCCGAGGCCTGAGAGTGAGGCCATACTAGTATGCCCGTGCCAGATGATCCTGGACTTCATCAACCCGTGATGACCCCGCCATCGTCTGAAGTCTGTCTGAGGTCGGTGTCTGATGTTCTCCTGCTGAGCCTGTGCTACGCCTAAGGCCTGAGAGAGAGGCCGTCCAAGTATGCCCGTGCCAGATAACCCTGGACTGCATCTACCCGTGATGTCCTCCAGCACTCGTCTGTGATCCTGAGTCGTGTACCCTTCTCTGATGTGCGGAATCGAGAGCCCGGTCTTATGTTCTGTTTTATGTACTGTGTTTCTTTAAGTAAACTTTATGTTTCTTCTTACCTGAACTTGTGCGGTGTTGTCTAGTCCTGCAGGTCGCCACCTTGCCCACATGCTCAGCTGCCACGGATCCCGGTCGCTGCCCTTCCCTAGTCCGGGCAGGCCCGGGTCTCCCTCCGTGGTCCAGTGGGTCCACATTCTCATCATCTGGGACCCATGCCTCACGTCGTCGTGGACTGGCGGCGTGGGAGCATTGGCTAGCTAGGCAAGCTATGCCATGTCCCGGCGCCCCACAGCCGTGGGAAGCGCTACAGTCTGTCTGTCCTCAGCATATTATCTGCAGACCAATGGGCAAACAGAGCGGACTAATCAGACTCTGGAGCATTATCTTCGGTGTTAAATCAACCACTCACAAGATGACTGGTTAGAGTTGCTTGCTCTAGCAGAGTTCTCTTATGATAACTTGCAGAATGCATACACTAAGGTAACACCCTTCTTACAATCTGGGTTTTCATCCTAGTATTCTTCCCAGATCCCCAATTGATGCTCCGTTGCCTGCAGTAGATGAGAGATTGAGAGGTTGGCAAGGATGAGAAGAAATCTGGAAACTCTGAAAGAATCGCTATCTACCACACAGGAGAGATACAAGAGATCTGCCGATAGGTTCCGGTGACCTGTACCTATGTTTAAGGTAGGAGACTGTGGTTATATAAGAAGAATTTAAAATTGAATGTTCCATCACAGAAGCTTGGACAAAAATTCATCGGTCTTGTCAAGATCTCTGGGATCATGAGCTCCGTTGCCTGCAGTCTGAAGTTGCCAAAGACTATGAAAGTACATTCTGTTCCATGTCTCCCTATTAAAACCTGTGTCTCCAAATACCTTTCAGGGTTGTACTGCACCTCCTCCTCAGCCTGTGTTAGTGGATGGGCATTAACATTTTGTTGTGGAGAAGATTCTGGACTCCAGGATCCGCAGGAATCAGCTGCAGTACCTCATCAAGTGTCAATGATATCTGTCTGAGAACTCTTGGGAGCCGGTGAGTAATATCTGTCATCCTCAAAAGATTACTCTGTTCCACTAAAAATATCCTGAAAAACTTGGTCCTGGATCGTCCTGAGGCCTCTTCTAAGGTGGGAATAATGTAAGCATTTTGGATTTCAATTTGAGCCTGTTCGCCCTTATTCAAGATGAAGTCTAGTATCTCACCCTGTAATGGAACTTCCTGTCTGTCCTGTTATTAAGTCCGGGTCGTGTGTTCCTCCTTGCCTGAGTATTTTGTGCTGTTGGCTCCTGAGCTTCTGCCTGTTACTGGTGAACTATCTACTACTGCTGCTCATTACTCTGTGGTCTGCCTTCTCCTCATTCAGCTGCCTTCCATCTTCTGTGTGCTTCTGAATCTGACCGGGGTTGCCTATTGACCGGAATACTTGGGTGCTGCCTCTCACCTCTGAAACTGCTGCGGTCAGTAAGAAGTGTTACCTTCCTCATATCTTCTGGACTGTCTGTTGGGCTGTGCTGCGGGACTTGAGCGGGGCTTTTCAGCCCTTAAAGGTACCTTTAGAGACCTTCCCCTGTCTACGCTTCAACTATGAATTACTGGACTTCTACAAACAAGTGCCGTACGCACATGTGATCAAGTTATTGCTGGACTACCTCATTTAAGTACTGTGTGCATTACCACTACCCCCTTGCTGGATAACTACGTTTAAGTACTGTGTGCATTCCCACTAATATTCTTGCTGGACTTTCACGTTTAAGTACTGTGTGTATTCGCACTAATATCTTTACTGGACTTCCTCGTTAAGTGTCTCGCGCACTCCTGCGTCGTATCCTTGCTGGACTGGTTCGTATCAGAAGTCGCGTCCCACTATTCAGTTTGCTGTGATTAACTATATTGTGCTGAGCCCCTCGTTTCAATTGCAGGAATATCTGTTAGTTCTGTTTGCATTTCTAATTTGTCAAATACACCTTTTGCTCTCAGACTGGTTTTATCCCATGCTATCAGATTCCATAGTACCCACTTAATTGTTGTAGACAGTCTTGGAGGCATACTGCTACAGGCAACACGCATGAAGGAGATCCAATAAGAGTATACACATTTACAAAAATTAGTGGCAGACACCAACAAAGTGGCATCAATTTGACCACAGTAGAAATAGTTGAATAGGGATCGACAGGTCTTTCACTACACCCAATCCAGCCAATCCAGCAGATGAACACCCTACAAGGTGTGTTCACATTTAACCCCTTACTGCCATCGGACGTACTATCCCGTCCATGGTACCTGGGCCCGTATGACCGGGGACGGGATAGTACGTCATAGGCGATCAGCTGCGCTCCTGAGGGGAGCGCAGCTAATCGCCGCCGGGTGTCAGCTGATTAACACAGCTGACACCCATGACTGTGTGTCAGGAGCGGTCACGGACCGCTCCCGGCACATTAACCCCTAGCACACCGCGATCAAACATGATCGCGGTGTACTGGGGGCACAGGGGAGGATCGCGCAGGGTGGGTGCTCCCTGCGCGCCCCCCTGAGACCCTCAGAGCAGCGCGATGTGATCACGCTGTTCTGAGGGCTTCCTCCCTCCCAGGACCCGGATCCAAGATGGCGCCGGGGTCCTGGAGGGAGGCGGCTACCTCAGTGCCTGCCGAGAGCAGGCACTGAGAAGCCTGCATCTATGCCTGTGCGATCGCTGGTGTGACAGAGTGCTGTGCACACTGTCACACCAGCGATCTGATAAAATACTGTGATGTCCCACCCTGGGACAAAGTAAAAAAGTTAAAAAATAAACATGTGTAAAAAAAAAATCCAAAATAAATAAAAAAAAAAAAATATTCCCCAATAAATTCACTTCTTCCTATAAATAAAAAAAAAAAACAATAAAGTACACATATTTGGTATCGCCGCGTCCGTAACGACCCCCCCTATAAAATTGTCCCACTAGTTAACCCCTTTAGTGAACCCCTTAAAAAAAAAAAAAAAAACGAAGCAAAAAATCAATGCTTTATCATCATACAGCCGAACAAAAAGTGGAATAACACGCGATCAAAAAGACCGATATAAAAAAACATGGTACCGCTGAAAACGGAATCTTGTCCCGCAAAAAACGAGCCATCACAAAGCATCATCAGCGAAAAAATAAAAAGTTATAGCTCGCAGAATAAAGCGATGCAAAAATAATTATTTTTTATATATAAATTGTTTTTATTCTATAAAAGCGCCAAAACATGAAAAATGATATAAATGAGGTATCGCCATAATCGTACTGACCCGAAGAATAAAACTGCTTTATCAATTTTACCACACGCGGAACGGTATAAACGCCTCCCCCAAAAGAAATTCATGAATTGCTGATTTTTGTTCATTCTAACCTCCCAAAAATCGAAATAAAAAGCGATCAAAAAATGTCACGTGCTCAAAAATGGTACCAATAAAAACGTCAACTCGTCCCGCAAAAAATAAGACCTCACATGACTCTGTGGGCCAAAATATGCAAAAATTATAGCTCTCAAAATGTGATGATGCAAAAACTATTTTTGCAATAAAAAGCGTCTTTTAGCGTGACAGCTGCCAATCATAAAAACCCGCTATAAATAGTAAATCAAACCCCCCTTTATCACCCCCTTAGTAAGGGAAAAAATAATAAAATTAAAAAAAAGCATTTATTTCCATTTTCCCATTAGGGTTAGGGTTAGGGTTGCGGCTAAAGTTAGGGTTAGGGTTGGCGCTAAAGTTAGGATTAGGGTTAGGGTTGGGATTAGGGGTGTGTTACGGTTAGGTTTGTGGTTAGGGTTGGGACTAGGGTTAGGGGTGTGTTGGGGTTAGGGTTGGAGTTAGAATTGGGGGGTTGCAGCTGTTTAGGCACATCAGGGGCTCTCCAAATGTGACATGGCGTCTGATCTCAATTCCAGCCAATTCTGCGTTGAAAAAGTCAAACGGTGCTCCTTCACTTCTGAGCTCTGCCATGCGTCCAAACAGTAGTTTATCCCCACATATGGGGTATCAGCGTACTCTGGACCACAAGAGTTATTGTGCAATTTGTCCTATTTCTTCTGCTACCCTTGGGAAAATAAAAAACTGGGGGCGAAAATATCATTTTTGTACAAAAAAAAATATTTTTTTGTTTTTACGGCTGTACATTATAAACTTCTGTGAAGCACTTGGGGCTTCATAGCGCTCACCACACATCTAGATAAGTTCCTTGTGGGGTCTATTTTCCAAAATGGGGTCACTTGTTGGGGATTTCCACTGTTTAGGCGCATCAGGGGCTCTCCAAATGCGACATGACGCCCCCAGACCATTCCATCAAAGTCTGCAATCCAAAACGTCACTACTTCCCTTCCGAGCCCCAACGTGTACCCATACAGTAGTTTTCTCCCACATATTGGATATCAGCGTACTCAGGACAAATTGGACAACAACTTTTGGGGTCCAATTTCTCCTGTTACCCTTGTAAAATAAAATATTGGGGCAAAAAAATCATTTTTGCAAAAAAAAAAGGATTTTTTATTTTTACGGCTGTGCGTTATAAACTTCTGTGAAGCACTTCGGGGTTCAAAGTGCTCACCACACATCTAGACAAGTTCCTTGTGGGGTCTATTTTCCAAAATGGGGTCACTTGTGGGGGGTTTCCACTGTTTAGGCGCATCAGGGGCTCTCCAAATGCGACATGACGCCCCCAGACCATTCCATCAAAGTCTGCAATCCAAAACGTCACTACTTCCCTTCCGAGCCCTGACGTGCGCCCATACAGTAGTTTTCTCCCACATATTGGGTATCAGCATACTCAGGACAAATTGGTCAACAACTTTGGGTTCCAATTTCTTCTGTTACCCTTGTTAAAATAAAATATTGGGGGCGAAAAAATCATTTTTGTAAAAAAAAAAAAGATTTTTTATTTTTACGGCTGTACGTTATAAACTTCTGTGAAGCACTTCGGGGTTCAAAGTGCTCACCACACATCTAGATAAGTTCCTTGTGGGGTCTATTTGCCAAAATGGGGTCACTTGTGGGGGGTTTCCACTGTATAGGTGCATCAGGGGCTCTCCAAATGTGACATGACGCCCCCAGACCATTCCATCAAAGTCTGCAATCCAAAACGTCACTACTTCCCTTCCGAGCCCTGACGTGCGCCCATACAGTAGTTTTCTCCCACATATTGGGTATGAGCGTACTCAGGACAAATTGGACAACAACTTTTGGGTTCCAATTTCTTCTGTTACCCTTGTGAAAATAAAATATTGGGGACGAAAAAATCATTTTTGTAAAAAAAAAAAGGATTTTTTATTTTACGGCTGTACGTTATAAACTTTAGTGAAACACCTTGGGGTTAAAAGTTCTCACCACACATCTAGATAAGTTCCTTGAGGGGTCTAGTTTCCAAAATGGCGTCATTTATGGGGGTTTCCACTGTTTAGGCAGATCAGGAGCTCTCCAAACACGACATGGCTTCCAGCCAATTCTGCGTTGAAAAAGTCAGACGGCGCTCCTTCCCTTCCAAACTCTGCCATGCACCCAAACAGTGGTTTACCCCAACATATGGGGTATCAGCGCACTCAGGACAAATTGCACAATAACTTTTGGAGTCTTGTTACCCTTGGAAAAATAAAAATTGGGGTGAAAAGATCATTTTTGTGGAAAAAATATGATTTTTAAATTTTACGGCTCTACGTTATAAACTTGTGTGAAGCACTTGGGGGTTCAAATTGCTCACCAAAGATCTAGAAAAGTTCCTTAGGGGGTCTAGTTTCCAAAATGGGGTCATTTGTGGGGGGGTTCCACTGTTTAGGCACATCAGGGGCTCTCCAAATGCAACATGGCATCCAATCTCAATTCCAGCCAATTTTGGTTGGAAAAAGTCAAATGGTGCTCCTTCCATTCCGAGCTCTGCCGTGCGCCCAAACAGTGGTTCCCACCCACATATGGGGTATCAGCGTACTCAGGACAAATTGGACAACAACTTATGTGGTCCAATTTCTCCTGTTACCCTTGAGAAAATAAAAAATTAGTGACTAAAAGATAATTTTTGTGGGAAAAAAATAGGATTTTTTATTTTCATGCCCGGGCATTATAGACTTGTGTGAAGCACTTGGGGGTTCAAAGTGCTCACCAAAGATCTAGATAAGTTCCTTAGGGGGTATAGTTTCCAAAATGGGGTCACTTGTGGGGGGTTTCCACTGTTTAGGCTCATCTGGGGCACTGCAAACGGAACATGACCCCCATCAACGTCTGCATTCCAAAACGTTACTACTTCCTTTCCAAGCCCTGCCGTGCACCCAAACAGTTCCCCCCCCACATATGGGGTATCAGCATACTCAGGACAAATTGGACAACAACTTTTGGGGTCCAATTTCCTTGGGAAAATTCAAAAATTTGGGACTAAAAAATCATTTTTGTGGAAAATTGTTTTTTTTTTTTTTTCACACCCAGGCATTATAAGCTTTTGTGAAACACTTGGGAGGTCAAAGTGATCACAACAGATCTAGAGAAGTACCTTAGGGGGTCTAGTTTCCAAAATGGTGTCACTTGTGGGGGTTTCCACTGTTTAGGCGCATCAGGAGCTCTCCAAACACGACATGGCGTCCAATCTCAATTCCAGCCAATTTTAGTTTGAAAAAGTCAAACGGCGCTCCTTCCCTTACGAGCTCTGCCGTGTGCCCAAACAGTGGTTTTCCCCCACATATTGGGTATTGGCGTACTCAGGAGAAATTGCATAACAACCTTATCTGTCCATTTTCTCCTTTTACCTTGTGAAAATAAAAAAAAAGTTTGTAAAAGATCATTTTTGTGGCTAAAAAGTTAAATATTCATTTTTTCCTTCCACGTTGCTTTAGTTCCTGTGAAGCACCTGAAGGGTTAATAATCTTCTTGAATATGGTTTTGAGTACCTTGAGGGGTGCAGTTTTTAGAATGGTGTCACTTTTGGGTATTTTCTGCCATATAGACCCCTAAAAGTGACTTCAAATGAGAGGTGGTCCCTAAAAAAAATGGCTTTGTAAATTTTGTTGTAAAAATGAGAAATCGCTGGTCAACTTTTAACCCTTATAACTTCCTAACAAAAAAAAATTTTGGTTCCAAAATTGTGCTGATGTAAAGTAGACATGTGGGAAATGTTATTTCTTAACTATTTTATGTGACATATTTCTCTGTTTTAAGGGAATAAAAATTCAAAGTTTGAAAATTGCAAAATTTTAAAAATTTTCGCCATATTTGCGTTTTTTTCAAAAATAAACGCAAGTTAATACGAAGAAATTTTACTTCTAACGTGAAGTACAATATGTCACGAGAAACAAATCTCAGAATCGCGAAGATCCGTTGAAGCGTTCCAGAGTTATAACCTCATAAAGAGACAGTGGTCAGAATTGTAAAAATTGGCCCGGTCATTAAGGTGCAAACACCCTTGGGGGTGAAGGGGTTAAAGAAATGAGGGCCTTATACCACAGAAGTGGCATCAATTTCACCACAGTAGAAATAGTAGAATAGAGACCGACAGGTCTTTCACAATACCCAAACCAGCAGATGGACACTCAACAAGGAGTGTTCACATTTAAAGAATTGAGGGCCTTACCCACACAGGAGTGGCATAAATTTCACCACAGTAGAAATAGTAAAATAGGGACCAACAGGTCTTTCGCAACACCCAATACAGCAGATGGACACCCAACTTGGAGTTTTCAAAGTTTTAAAAATGAGGGCCTGACACCATCGAAGTGGAATAACTTTCAAGAGAATAGAAATAGTATAATTGGGACCGACATGTCTTCCACTACAGCTAACACAGCAGATGTAGACCAACCATGACTGTTAACTAGAGTTGAGCAAAACAGGTCGGTCAGATTCAAAAGTCGCCGACTTTCGCCAAAGTCAGGTTTCGCCTAGCGAAACCCGACAATAGCGTGAGGTCGGCCATGCGGTCGTCGACCAGAGCGCCAAAGTCGGTTTTCCCATAATGCTTGCAGGCGCCTTTTCTCTGCCAATGAGCAAAGACGTACACTGTGGGCAACGAGATGACATGGGCAGCGGCCACCACCATCTTAGAGAAGGGCATTGCAGTGATTGGCTTGCTTTGTGTGGCGTCACTGTGGCTATAAAAGCCCTGACCGCCGACTGCCATTTTACTTCCGCCGATCTTAGCGTAGGGAGAGGTTGCTGATGCTGTTTATGAGTAGGGAGAGAGTTAGGCAGGAAAGAAAAGTCATTCTGTGCTTGTGCTGATAGTAATTGTGCTGTACTGTTAGTGTGCAGTGACAGGGGAGGATTTTGTTGTGTGCAGCAGCGCTGGTTATTAGGCTGCCTGCCAGTGACAGGGGAGGATTTTCTTGTGTGCAGCAGCGCTGGTTATTAGGCTGCCTGATAGCTGTATTGCTGTGTGTACACTGCGGTGCAGACTGCTTTTTACACAGCACAAATACTTTTATTCTTTCTTTCTGCACAGTTACTGAGCGTTCATTTTTTCCCACACCGTATAGAGCTGTACGCTCCTCACACTCTACCGTGTACCGACTGGTATCATGGACAAATGCATGCTGACTATCTGTGTGACTCCGGAAATATATACGGAGATTTACAATTACACCTAGACTGTATACAGCTGTACGCTTGTGATACAGTACCCTTTTTCTGCTTTTTATATTCTGGTGTAATCCATACTGAGCCTGTGAGCGTCTGTGTGTTACTCCGGAAATATATACGGAGATTTAAAATTACCCAACACTGTATACACCTTGTATCTTCTGATACAGTACCCTTTTTATGCTTTTTATATTCTGGTCTAATCCATACTGAGCCTGTGAGCGTCTGTGTCTGACTCCGGAAATATATACGGAGATTTACAATTATCCCTAGACTGTATACAGCTGTACGCTTGTGATACAGTACCTTTTTCTGCTTTTTATATTCTGGTCTAATCCATACTGAGCCTGAGAGCGTCTGTGTGTGACTCCGGAACTATATACGGAGATTTAAAATTTTCCCCTTCACCGTATACAGCTGTACGCTTCTGATACAGCATCATATATCTGCTGGTATTTTGGGTACATTTTCACAAACATGAGGAAGTATGGTGAAAGAGGCCGCGAACGTGGGCATGGGGCGCCAGCTGGTACTGATGGTGGTGCATCTGCTGGTAGTGCCAAAAGCACAATAGCACCTAAGGCAGGAGGTGTTGAGCCTGCGTCATCGTCTGGCTCCAGAAGGCCTGAAAGGCTCCCTTTTCTGGGAGCAGGTAAACCGCTTTTAAAGCCGGAGCAACAGGAACAGATTTTGTCTTACATTGCCGAAACAGCCTCCAGCTCTATCGCCTCTTCTTCTGAAGATTCAAAAAATGCAAGCACTGACTCGTCAGTGCAGGCTCCTGGTCAGGAACAACACCTTTCCTTGTGTCCTTCACCCCACAAAAAGTGAAGGATGCGGCAGGCCACACTTCAGATATATTTTTCCCCTTTTCATATGTAAAGCGCCATGGAATAAATGGCGCTATATAAATGTATATAATAATAATAATAAATAACTCCATGGAGCTCTTTTCACATACCATGCCTGGGTTATCAAGTCAAATCCTGAATTCCCCAGTCCAAAATGAATCTGACATGTAGTGCACTGATGCACAGCCACTGCTAGATGATTCTGCTGGTATATTCACCCAGAGCACTACATTGCCCTTGCAGTCTACTGAGCCAGAATCTGACCCTGATGAAACTCAGGTGCCCCTTTCCGCATACTCTACCACCTTACACGGTGACACAGAGAAAGGTGCAGATGAAATTGAAGAGGAGGTGATGGATGACCCAGTTGTTCACCCGGATTGGCATCCATTGGGGGAATAGGGTGCCGCTGGCAATAGCTCAGAAAAGAAGGATCCGCAGCAGGCATCGACATCGCAGCAGCGGTTATCTGGCAGGCCCATAGCAGTCCAAAAACCTGTTAAAACAAAAAAAGAGTTGCAGAACAGTTGCGGAAGGACCTTTAGCCGAGGGAAAAATCTCAGAAATTTGAATACCAGTTGCATGCTTATGCAAATTGCCTCTTCAAACAAAGAGGACTTGTACTCTATAGCGCCACCTATTGGAAGTAGCGATCCTACAAGTTGAATGCTTAGACATTTAATCACCATGCACTTGCAAGCATGGACGGACTACAAAACCTCAGGTAGCACATGTGCACCTGCTCTGACTGAAGGTAGCCAGCAACGCTCCATCGCTTCCCCCACTGTAAGCCCACCGGTTAGCACACCACCAGCAAGAAATGTTGAGGTGTCGTCGCAAGGCCAAAGCAGTCAGGGAATCACAATCTTTTTGTAACAAAAACTGAATCTAGGCCATCACCACCACCACCACCATCACCAACCCCCTCTCAGTCTGTCATGTCCACTGCTAGTTCCCCATATGCAGCTCTCAAGTCAAGCTCACCCTAGCAGACACTCTGAGTAGGACAAGAAAGTACTCATCCTCTCATCACGTACAATGGCTTTGAACACCTACATTGCCAAACTGATCTCATTAGAGATGATGCCCTTCCATTTGGTTGAAAGCGCAGCGTTCAGAGAGCTCATGGCCTACGCTGTCCCACGCTATGACCTACCCACTCAGCACGCCTTTTCTTGAAAAGCCATCCATACCTTCCACCTGCATGTGAAAGACCACATTGTCCATGCACTCAAACAATCAGTGAGTGGAAAGGTGCACCTCACAACAGATGCATGGGCCAGGAGGCATGGCCAGGGCCGTTACGTGTCCATCACTGTGCACTGGGTTAATGTGGTGGATGCAGGGTCCACAGGGGGTAGCGGTGGTGGACAGTGCTGCCTAGCCCACAGGATAGGCAACAGTTGGCTGTAGGCGTTCCACCCTCCTCCTCCTCCTCCTCATGAAGCGAAAGCTCGTCGACAGAGCGCAGTCACACGAGCACTCTGTCAGCAGCTGCCAGTGTTGCACACGAGGTGTCCCACTATCGAACAGCTAGTGGTAAGCGTCAGCAGGCTGTTTTAAAGATGATGTCTTTGGGCGACAACAGACACACCGCGGAGGTACTGGCCGACTACTTGCAGCAGAAACTGAGTCATGGCTGGGCAGTCTACATCTTGCGCCAGGCAAGGTAGTAAGTGATAACGGGCGTAATTTTGTGGCGGCCATAGCCCTGGCAAAACTCAGACACATACCTTGCCTGGCTCACACCTTGAACCTGGTGGTGCAGTGCTTCTTAAATAATTATCCGGAGTAAACAGCCCTGCTACATAAGGTGCGAAGACTGTGCTCGCACATCCGTCGCTCGCCCGAAGACTCCAGTCATATGCAGAGGCTACAGCGATCACTCCACCTCCCCAAGCACCGCCTAATCATAGACGTTGCAACAAGGTGGAACGCCACCATGCACATGGTTGAGAGGCTGTGCGAACAGAGGCAGGCTGTAATCCATTTGTGGGAGGATACACGGGCAGGCAGTTTGAGGGCAGACATCGAGTTGTCGGGTGTGCAGTGGTCAAAGCTGAAAGACCTCTGTAAAGTCCTTCAGTGTTTTGAGGAATGCACACGGCTGGTAAGCACAGACAACGCCATCATAAGCATGAACATCCCACTTATGCGTCTGCTCATGCAAACTTTGACACACATTAAGGATCAGGCGTCTGCAGAGGAGGAGGGAAGGGCTTGATGACAGTCAGCCATTGTCTGCTCAGGGAACTGTCCTGGACGAGGTGGAGAAGAAGAGGAGGATGAGAGGGATGAATATTTTGGGGAGGAGGATCCTTCTCAGGGGACAAGAGAAAATGTTGTCTTGCCAAGGTCAGGTACAGGGTTTGTGCGTGACTGGAGGGATGTGGATTTGGCAGAAAGTGCTCCTCCACCCACCACTGTCATTGCATCATTGACACCTGGAACATTGGCCCACATGTGTGATTATGTCTTGCGAATCCTAATAAGGGACCCCCGCATTGCCAAAATTATGAAGGATGACAACTACTGGTTGGCCAGCATCCTCGATCCACGCTATAAAGGCAAATTACAGAACATCATGCCACAAGAGAACCTAGAGCTAATATTGGCGAACAAACAAGCAACTCTGATAAACCGTTTGTTAGAGGCATTCCCAGCACACAGCAGCGGTGCAGGTTCTACCATGAGCCGTACTGGGCCAAATGGAAGAGGTGTTCATGGTGCACACAGCCGAAGTGGCGTTGGAGACAGGGGTTTCATGACCATGTTGTGGACTGATTTCTCGAGTTATGCTCACACGACTGGTAATACTGAATCGATTGCAACAGACAGGAGACAGCAGTTGTCAACTATGGTTCAAAATTACCTCTCCTCTCCTATTGATATTCTCCCGCATAGTTCATTCCCCTTTGACTACTGGGCCTGTAAACTGGACACCTGGCCTGAATTGGCACAATATGCCTTACAGGAGCTCGCTTGCCCTGCTGGTAGTGTGCTATCAGAAAGAGTCTTCAGTGCAGCTGGATCAATCCTGACAGAAAAAAGGACCCAGCTGTCGACCCAAAACGTTGGTGATCTCACCTTCATTAACCCCTTCAACCCCAAGGGTGGTTTGCACGTTAATGACCGGGCCAATTTTTACAATTCTGACCACTGTCTCTTTATGAGGTTATAACTCTGGAACGCTTCAACGGATCTTCGCGATTCTGAGATGTTTTCTCGTGACATATTGTACTTCATGTTAGTGGTAAAATTTCTTCGATATAACTTGCGTTTATTTTTGAAAAAAATGCAAATATGGCGAAAATTTTTAAAATTTTGCAATTTTCAAATTTTGAATTTTTATTCCCTTAAGACAGAGAAATATATCACACAAAATAGTTAAGAAATAACATTTCCCACATGTCTACTTTACATCAGCACAATTTTGGAACCAACATTTTTTTTTTGTTAGGAAGTTATAAGGGTTAAAAGTTGACCAGCGATTTCTCATTTTTACAACAAAATTTACAAAGCCATTTTTTTTAGGGACCACCTCACATTTGAAGTCACTTTGAGGGGTCTATATGGCAGAAAATACCCAAAAGTGACACCATTCTAAAAACTGCACCCCTCAAGGTACTCAAAACCACATTCAAGAAGTTTATTAACCCTTCAGGTGCTTCACAGTAACTAAAGCAACGTGGAAGGAAAAAATGAATATTTTACTTTTTAGCCACAAAAATGATCTTTTACAAACTTTTTTTTTATTTTCACAAGGGTAAAAGGAGAAAATGGACAGATAAGGTTGTTATGCAATTTCTCCTGAGTACGCCAATACCCCATATGTGGGGGAAAACCACTGTTTGGGCACACGGCAGAGCTCGTAAGGGAAGGAGCGACGTTTGACTTTTTCAAACTAAAATTGGCTGGAATTTAGATTGGATGCCATGTCGCGTTTGGAGAGCCCCTGATGCGCCTAAACAGTGGAAACCCCCCACAAGTGACACCATTTTGGAAACTAGACCCCCTAAGGTACTTATCTAGATCTGTTGTGAGCACTTTGAACCCTCAAGTGTTTCACAAAAGTTTATAAAGCCTGAGTGTGAACAAAAAAAATATCAATTTTCCACAAAAATGATTTTTTAGTCCCAAATTTTTGAATTTTCCCAAGGAAATTGGACCCCAAAAGTTGTTGTCCAATTTGTCCTGAGTACGCTGATACCCCATATGTGGGGGGGGGAACTGTTTGGGCGCACGGCAGGGCTTGGAAAGGAAGTAGTAACGCTTTGGAATGCAGACGTTAATGGGGGTCATGTTCCGTTTGCAGTGCCCCAGATGAGCCTAAACAGTGGAAACCCCCCACAAGTGACCCCATTTTGGAAACTAGACCCCCTAAGGAACTTATCTAGATCTTTGGTGAGCACTTTGAACCCCCAAGTGCTCACACAAGTTTATAATGCCCGGGCATGAAAATAAAAAATCCTATTTTTTTCCCACAAAAATTATCTTTTAGTCACTAATTTTTTATTTTCCCAAGGGTAACAGGAGAAATTGGACCACATAAGTTGTTGTACAATTTGTCCTGAGTACGCTGATACCCCATATGTGGGGGGAACCACTGTTTGGGCGCACGGCAGAGCTCGGAATGTAAGGAGCACCATTTGACTTTTTCCAACCAAAATTGGCTGGAATTGAGTTTGGATGCCATGTTGCATTTGGAGAGCCCCTGATGTGCCTAAACAGTGGAAACCCCCCACAAATGACCCCATTTGGGAAACTAGACCCCCTAAGGAACTTATCTAGATTTTTGATGAGCAATTTGAACCCCCAAGTGCTTCACACAAGTTTATAACGTAGAGCCGTAAAATTTAAAAATCATATTTTTTCCACAAAAATGATCTTTTCACCCCAATTTTTATTTTTCCAAGGGTAACAAGACTCCAAAAGTTATTGTGCAATTTGTCCTGAGTGCGCTGATACCCCATATGTGGGGGTAAACCACTGTTTGGGTGCATGGCAGAGTTTGGAAGGGAAGGAGCGCCGTCTGACTTTTTCAACGCAGAATTGGCTGGACGCCATGTCGTGTTTGGAGAGCTCCTGATCTGCCTAAACAGTGGAAACCCCCATAAATGACACCATTTTGGAAACTAGACCCCTCAAGGAACTTATCTAGATGTGTGGTGAGAACTTTAAACCCCCAGGTGTTTCACTAAAGTTTATAACGTACAGCCGTAAAATAAAAAATCTTTTTTTTTTTTTTTTACAAAAATGATTTTTTCGCCCCCAATATTTTATTTTCACAAGGGTAACAGAAGAAATTGGAACGCAAAAGTTGTTGTCCAATTTGTCCTGAGTACACTGATACCCAATATGTGGGCGAAAACTACTGTATGGGCACACGTCGGGGCTCGGAAGGGAAGTAGTGACGTTTTGGATTGCAGACTTTGATGGAATGGTCTGGGGGCGTCATGTCACATTTGGAGAGCCCCTGATGCACCTAAACAGTGGAAACCCCCCACAAGTGACCCCATTTTGGCAAATAGACCCCACAAGGAACTTATCTAGATGTGTGGTGAGCACTTTGAACCCCGAAGTGCTTCACAGAAGTTTATAACGCACAGCCGTAAAAATAAAAAATCTTTTTTTTTTTACAAAAATGATTTTTTTCGCCCCCAATATTTTATTTTCACAAGGGTAACAGGAGAAATTGGACCCCAAAAGTTGTTGTCCAATTTGTCCTGAGTACGCTGATACCCAATATGTGGGAGAAAACTACTGTATGGGTGCACGTCAGGGCTCGGAAGGGAAGTAGTGACGTTTTGGATTGCAGACTTTGATGGAATGGTCTGGGTGCGTCATGTCGCATTTGGAGAGCCCCTGATGCGCCTAAACAGTGGAAACCCCCCACAAGTGACCCCATTTTGGAAAATAGACCCCACAAGGAACTTATCTAGATGTGTGGTGAGCACTTTGAACCCGAAGTGCTTCACAGAAGTTTATAACGCACAGCCGTATAAAATAAAAAATCTTTTTTTTTTTTTGCAAAAATGATTTTTTCGCCCCAATATTTTATTTTTACAAGGGTAACAGGAGAAATTGGACCCCAAAAGTTGTTGTCCAATTTGTCCTGAGTACGCTGATACCCAATATGTGGGAGAAAACTACTGTATGGGTACACGTTGGGGCTCGGAAGGGAAGTAGTGACGTTTTGGATTGCAGACTTTGATGGAATGGTCTGGGGGCGTCATGTCGCATTTGGAGAGCCCCTGATGCGCCTAAACAGTGGAAATCCCCAACAAGTGATCCCATTTTGGAAAATAGACCCCACAAGGAACTTATCTAGGTGTGTGGTGAGCGCTATGAAGCCCAAGTGCTTCACAGAAGTTTATAATGTACAGCCGTAAAAACAAAAAAATAATTTTTTTTGTACAAAAATGATATTTTCGCCCCCAGTTTTTTATTTTCCCAAGGGTAACAGAAGAAATTGGACAAATTGCACAATAACTCTTGGGGTCCAGAGTACGCTGATACCCCATATGTGGGGATAAACTACTGTTTGGACGCATGGCAGAGCTCAGAAGTGAAGGAGCACCGTTTGACTTTTTCAACGCAGAATTGGCTGGAATTGAGATCAGACGCCATGTCACATTTGGAGAGCCCCTGATGTGCCTAAACAGCGGAAACCCCCAATTCTAACTCCAACCCTAACCCCAACACACCCTAACCCTAGTCCCAACCCTAACCACAAACCTAACCCTAACACACCCCTAATCCCAACCCTAACCCTAATCCTAACTTTAGCGCCAACCCTAACCCTAACTTTAGCCGCAACCCTAACCCTAACCCTAATGGAAAAATGGAAATAAATACATTTTTTTAATTTTATTATTTTTCCCTAACTAAGGGGGTGATAAAGGGGGGTTTGATTTACTATTTATAGCGGGTTTTTATGATTGGCAGCTGTCACGCTAAAAGACGCTTTTTATTGCAAAAATAGTTTTTTGCATCGCCACATTTTGAGAGCTATAATTTTTGCATATTTTGGCCCACAGAGTCATGTGAGGTCTTATTTTTTGCGGTACGAGTTGACGTTTTTATTTGTACCATTTTTGAGCAGGTGACATTTTTTGATCGCTTTTTATTTCGATTTTTGGGAGGTTAGAATGAACAAAAATCAGCAATTCATGAATTTCTTTTGGGGGAGGCGTTTTTATTGTTCCGCGTGTGGTAAAATTGATAAAGCAGTTTTATTCTTCTGGTCAGTACGATTATGGCGATACCTCATTTATATCATTTTTTTTATGTTTTGGCGCTTTTATAGAAAAAAAACAATTTTATATAAAAAATAATTATTTTTGCATCGCTTTATTCTGCGAGCTATAACTTTTTTATTTTTTCGCTGATGATGCTGTATGGCGGCTCGTTTTTTGCGGGACAAGATGACGTTTTCACCGGTATCATGTTTATTTATATCGGTCTTTTTGATCGCGCGTTATTCCACTTTTTGTTCGGCGGTATGATGATAAAGCATTGATTTTTTGCTTCTTTTTTTTTTTTTTAAGGGGTTCACTAAAGGGGTTAACTAGTGGGACAGTTTTATAGGGGGGGTCGTTACGGACGCGGCGATACCAAATATGTGTACTTTTATTGTTTTGTTTTTTTATTTACAGGAAGAAATGAATTTATTGGGGAATATTTTTTTTTTTTTAATTTATTTTGGATTTTTTTTTATAACATGTTTATTTTTATTTTTTTAACTTTTTTACTTTGTCCCAGGGTGGGACATCACTGTATTTTATCAAATCGCTGGTGTGACAGTGTGCACAGCACTCTGTCACACCAGCGATCGCTCAGGCATAGCTGCAGGCTTCTCAGTGCCTGCTCTCAGCAGGCACTGAGGAAGCCGCCTCCCTCAGGACCCCGGCGCATCTTGGATCGGGTCTGTGAGGGAGGAAGCCTCAGACAGCGCGATCACATCGCGCTGGTCTGAGGGTCTCAGGGGGCGCAGGGAGCCCCCACCCTGCGCGATCCTCCCCTGTGCCCCCAGTACACCGCGATCATGTTTGATCGCGGTGTGCTAGGGGTTAATGTGCCGGGAGTGGTCCGTGACCGCTCCTGACACACAGTCACGGGTGTCAGCTGTGATAATCAGCTGACACCCGGCGGCGATTAGCTGCGCTCCCCTCAGGAGCGCAGCTGATCGCCTATGACGTACTATCCCGTCCATGGGCAGAATGGCACGGGTTTTATGGACGGGATAGTACGTCTAATGTCAGAGAGGGGTTAAAATGAACCATGCCTGGGTTTCAAAGGATTTTGTACCACCTTCCCCTGATGACACATAGGTTGCCAGCAAAATGGCTCGCTTTGTCCTCCTCTTCCTCCGACTTCTCCAATTCCTCCATTTGCAGCTGCTGAACGTCCAGCCTACACCTCAAATATGCCAGTTTTTCCACCTCCCTAACTGGGCTGCACCCCCCCAGGGCCGGCGTCAGCACATGTCGCACCCGGGGAAGTGCCGGTGCCCTGAGCAGGTGGGGGGGCCCACTCATGGGTGATGGCACAGGTCAGAGAGCGCGATGATGTTACATCTGTACGCCCTCTTCCTGAACAGTCCAAGTGCAGAGAGCTGGAAGATGAAGATGCTGAGGAGTCCAGAGTAGAGCAGTGCCAAGCGAGGAGAGGTATTTCATTTTTTTTAATGTTTGGAGCAATATATGGGGAGCATTATACACTGGAGAATTATATATGGGGCCCAGCATACACTGGAGCATTATAAATGTGGCCCATCATACACTGGAGCATTACATACGGGGCCCATTATACACTGGAGCATTATAAATGGGGCCCATTATATATGGAGCATTATATAGGCCCATCATACACTGGAGCATCATCCATGGGGCCCATCATATACTGCAGCATCATATGGGGCCCATTATATATGGAGTATTATATTGGCCCATCATACACTGGAGCATTATCCATGGGACCCATCATATACTGGAGCATCATATGGGGTTCATTATTTATGGGGCATCATATAGGGTATGGAGCATCATATGGAGCACATATGGGGCCTATTCTGTATGGAGCATCATATGGAGCCCATTCTGTATGGAGCAATATATGGGGCCCATCATATACTGTATGGAGCTTTATATGCGACTCATTATACTGTATGGAGCAATATGTGCGGCTCATTATACTCTATGAGGACCGTCCTATACTGTATGGCACATTATATGGGGACCATCATATACTGTAGCATTATGTGGAGCTCATCATATACTGTATGGAACATTATATGGGACCAATTATTCTGTATGGAGCAATATATGGGGCTCATTATTCTGTATGGCGCACTATGTGGTGGCCATAATACTGTATGGAGGAATAACTGTCTGTACAGTCTGCGATTGTAGTGCAAAATTCCTTGGAGATCCATGCACCATTCTCTCCATTCGTTCACCACGTGTAAGACGTGGACTCTGTTGTGCTGGTGCATGAGTTTGTCTAAAAAAAGTGTCAAAGGACTCACAGAAATTACTTCTTCCACTTCCACCACTGCTGCTGCTAATGTTTTGGCGTTGCCGAATTGACGGGCCAGTGGTTGGAAGTGTACAGCTGCGATGCAAACTGTGTGGGGAAAAGCTTTCTTAACCCCTTAACGACCAAGCCATTATGTAGGTTAAAGACCAGGCCAATTTTTACAATTCTGACCACTGTCAATTTATGTGCTTATAACTCTGGAACGCTTCAACGGATCTTGGCGATTCTGAGATTGTTACCTTGTGACATATTGTACTTCATGATAGTGGTAACATTTCTTCAATATAACTTCCGTTTATTTATGAAAAAAACGGAAATATGGCAAAAAATGTAGAAAATTTTGCAATTTTCAAACTTTTAATTTTTATGCCATTAAATCAGAGAGATATGTCACAAAAAATAGTTAATAAATAACATTTCTTACATGTCTACTTTACATCAGCCCAATTTTGGAACCAAAATTTTTATTTGTTAGGAAGTTATAAGTGTTAAAAGTTGACCAGCAATTTCTCATTTTTCCAACAAAATTTACAAAACCATTTTTTTAGGGACCACCTCACATTTGAAGTGAATTTGAGGGGTCAATATGACAGAAAATACCCAAAAGTGACACCATTCTAAAAACTGCACCCCTCAAGATGTTCAAAGCCACATTCAAGAAGTTTTATTAACCCTTTAGGTACTTCACAAGAATTGAAGCAATGTGGAAGGAAAAAATGAACATTTAACTTTTTTTCCCAAAATTTTTCTTTCGACACAATTTTTTACATTTTGTCAAGGGTATCAGTAGAAAATGAACCACAATATTTGTTGTACAATTTCTCCTGAGTACACCGATACCCATGTGTGGGGGAAAACCAATCTTTAGGCGCACGGCAGTGCTCAGAAGGGAAGGAGCATCATTTGAGATTTTGAATGTCAAATTGGCTGGAATCGAGAGCGGACACCATGTCGCGTTTGGAGAGTCCTTGATGTACCTAAACAGTGGAAACCCCCATAAGTGACCCCATTTTGGAAACTAGACCCCCCAAGGAACTTATCTAGATCTGTGGTGAGCACTTTGAACCCCCAAGGGCTTCACAGAAGGTTATAACGTAGAGCCGTAAAATTTAAAAATCATATTTTATCCAAAAAAATGATCTTTTCACCCCAATTTTTATTTTTCAAAGAATAAAAGGATCCCAAAAGTTATTGTGCAATTTGTCTTAGTACGCTGATACCCCATATGTGGGGGTAAACCACTATTTGGGCGCATGGCAGAGCTCGGAAGGGAAGCAGCGCCATTTGACTTTTTTGGCTGGAATTGAGATTGGACGCCATGTTGCATTTGGAGAGTCCCTGATGTGCCTAAACAATGGAAACCCCCACAAGTGACCCCATTTTGGAAACTAGACCCCCAAGAAACTTATCTAAATGTGTTGTGAGAGCTTTGAACCCCAAGGGCTTCACAGAAGGTTATAAAGTAGAGCTGTAAAATTAAAAAATCATATTTTTTTCCACAAAAATGATCTTTTCATCCCAATTTTTATTTTCCAAAGGATAAAAGGACCCCAAAAGTTATTGTGCAATTTGTCCTGAGTACCTGATACCCCATATGTGGGGGTAAACCACTATTTTTATGTATGGCAGAGCTCGGAAGGGAAGGAGCGCCTTTTTCAAATGCAGACTTTGATGGAATGGTCTGCGGGTGTCATGTCACGTTTGAAGAGCCCCTGATGTGCCTAAACAGTAGAACCCCCCCACAATTGATTCCATTTTGGAAACTAGACCCCCCAAGGAACTTATCTAGATGTGTGGTGAGCACTTTGAACCCCCAAGTGCTTCACAGAAGTTTATAACGTAGAGCCGTGAAAATAAAAAAAATCATATTTTTTTCCACAAAAATAATCTTTTTGCCCCCAAATTTTTATTTTTATAGGGGTAACAGGAGAAATAGGACCCCAAAAGCTATTGTGCAATTTGTCCTGAGTATGCTGATACCCCATATGTGTGGGTGAACCACTATTTTGACGCATGGCAGAGCTCGGAAAGGAAGGAGCACCGTTTTTAAATGCAGACTTTGATGGATTAGTCTGCGGGTGTCATGTCGCGCTTGGAGAGCCCCTGATGTGCCTAAACAGTAGAATCCCCCACAAGTGACCCCATTTTGCAAATTAGACCCCCCAAGGAACTTATTTAGATGTGTGGTCAGCACTTTGACCCCCCAAGGGCTTCACAGAAGTTTATAACGTAGAGCGGTGAAAATAAAAAAAATCATATTTTTTTCCACAAAAATGACCTTTTTGCCTTTTTTATAAGGGTAACAGGAGAAATAGGACACCAAAAGTTGATGTGCATTTTGTCCTGAGTACGCTGATACCCCATATGTGGGGGGGAACCACTGTGATCGCCTTACTGCGATCTTTGGGAGGTAGAATGAACAAATCCACAAAAGGTAAAGAATTGGTTTTCTTTTTTACGCCGTTCCTCGTGCGGTATTAGTGATTAGGCGACTTTATTTTTTGAGTCGGTGCGATTACAGCGATACCAGATTTATACCCTTTTTTCATGTTTAGCTTCTGTCACACTCTAAAAGATGCTTTTTTTTGGAAGAATTTTTTGTAAGAATTTTTTGCATCGCCGTATTTTGAGAGCTATAATTTTTCCATATTTCGTCCGACAGAGTTATCTGTGGGCTTATTTTTTGCGGGACGAGCTTACGTTTTTATTTGTACAATATTCGGGCACATAACATTTTTTGATCACTTCCTATTCCGATTTTTGTGGAAGCAGAATGAACAAAAACCAGCAACTCAGGAATTGTTTTTTTTTTTTTCCCTCCGTTCCGCGTGTGGTAAAATTGTTAAAGCAGCTTTATTCTTCGGGTCACTACGATTACAGCGATACCTCATTTATATATTTTTTTATGTTTTTTTACGTTTTTTTACACAATAAAAATTTTTATAGAAAAAATAATTATTTTTGCATCAGTTTATTCCGCGAGCTATAACTTTTTTATTTTTTCGCTGATGATGCTGTATAGCAGCTTGTTTTTTGCGGGACAAGATGATGTTTTCAGCGGTACCATGATTATTTTTATCCGACTTTTTGATCGCGTGTTATTGCACTTTTTCCAAGCGGTATGATGATACCGCTTGGAAAAAGTATAATTTATTACTTTTTTGTGGTTTTTTTTTACGGCTTTTACTGAAGGGGTTAACTAGGGTTACGCTTTTATAGATGGGATTTTTATGGACGCAGCGATACCAAACATGTGTATTTTTTTTGTTTTTTGTTTTTTTATTACATAAAAATGTGTATTTTTTAGGGGAATTTTTTAAAATTATTTTTTAATATTTTTTTTACAATTTTTTTTAAAAAAATGCTTCTTTTTTTAACTTGTCCCTTTATGGGACTTTCACTTTTTTACTTTTGATTGCAGGTACAATGCATTGCAATGCCCCAGCATTGCAATGCATTGTAACTATAGTGAAAGCTGCTGTGAGCATGGTCACAGCAGCTTTCCGTAGCTAGATGACCCAGAGGTTGTCATGACAACCCCCGGGTCATCAAGGCAGAGATTGGGCCCTGCAAATACATTGCATTGCAGGGCGCCGATCTGAGGCAGAGGGAGCTCCCGACCCTCTGCCTCCCCCCCTGAGCGCTGCGATCGCGCTCGATCGCAGCAGTCAGGGGGTTAACAGCCAGGGGCGGTGGGGGCGCCGCTCCCGGCTGTCAGTGCAGGAAGCTCGGCCACTACAGCGCTGAGCTCCTGCACTGATCGGGCAGGAGAAGCTGAAATTTCAGCATCTCCTGCCCGTTCGCTGCTGTGTTTGGTCAGTCACATTGACTGACCAATCACAGCGCTCTGGGTGCGGGGACCGACGGCAAAGGTCCCCGCACCGCTTGCCGTGCCTGTCAGCTGTCTGTGACAGCTGTCGGCACTGAACCACCACTGCGTGTTTACACGCAGTGGTAGTTCAGCATGACGTGCACAGTCCGTCAAGGTGCCAAAACTGACATCTTGCCATGACGGACTGTGAACGTCATTGGACACTAAGGGGTTAAGGTTGTATATAAGTGTGTTTCGATACTCCAGCATATGTGGGTTCCTTTTTCCAGTTCATTCTGTGAAAGAAAGGGGAGAGAGACAGATTTCCTCTTCTATATAAGCCCCACCCTCCTCACAGTAAAACACCAGGCACAGACATACTGTGCTTCTTACTCTAAAGCAACATTACTCTTGCTAAAAATCTATACTACTATACCAACAAAGCTGCAGGAGTTAAAGGTCCACCCATCCCCAAGTCATGTCCTCCTCCGCTTATGGCTCCAGTGGTTTCTTGACTTTTGGATATGGTACGGACCCCCACTCCATGTTAAAACCACCATAACTACAGTAAACCTCGGCACTAGAATAAATACACAGAACACATTATTTTTGTTGTCAAAATGGCCACAGCTTTATTTAAAACACAGGATTAAAATAATCACAGTAGGAGTCAGGTGAAGTGCTAGTACATTGGAATGCACAAGTACTGTGATATCCTCAGTTTTCTGACATACAGCACCAGGACAGACAGCCAAAAAGGGGCGGCACACACTGGCTTGCCAATCAAGCAGAGCCAGTAAACTTTTAGGGCACCAATGACCCTATTATCCTCACTCCTGTGCTTAACCACTGTGCCCTCCCTGATTGATGTTACCATTACAACGTCCTTGAGGCTGGTCACCAAAGCTGAGCCTGTTTACCACCATGAGGTTTTACATCCTCTATTAGTTAAAATGAGTCCACCTTAACTTTTCTGCAACTTCCACCTGACTCCTAAACCGCCACCAGCGAGGCCATTTGACAACTTAAACGAACTCGACCCCATCAACCTTGCCTAATAAAGCCATCAACCAGTTCTACATACTATAGAAAGACTGTGCATACAAGTAACAAAATTCCAGGGCTATGACAGATTCATTTCATCAATGCAACTCTACCAAGTTATGATCGATAATACGGTAACTAAAGCAAAATAACAGTCGCTAAACATCCTGGAATGAGGATCCCATAATGGGGAATGTGGAAAGTAAATCATAATAAAGGTGGTAGCCACAATTTGTATACCTGTATAATGACATCTGTCATGCCTCAAAAAAACTATTATGCTACATGTACTGAAGCCTGCTCTCACCAATTCACAGATTTTAGTTCTAGAAATCACCATTATGTACAGTAGCTGTGCTGTGCAGTAATAATTTCTTAAACCTTAGTATCACTACCCGAAAAGTGATGAGTATATATAAAGAGAAAGATATTATAAATAGGGAGTAATTAAAAGCTAGACACAATATAGCATCAACATTATAACCGACCATGAAATAACGTTCATAATATTTGGACGTAGTAATTTAAATAAACTTATAGCAGAAAAAATCTACAATGGCAATATTAATAACGCTGCCACGCCATTGTTAACTGTTTTTCAGGCACTTGCTAACATTTACAGTTAACCTCTCCAACTGGGTCAAAGGCATATTGTCCTTTGTGTTAATGCACTTGATCACTTTACCCTTAGCCGCTCCCGCTGGCTCAAGGGCACCGGGAATAGCCATAATGCCTTTGTGCTAATGCACATGATTTACCCTTAGCTGCGCCCAATGGCTCAAGGGCATCAGGAATAGGCATATTGCCCTTTGTGTTAATGCACTTGATTATACCCTTAGCCGCTCTCCCACCAGCTCAAGGGCAACGGGAATAGGCATATTGCCCTTCATGTTATTGCACTTGATTACTTTACCCTTAGTCACTCCCACTGACTAAAGGGCACCCAGATTCGGTACATTGCTCTTCAGTTTAATGGACTAGATTACTGCATTGTCCAGATGACAACCTTGAAAGAAACATGATTTGGTCAATATAAACAGTCAAAAACCGTGCCCTCAGCATTCTCAAGTCACATGAAAAAAGAGAGGGTCTTTGAAGCTACAGATTGTATTGAAAAGCATGCCTACCTTGTTTTCCTCTCCCCTCCAGCCGCTGTTCCTGGCTCGGAGGAGACAATTTATTCTGTAGGCATGCATAGTATGATTGCCATGACCCCAGGGACTTTACCCTAAGAGGGTCTTATGAAATATAAATGCTTCTGGAGACCAGGGGGCCATACCGTGATGGTCACCCCTCCACACCAGGGGGCCATACCCGAGATGGTTACAACTCCACACCAGGGGGCCATAACCGAGATGGTTACCCCTCCAAACTAGGGGGTCATACCGTGATGAACACCCCCCAAACCAGGGGTCCATACCTGAGATGGTTACCCCTACTGACCAAATTATAAATAACTTCAAGTAGCCACTAAAAAGGAAAAACAAATAACTGCTTCTTTTTTTAATTAATTCATGTTTTTATTAAAACAAACATTCAATAAAACATTAAAGCATAAATAACATTAACACACTGGGAGGAGTCCTTGAAGCTCCCAAAATCTGGCGATTACCAAACATAAAGTGAACATAAAATGAACCAACAATTACTCCCAGCCGTTACCCCACTGGCTCGGGAGCACCATAACCACAAGGTTTCCAATGTTCACTTGAACTTCCTGGGGATCCAATAAACCCTTGCCAAAACTCTCCTCCACATTTTACCAGATCCAGAACCATGTTAACTTCCAAAAAAGAGGAATCCATGTTCCAATGGATCCCCCAGACCAATTTATAACCAACTTCAAGGACCCCCCAACCGCCAGGCTCCAGATAATCCACTCAGGCCTGTGCTATCCACCATCTTAAATAATATAAAATAAGCACTTGTGAGTATAATCGATTGATTTTTTTATAATTCACGCCTTTATTAAAACAAACATACAATAAAACATCAAAGCTTAAATAACATTAACACACTCGGAGGAGTCCTTGAAGCTCCCAAAATCTGGCGATTACCAAACATAAAGTGAACATCAAATTTACTAACAATTATTCCCAGCCGTTACCCAACTGGCTCGGGAGCACCATAACCACAAGGGTTCCAATGTTCACTTGAACTTCCTGGGGATCCGACAAACCCTTTCCGAAACTCCCCTCCACATTTCACCAGATCCAGAAGCATATTAAATTCCAAAAGGAGGAATCTATATCCCAATGGATCCCCAGACCAATTTTTAACCAACTTCAAGGACCCCCCAACCGCACAAGATGTGGGATAAGTGAGGATGAAAACGACATGCAGGTTTACAACCAAGGTATGCAACAGGTTAATAATGGAAAATATCCCATCATAAGGTCAGATATAGACAGTGATGAGCAATGCTGTGTTATATGCTGCAACAATAAATGAGAAGCCGCCTGCTCCTCTACAGCAGTTACAGACACAGCTCTCTAATCACCACCTGCTCATAAATCGTAAGAAATATGATATGTAGGTCTAGTATGCCAGCAGCCATAGGTGTATGTGCAGAAAACTGCAAGTTCTGTATCCCAGTCAGTCACGCTACCTATATACAATAGACGAGAGACAGGGCTGAAAAATAGGCCCATGATGTGTTCTCCCAGAGCAAGGTGCAGCATCACACTAAGAGTGCCCACTCACTGCCCGCCAGGGCCGGCTCCAGGTTTTTATGGGCCCCGGGTGAAAGAGTCTCAATGGGCCCCTTTGACACAGACCACGATTCATGATGCACAGTACTGCAGAGAAATAGGTATAGTTCAGTGCCAATGATTTCACTTCTTCCATTACATGAGGGATATTACTGTAAATTCTACAATAGCTCAGATAACCGCCAAATTTCTCACAGCCATACGATGAGACGCAGTCTCCTACATGTATGTCACCTACCAAGCGTCAGGCTGAAACACGGCCAAGAGAATTCATCTAGGCACATGTAGCAGCATGAATAAAGTCCACCATCCAATTGTGCGGTCAAACAGCTATTTCGGTAAAATTAAGGCCTACAAGAATCTTATAGTAGCAGAGTTGGGTAGTCTCCACATATTAAGCTCCCATCATAGGATATAATACAAGCCACCAATAGGCGTAAAACTGCCAACTTCTATAGGGTAATAAACGGCTGCCTCCCTCATAAATATTAATGCACCCCCTCATAGGTATAATGCTGCCCCTCATAGGGTAATAATACTGCCCCCCTCATAGGGTATAATGCTGCCCCCCTCATAGGGTATAATACTGCTTCCCCTCATAGGGTATAATGCTGCCCCCCTCATAGGGTATAAGCTGCCCCCTCATAGGGTATAATATGCTGCCCCCTCATAGGTATAATGCTGCCCCCCTCATAGGGTATAATGCTGCCCCCCCTCATAGGGTAAAATATGCCCCCCTCATAGGGTATAATGCTGCCCCCTCTCATAGGGTATAATCTGCCCCCCTCATAGGGTATAATGCTGCCCCCCTCATAGGGTATAATACTGCCCCCCCTCATAGGGTATAATGCTGCCCCCCTCATAGGGTATAACGCTGCCCCCCTCATAGGGATAATGCTGCCTCCCCCTCATAAGGTATAATGCACCCCTCATAGGGTATAATGCTGCCCCCCCTCATAGGGTATAATGCTGCCCCCCTCATAGGGTATAATGCTGCCCCCCTCATAGGGGTATCCCCCCATAAGGTATAATGCACCCCCTCATAGGGTATAATGCTGCCCCCCTCATAGGGTATAACTGCCCCCTCATAGGGTATAATCTGCCCCCTCATAGGGTATAATGTGCCCCCCTCATAGGGTATAATGCTGCCCCCCCTCATAGGGTATAATACTGCCCCCCTCATAGGGTATAATGCTGCCCCCCTCATAGGGTATAATGCTGCCCCCCTCATAGGGTAAGCTGCCTCCCCCTCATAAGGTATAATGCACCCCCTCATAGGGTATAATGCTGCCCCCCTCATAGGGTATAATGCTGCCCCCCCTCATAGGGTATAATGCTGCCCCCCTCATAGGGTATAATGCTGCCTCCCCCTCATAAGGTATAATGCACCCCCTCATAGGGTATAATGCTGCCCCCTCATAGGGTATAATACTGCCCCCCTCATAGGGTATAATACTGCCCCCTCTCATAGGGTATAATGCTGCCCCCTCTCATAGGGTATAATACTGCCCCCCCTCATAGGGTATAATGCTGCCCCCCTCATAGGGTATAACGCTGCCCCCCTCATAGGGGATAATGCTGCCTCCCCCCTCATAAGGTATAATGCACCCCCTCATAGGGTATAATGCTGCCCCCCCTCATAGGGTATAATGCTGCCCCCTCTCATAGGGTATAATGCTGCCCCCCCCTCATAGGGTATAATACTGCCCCCCCTCATAGGGTATAATGCTGCCCCCCTCATAGGGTATAACATGCCCCCCTCATAGGGGATAATGCTGCCTCCCCCCTCATAAGGTATAATGCACCCCCTCATAGGGTATAATACTGCCCCCCTTCATGGGGTATAATGCTGCTCCCTCTCATAGGGTACAATACTGCCCCCCTCATAGGGTATAATGCTGCCCCCTCTCATAGGGTATAATACTGCCCCCCCTCATAGGGTATAATACTGCTCCCTCTCATAGGGTATAATGCTGCCCCCCCTCATAGGGTATAATACTGCCCCCCCTCATAGGGTATAATGCTGCCCCCTCTCATAGGGTATAATGCTGCCCCCCCTCATAGGGTATAATGCTGCCTCCCCCCTCATAATGTATAATGCACCCCCTCATAGGGTATAATGCCTCATCATAGGGTATAATACTGCCCCCTCTCTTAGGGTATAATACTGCCCCCCCTCATAGGGTATAATGCTGCCCCCTCTCATAGGGTATAATACTTCCCCCTCATAGGGTATAATACTGCCCCCTCTCAGGGTATAATGCTGCCCCCCCTCATAGGGTATAATACTGCCCCCCTCATAGGGCATAATGCTGCCCCCTCTCATAGGGTATAATGCTGCCCCCTTCATAGGGTATAATACTGCCCCCTCTCATAGGGTATAATGCTGCCCCCCCTCATAGGGTATAATACTGCCCCCTCTCATAGGGTATAATACTGCCCCCTCTCATAGGGTATAATACTGCCCCCCCTCATAGGGTATAATGCTGCCCCCCCTCATAGGGTATAATACTGCCCCCTCTCATAGGGTATAATACTGCCCCCCCTCATAGGGTATAATACTGTCCCCCTCATAGGGTATAATGCTGCTCCCTCTCATAGGGTATAATGCTGCCCCCCCTCATAGGGTATAATACTGCCCCCTCTCATAGGGTATAATACTGCCCCCTCATAGGGTATAATGCTGCCCCCCTCATAGGGTATAATACTGCCCCCCCTCATAGGGTATAATACTGCCCCTCTCATAGGGTATAATACTGCCCCCTCTCATACAGTATAATGCTGCCCCCCCTCATAGGGTATAATGCTATATATATATAGATAGATAGAGATAGATAGATATAGAGATAGATAGATAGATAGATAGATAGATAGATAGATAGATAGATAATAGATAGATAGATATACGTAGATATAGAGATATAAAAAAAAAAAAAACACAATACTCACCTCTCCTCCTCGCTCCCACGCTGATTCCGGCGGCGGCTCTGCTTCAGTGTCAGGAGCTGCCGTCTGCCAGACACACACACAGCGGGTGCGCGATGAAGTGACATCATGGCGCACCGGCTGTGAGTGAGAAGCAGAGGGGACTGATGGGAGAGAGAGCGTCATCTGACGCTCTCTCTCCCATTACAACTGAGGGCGGTGCCGGCCCCGAATTACTGCCGTATAGCGGCTGCCTGGGCTGGGGGCCCCTGGGAGAGCGGGGAAGCACCGGGGGTAGCGGGGGGCCCTGGTCCCCCAGCCCTGATAGTGGGCACTGCACTGGGCAATGTTAGCCGCTAAAGTTTAGCGGCTAAAGTGAAATGATATTCACCCCTCTCCGCGCCCATGGGGGCGTGGGAAGCAGTGAATATTAATTTCTCTTTAGCAGCGGGGACAGGGGCTCCTGCATCCAGTCACCCGCTGCTGCTCCGCTGGGACGGGCCCCCATAGCAGCTGCATGGTGTGCCGCTATTAGCGACACGCCACTGGCTGGGGGCCACTGGAGCAGCGGGGGCCCTAGGCAACTGGCCCCTGTATGCCAGCAGATGCCAGGGCCCACTGGATGCCAGGGCCCACCGGAGAATCCTCCGGTTCTCCGGTGGGCCAATCCGACCCTGGGCACCACATAGTCTCCCCCTCATCACCCATATAATACCCCATGCAGGATGTCACCCCTCATCCCCCATATAATGCTCCATACAGAATACTGGACCACATAAATTGCTCCATACAGGATACTGGTCCCCATATAATGCTCCATCCAAAATATGGAGCACTCCTCTGCACTGCGCTGCGCTCTACACTGTTACGGCTCAGGAGAGGCCGTATCACCTCCCCATCACCTCCATCATGGCCTTCTCCCCATCACCTCCATCAATGCCTTCTCTCCATCACCTCCATCATGGCCTTCTCCCATCACCCCATCATGGCCTTCTCCCCATCACCTCCATCAATGCCTTCTCCCCATCACCCCCCATCATTGCCTTCTCCCCATCACCTCCATCAATGCCTTCTCCCCATCACCTCCATCAATGCCTTCTCCCACCACCTCTATCAATGCCTTCTCCCCATCACTACCATCAATGCCTTCTCCCCATCACCTCCATCAATGCCTTCTCCCCATCATGTGCCTTCTCCCCATCATTGCCCTCTCCTCCACACAACACACACACAGCAACATTCACCTGTCTGCACATTCACACACACACACGCGCACGCAGGCTCGCACACACACACACCACATCTCACCTGTCCGGCATCCGCACCGCAGGCACTCCCGCAGCATCACCGGCGCCCATGCTTTCTCTCTCTGCCACAGCCAGCCGCTGAATGATGACATCATCCAGCGCCCTCTGTGAGAGGAAGCGCGGGCGCCCTCTGGAGCCCGGAGCTGCGGAGGCACGGGGAGAGGTAAGTATTGTGACGGCTGCCGGGGCCCTGAGCAAGCGATGGAGGCCCAGTGGCGGCACTGGCACCGCTCTCCTCCACTAACGGGCGCCGGGGTACCCGATGCCGAGTGGGCCTCCCCGCCTGCTCAGGGCCCCGGCACTTGCACGGGTACGCCGGGTGCTGACGCCAGCCCTGCTGCCCGCCATATGCTGCATTATTAGTGCCCCATTCACCGCCCCGCCATGTGCGGAGTTACTCCCCGAATATTTATTTTACATATGATAAAACATATACAGTTATATGAAAAAGTTTGGGCACCCCTATTAATCTTAAGCTTAATGTTTGATAAAAATTGGTGTTTTTGCAACAGCTATCTCAGTTTGATATATCTAATAACTATTGGACACAGTAATGTTTCTGACTTGAAATGAGGTTTATTGTACTAACAGAAAATGTGCAATCTGCATCCAAACAAAATTTGATAGGTGCATAAGTATGGGAACCTCACCAGAAAAGTGACATTAATATTTAGTAGATCCTCCCTTTGCAAAAATAACAGCCTCTAGTCGCTTCCTGTAGCTTTTAATGAGTTCCTGGATCCTGGATGAAGGTATTTTTGACCATTTCTCTTTACAAAACAATTCCAGTTCAGTTTAGTTTGATAGTCGCCGAGCATGGACAGCCCTCTTCAAATGATCCCACAGATGTTCAATGATATTCAGGTCTGGGGACTGGGATGGCCATTCCAGAACATTGTAATTGTTCCTCTGCATGAATGCCTGAGTAGATTTGGAGCGGTGTTTTGGATTATTGTCTTGCTGAAAGATCCATCCCCTGCGTAACTTCAACTTTGTCACTGATTCTTGAACATTATTGTCAAGAATCTGCTGATACTGAGTGGAATCCATGCGTCCCTCAACTTTAACAAGATTCCCGGTGCCGGCATTGGCCATACAGCCCCAAAGCATGATGGAACCTCCACCAAATTTTACTGTGGGTAGCAAGTGTTTTTCTTGGAATGCTGTGTTTTTTTGACGCCAAGCATAACGCCTTTTTGTATGACCAAACAACTCAATCTTGGTTTCATCAGTCCACAGGACCTTCTTCCAAAAAGAAATTGGCTTCTCCAAATGTGCTTTTGCATACCTCAGCCGACTCAGTTTGTGGCGTGCTTGCAGAAACGGCTTCTTTCGCATCTCTCCCATACAGCTTCTCCTTGTGCAAAGTGCGTTGTATAGTTGACCGATGCACAGTGACACCATCTGCAGCAAGTTGATGCTGCAGCTCTCTGGAGATGGTCTGAGGATTGTCCTTGACTGATCTCATCATTCTTCTTCTCTGCCTTTCTGATGTTTTTCTTGGCCTGCCACTTCTGGCCTTAACAAAAACTGTCCCTGTGTTCTTCCATTTCCTTACTATGTTCCTCACAGTGGAAACTGACAGGTTAAATCTCTGAGACAGCTTTTTGTATCCTTCCCCTGAACAACTATGTTGAATAATCTTTGTTTTCAGATCATTTGACAGTTGTTTTGAGGAGCCCATGATGCCACTCTTCAGAGGAGATTCAAACAGGAGAACAACTTGCAAGTGGCCACTTTAAGTAGCTTTTCTCATGATTGCATACACCTGGCTATGAAGTTCAAAGCTCAATGAGGTTACAAAACCAAAAAAAGTGCTTTAGTAAGTCAGTAAAAAGTAGGTAGGAGTATTTAAAACAAGAAAATGATAAGGGTGGCCATACTTATGCACCTGTCAAATTTTGTTTCAATGCAGATTGCACATATTCTGCTAGTACAATAAACCTCATTTCAAGGCAGAAACATTACTGTGTCCAATAGTTATTAGATATATCAAACTGAAATAGCTGTTGCAAAAACACCAATTTTTATCAAACATTAAGCTTAAGATTAATAGGGGTGCCCAAACGTTTTCATATAACTGTATAGTAAGGCTCCATGTAATCCATTCAGGCCTGTGCTATCCACATCTTAGATAATATAAAATAAGCACTTGGTGGGTATACACCGATCCTGCAAACATATGAGGGGGACAATATACAGAAACAGGATGGATATATCAGGCCGGACAGCATGTGACATAAGAGGACTAGAGAAAAAAGCACTGAGCTGAAAGTCATGTCCAGACTATATGTACAGCCAGGAAAATAACCTGGAGACGCAGAATCTTTATACACAGCATGATCTGTATATAGCAGAGTGAGGAGTGATACATGTACCACAGGTCTGTATACATGTTAAGTATACAGCACAGGAATGGAGCCTTTACACATATACCACATCTATAGTGAGAGTAACCTGGTTATAATGGATCTGTACACACAGCATCATCAGTATGTAGCAGAGATGAGGTCACATACAGGTCACCAGACTCCATAATTGGGAAGGGGGGATCATCAGCACACAGCAGGGTCAGTATACACTGCACAGACATGAAGTACAGCCTCCCACCATCATATATATACCATCCCCCAACTGCTCCTCTCACTCTCACCAGTGTCTCTAGTACATGTGACTGCCCAGCTCCACCATAGTAATGGCAGACACTGTATGTGTCAATGCATACCTCCCAACCGTCCCGGATTGAGCGGGACAGTCACGATTTTGACCCCCCCCCGTCCCGCTGTCCCGCTGAGGACACTATGTGTCCCGCATTGAGACGAGCCGCCACGCCCCCCATGCACTCCTCCCTGTCTCTACAGCTCAGCCAGCAGCTCACAGCTAGCAGTGACGCTGCTAAACTTTCTCTTCTGTGCCCACAGGACCTGTGATGAGGTCACAGGAGGGGAGGAGTCAGGGGTCACATGATCAGTGTCCTCTTGTGTGCAGGACTCTGCGCTGTGATGGTTCTCATGGTGCTGGATGAGGGTAAGTTTGTATGTGTGTGGGGTCGGGACTCGGGTTTACAGTGTGGATGTAGCAGGGCTGTGTGTGTACGAGGAGTACGGAGCGGAGACGTGTGTGTACGAGGTGTACGGAGCGGAGACGTGTGTGTACGAGGTGTACGGAGCGGAGCCGTGTGTGTACGAGGAGTACGGAGCGGAGACGTGTGTGTACGAGGTGTACGGAGCGGAGACGTGTGTGTACGAGGTGTACGGAGCGGAGCCATGTGTGTACGAGGTGTACGGAGCGGAGCCGTGTGTGTACGAGGTGTATGGAGCGGAGCTGTGTGTGTACGAGGAGTACGGAGCGGAGACGTGTGTGTACGAGGAGTACGGAGCGGAGACGTGTGTGTACGAGGAGTACGGAGCGGAGACGTGTGTGTACGAGGAGTACGGAGCGGAGACGTGTGTGTACGAGGTGTACGGAGCGGAGACGTGTGTGAACGAGTACGGAGCGGAGACGTGTGTGTATGAGGTGTACGGAGCAGAGCCGTGTGTGTACGACGTGTGCGGAGCCGTGTGTATGAGGTGTACGGAGCAGAGCCGTGTGTGTACGAGGTGTACGGAGCGGAGCCGTGTGTGTACGAGGTGTACGGAGCGGAGCCGTGTGTGTACGAGGTGTACGAAGCGGAGCCGTGTGTTACGAGGTGTACGGAGCAGAGCCGTGTGTACGAGGTGTACGGAGCGGAGCCGTGTGTGTACGAGGTGTACGGAGTGGAGCCGTGTGTACGAGGTGTACAGAGCGGAGCCGTGTGTGTACGAGGTGTACGGAGCGGAGCCGTGTGTGTACGATGTGTACGGAGTGGAGCCCTGTGTGTGTGAAGTGTAGGGAGCTGAGCTGCTCAGCTCTGTACACACAGGGCTCCGTGCTTGAGCCGTGTGTGTATGGAGTGGAGCCTTGTGTGTATGTAGCGGAGCCGCGTGTGTACGAGGTGTACGGAGCAGAACCGCGTGTGTACGAGGTATATGCTGCAAAGCGTGGCTGCGTGTGTACAAGGTGTATGGAGTGGAGCCTTGTGTATACTGAGTGGAGCCTTGTGTGTGCGAGGTGGACGGAGCGGAGCCGTGTGTTTATGAGGCATACAAAGCGGAACCATGTGTGTATGAGGTGTGCAGAGGCCTGCGTTTACAAGATGTATGGTGGGGAGCATTCATACCTCCCAACCGTCCTGAATTCAGCGGGACACTCCCGATTTTGAGAGTCTGCCCCGCTGTCCCGGCCGGGAGCTTTTCCCGTATACGCAGGAGTACATGCCGGAGCCCCGAAGAGCACTTTAAAACTCGCACGTGATGTTCCACCAGAAGTGACGTGCTGAAGATGACCGGAAATGAGTTAATTTCGGGAGGAGATTGTGACGGAACCATGGAGGCACTTCAGGGAATGCTTCAGATCCATCACCGTGTCCTCGCCTTGGAATCGGGGATGCCGGCCATGTGAGCGGATCATGATATGTCCTGCACCGGGAGGCTCAGGTGGGCACTACAATGGGAGCCGGGCTGCTATAGTATCTTTATAGAATCTTTACTTCTTTCTCTCTCTCTGTTCTTTCTTTCTTTCTCTCTGTTCTTTCTTTCCCATCTTTCTTTCTCTCTGTTCTTTTTCTTTCTTTCTCTCTGTTCTTTCCCCTCTTTCTTTCTATCTCTGTTCTTTCTTTCTCTCTGTTCTTTCTCTTTCTTCTCCCTCTTTCTTTCTGTTCTTTCTCTCGCTCTTTTCTTTCTTTCTCTTTCTCTCCCATCTTCTTTCTCTCTATCTCTCTGTTCTTTCTTTCTCTCTTTGTTCTTTCTTTCCCTTCTTTCTCTCTCTCCCTCTCTGTTCTTTCTTTCTTTACCCTCTTCTTTTTTCTCTCTGTTCTTTTTTTCTGTCCCTTTCTCTCTCTCTCTGTTTCTTTCTTTTTCTCTATCTCTCTGTTCTTTCATTCCCCTCTTTCTTTCTTTCTCTCTCTCTGTTCTTTCCCCTCTTTCTTTCTTTCTTTCTTTCTTTCTTTCTCTCTGTTCTTTTTTCTTTCTCTCTCGCTCTGTTCTTTCTTTCCCCTCTTTCTTTCTTTCTTTCTCTCTGTTCTTTCTTTCTCTCTCTCTCTCTGTTCTTTCTTTCTCTCTCTCTGTTCTTTCTTTCCCCTTTCTTTCTCTCTCTGTTCTTTCTTCCCTCTTTCTTTCTCTCTCTTTCTTTCTTTCTTTCTTTCTTTCTTTCTTTCTTTCTTTCTTCTTTCTTTTTCTATCTGTTCTTTCTTTCCCCCTCTGTCTTTCTTTCTTTCTCCTCTTTCTCTCTCCCTCTCTGTTCTTTCTTTCTCTCTCTGTTCTTTCTTTCCCCTCTTTCTTTCTCTCTCCCTCTGTTCTTTCTTTCCCCTCTTTCTTTTTTTCTCTCTGTTCTTTTTTTCTGTCCCCTCTTTCTTTCTCCATCTCTGTTCTTTCTTTCCCCTCTTTGTTTTTTTTCTCTCTGTTCTTTCTCTTCCCTTTCTTTGTTTATTTCTTTCTCTCTCTACTTTCTCTCTGTTCTTTGTTGCTTTCCCCTCTTTCTTTCTTTCTTTCTTTCTCTATCTCCTTTCTTTCTGTTTTTTTTCTCTCTCTGTTCTTTCTTTTACTCAGTACCAGTGTGCCCACAGTAACAGTCAGTGTGATCACCAGTGCTAAATGGGTGTGGTCAGGGCGTGGACATGGGTGTGACTAGTTGTGAAATGGGTGTGGTCGGGGCGTGGCCTAAAATTTGTCCCTCTTTCCCATCTTCAAAAGTTGGGAGGTATGGTCAATGCTCTGTCCTATCATGCATATAACCAGAACTCATGAAGACTCTGTATAATACAGCAGGAATGTGATATAACAGCCATGTCTGCAGGGAGGTCCCAAAAAAGCTGCCTCTGCAGTGTGTGAGGTAAAATGTAGCAAGCACAAGAGGGAACAAGGCAGCTACATGAATTTCTGAGATAATATTGCTCCCATATATGATGTAGGAGCTGATGCTACACTAGTACACAATGTCTGAGGTGAATGTGGAGTAAGATATGAAACATGTCTGCAGGGAGGTCACACAGGAGCTGCCCTCTGCAGTTTATGAAGAAATGTAGCAAACACATGAGGAACATGGCAGCTCCAAGAATTTCTGAGGTAATATTAATCCCATATGTAATGTAGGAGCTGATACTACACTAGTACATGATGTGTGAGGTGAATGTGCTCCTATCATCTATAATGTGAGGTGATAACCCAGTATTATACTCCCTGAAACTGCAGACATGCTTTCTCCAGTTCATCCTGTGAAAGAAAGAGGGAGAGAGACAGATTTCCTCTTCTATATAAGCCCCACCCTCCTCACAGTAACACACCAGGTACAGACATACTGTGCTTCTTACTCTTAAAGCAACATTACTCTTGCTAAAAATCTATACTACTATACCAACAAAGCTGCAGGAGTTAAAGGTCCACCCATCCCCAAGTCATGTCCTCCTCCGCTTATGGCTCCAGTGGTTTCTGTACACTCCAAGTGAGTCTCAGATATCTGAGTCTCATCAGGATCACCTCCCCCCAGGGGTTAACATCTGATGATGAGGGCCAGAATGCTGTTCATACCGTACTTCTTCCTGTCCTGGACCCAAGCCAAAAAAAATTTGGGCACCGGTGCAGATTTCCTCATCTTGACTCTGCAAAGTTTTTGAGTACACTTGTGATGAACAAGGCATAGAATGTGTGAACAGCTCTTCACAATCACACATTTGTGGTTCCATAGATTCAGTTGAATGTTTGGATAGTTGAGACGCAGAAGGAAGCAAGGGGAATTTGGATGACACATCTGTGGACTGTACTGGGTGTGATGTTGAGGTGGAGGAAGAGGAGGAGAGGCAACTTGAAGCTGCACTTGCCATCCACTCGAGCACATGCTCTTTCTAGGCATCATCGACAAGGCGTACCGCTGTGCGTCTACCAAAGAAAGGTAGTGGTGTAGTCTGTCCAGTAACATAAGTTGTCAATTGTCTTGGCATAGGATGTAAGGTTACTTCATTAGTGCTTTCACCAACATTACCACCTACCCCACATACACCTTGAACATCAAGCTTAATTCCCCTTCCACCATGGCATCGCTTTTTCTTAGTCATTGTGCTCAGATAGTGTGGTAGGAGCACAGTTTTAACACCCAAATATTAGTTTTGAAACTCTGCACCAACTCTGCAAACAGCTGATTTTCAACAACAGTGAATTCAAAGTTGCAATATGGTGTGCTGTATCGTGTTACTCACAGAAATTTATTTTTTGCGGCCTATGTATCAGGCCTATATGACACAGTAGATGCTACAAACTGTTTTTAACCCCTTAACGTCCATTGATGGACATGGCAGGATGTAAGTTCCCGCACCAGGACGGGCTATGCCTGTCATGCATTTAAACTGTCACTGCGTGTAAAAATGCAGTGACAGCTCCGTGCTGACAGCTGTCATAGAGTGCTGACAGGCATGGCAAGAGGTGCGGGGACCCATGCCGTCGGTCCCCGCACCCAGAACGCTGCAATCGGTCAGTCAATCTGACTGACCGATCACCGCATAATCGGGCCGGAGATGTTGAAATATCAGCACCTCCTGCTCGGTCAGTACAAGAGCTCAGCGCTGCCGGTGGCTGAGCTTCCTGCACTAACAGCCAGGAGTGGCGTCCGCACCGCCCTGGCTGTTAACCCCTGATTGCTGCGGTCAGGCACAATCGCAGTGTTTAGGGGAGGCAGAGGGTCGGGAGCTCCCTCTGCCTTCAGGTCGGCGTCCCATGATGTAATTGCAGGGCCCAATCTGTGCCAAGACAACCCCCGGGTCATCCAGCTACGGGTCATCCAGCTCACAGCATGGTCTCAGGGTATAATACAGTCATGGACAAAAGTTTGAGAATGACACAAATATTAATTTTTACAAAGTCTACTGCTTCACTTTTTCTAATGGCAATTTGCATATACTCCAGAATGTTATAAAGAGTGATCAGCTTAACAGCAATTACTTGCAAGTCAATATTTGGCTAGAAAATGAACTTTATCCCCAAAACACATTTCAACATCATTGCAGCCCTGCCTTAGAAGGACCAGCTAACCTCTTTTCAGTGATTGCTCCATTAACACAGGTGTGGGTGCTGATGAGGACATGGCTGGAGATCAATCTGTCATGATTAAGTAAGAATGACACCACTGGACACTTTAAAAGGAGGCTGGTGCTTGGCATCATTGTTTCTCTTCTGTTAACCATGGTTATCTCTAAAGAAACACGTGCAGTCATCATTGCAATGCACAAAAATGGCCTAACAGGGAAGAGTATCGCAGCTAGAAAGATTGCACCTCAGTCAACAATCTATCGCATCATCAAGAACTTCAAGGAGAGAGGTTCCATTGTTGCCAAAAAGGCTCCAGGGCGCCCAAGAAAGACCAGAAAGCGCCAGGACTGTCTCTTAAAAGTGTTTCAGCTGCGGGATTGGGCTACCAGCAGTGCAGAGCTTGCTCAGGAATGGCAGCAGGCAGGTGTGAGTGCATCTGCACGCACTGTGAGGCGGAGACTCTTGGAGCAAGGCCTGGTCTCAAGGAGGGCAGCAAAGAAGCCACTTCTCTCCAGAAAAAACATCATGGACAGACTGATATTCTGCAAAAGGTACAGGCAGTGGACTGCTGAGGACTGAGGTAAAGTTATTTTCTCTGATGAATCCCCTTTTCGATTGTTTGGGACATCAGGAAAACGCCTCATTCGGAGAAGACAAGGTGAGCGCTACCACCAGTCTTGTCTCATGCCAACTGTTAAGCATCCTGAAACCATTCATGTGTGGGGTTGCTTCTCAGCCAAGGGAATCGGCTCTCTCACAGTCTTGCCTAAAAACACAGCCATGAATAAAGAATGGTACCAGAATGTCCTCCAAGAGCAACTTCTCCCAACCCTCCAAGAGCAGTTTGGCGATTAACAATGCCTTTTCCAGCATGATGGAGCACCTTGCCATAAAGCAAAGGTGATAACTAAATGGCTCAGGGAACAAAACATAGAGATTTTGGGTCCATGGCCTGGAAACTCCCCAGATCTTAATCCCATTGAGAACTTGTGGTCAATCATCAAGAGACAGGTGGACAAACAAAAACCTAAAAATTCTGACAAAATGAAAGCATTGATTGTGCAAGAATGGACTGCTATCAGTCAGGAGTTGGTCCAGAAGTTGATTGAGAGCATGCCAGGGAGAATTGCAGAGGTCCTGAAGAAGAAGGGTCAACACTGCAAATATTGACTTGCTGCATTAACTCATTCTAACTGTCAATATAAGCTTTTGTTACTCATATGTTTGCAATTATATTTCTGTCTGTGATAAAAACATCTGTCAAACACACATAAAAACCAGAGGGCAGCAGATCATGTGAAAATATAATATTTGTGTCATTCTCAAAACTTTTGGCCATGACTGTACATTGCAATACTGGAGCATTGCAATGTTTTATACCTGCAAATTAAAGTGAATAAGTCAAAGTCCCATGAAAGGACAAGGTAAAAAAAAAAAAAAAATTAAAAATGGAAAAAAAATATTAAAAAAATGATAAAAATACTAAAAAAAATTCCCCTAAAAAAATACACATTTTTACGTAAATAAGTAAAAGAAACAAAAAAAATACACGTTAGGTATCGCCATGTCCATAAAAATCCCATCTATAAAAGTGTCACCCTAATTAACCCTTTCAGTGAACGCCATAAAAAAAAAACACAAAAAAGTAGTAAATTAAACTTTATCCAAGCAGTATCATCATACCGCTTTGAAAAAGTGGAATAAAACGCAATTAAAAAAACGAATGGTAATAAAAATAGTATCACTGAAAGTGCCATCTTGCCCTGCAAAAAACAAGCTGCCTTCCAGCTCCATCAGCGGAAAAATAAAAAAGTTATAGTTCTCAGAATAAAGCAATGCAAAAATAATTATTTTTTCCATAAAAGTTTATATTGTGTAAAAAACGCAAAAACATAAAAAAAACTATATAAATTGGGTATCGCTGTAATCGTACTGACCCAAAGTATAAAGCAGCCTTAGCAATTTTACCACACGCGGAACGGAGGAAAAAAAAAACAATTTCTGAATTGCTGGTTTTTGTTCATTCTGCCTCCACAAAAATCGGAATAGAAAGCGATCAAAAAAGGTCATGTGCCCGAAAATTCTACCAATAAAAATCTCAGCTTGTTCAGCAAAAAACAAGACCTCATATGACTCTGTCGACTGAAATATGGAAAAATTATAGCTCTCAAAATACGGCGATGCAAAAATTTCTTACAAAAAATTCTTACAAAAAAGCGTCTTTTAGTGTGTGACAGAAGCTAAACATGAAAAAAGGGTCTAAATCTGGTATCGCTGTAATTGTACCGACCCGAAGAATAAAGTTGCCTAATCACTAATACCGCATGAGGAACGGCATAAAAAATAAAACCAATTCTTCACCTGTTGTGCATTTGTTCATTCTGCCTCCCAAAGATCGCAATAAGGCAATCACAGTGGTTTACCCCCACATATGGGGTATCAGCATATGCAGGACAAATTGAACAACAACTTTGGGGGTCTAATTTCTCCTGTTACCCTTGTGAAAATAAAAATTTGTGGGCAAAAAGATCATTTTTGTGGAAAAAAAAAGGATTTTTTTATTTTCACGACTCTGCGTTATAAACCTGTGTGAAGCACTTGGGGTTCAAAGTGCTCACCACACCTCTAGATAAGCTCCTTGGGGGGGTCTAGTTTCCAAAATGGTGTCACTTGTGGGGAGTTTCTACTGTTTAGGCACATCAGGGGCTCTGCAAACGCAACATGACTCCCGCAGACCATTCCATCAAAGTCTGCATTCCAAAACAGCGCTCCTTCCCTTCAAAGCTCTGCCATGCGCCCAAACAGTGGTTCCGCTCCACATATGGTGTATCAGCGTACTAAGGACAAATTGCACAACAACATTTGGGGTCCTATTTTTCCTGTTACCCTTGTGAAAATAAAAATTTGGGGGCAAAAAGATCATTTTTGTGGAAAAAAATATGATTTTTGTATTTTCACGGCTCTACATTATAAACTTCTGTGAAGCACTTGGGGGTTCAAAGTGCTCACCACACATCTAGATAAGCTCCTTGGGGGGGTCTAGTTTCCAAAATGGTGTCACTTGTGCTGGGTTTCCACTGTTTAGGCACATCAAGGGCTCTCCAAACGCAACATGGCGTCTGATCTCAATTCCAGCCAATTTTTCGTTGAAAAAGTCAAACGGTGCTCCTTCCCTTCCTAGCTCTGTCATACACCCACACAGTGGTTTACCCCCACATATGGGGTATCAGCGTACTCAGAACAAATTGCACAATAACTTTTGATGTCCTGTTACGCTTGGGAAAATAAAAATTGGGGGTGCAAAGATCATTTTTGCGTAAAAAAATATGATTTTTTTAATTTTATGGCTCTACGTTATAAACTTCTGTGAAGCCCTTGGGGGTTCAAAGTGCTCACCACACATTTAGATAAGTTCCTTGGGGGGTCTAGTTTCCAAAATGGGGTCACTTGTTGGGGGTTTCCATTGTTTAGGTACATCAGGGGCTCTCGAAACGCGACATGGCGTCCGCTTTCGATTCCAGTCAATTTGACATTCAAAACCTCAAATGATGCTTCTTCCCTTCTAAGCACTGTCTTGCGCTTAAAGATTGGTCTTCCTCCACACATGGGGTATCGGTGTACTCAGGAGAAATTGCACAACAAATATTGTGGTTCATTTTGTCGTGATACCCTTGACAAAATAAAAAAAATTGTGTCCGAAGTAACATTTTTGAGAAAAAAAAGTTAAATGTTCATTTTTTCCTTCCACATTGTTTTAGTTCTTAAGTACCTGAAGGGTTATTAAACTTCTTGAATGTGGTTTTGAACACCATGAGGGTGCAGCTTTTAGAATGTTGTCACTTTTGGGTATTTTTTGTTATATTGACCCCCCAAACTCACTTCAAATGTGAGGTGGTCCCTAAAAAAACGGTTTTGTAAATTTTGTTGGAAAATGAGAACTCACTGGTCAATTTTTAAGCCTTGTAACTTCCTAACAAAAACATGATGTTTCCAAAATTGTGCTGATGTAAAGTTGACATGTGGGGAATGTTATTAATTAACTATTTTGTGTGACATCACTCTCTGATTTAAGGGTACAAAAATTAAATTTTGGAAATTGCAAAATTTTAAAAATACTTGACAAATTTCAGTTATTTTTGGTAAATAAACGCAGGTTATATTGAAGAAATTTTACAACTAACATGAAGTACAATATGTCACAAAAAAACACTCTCAGAATCAGCGGGATCTGTTGAAGCGTTCCAGAGTTATAACCATATAAAGTGATAGTGGTCTGATTTCAAAATTAAGGCCTGATCATTAACCTTGGTCCCTAAGGGGTTAAACTCAGGTCCCTTACTGTATGACGATAATAACAGAAGTATCTTTTTTGTGTCCTTTGTATCAGGCCTATATAACACAGTAGATGCTACAGACTGTTTTTAAACTCAGGTCCCTTACTGTATGACGTTAATTATATACTTAGTAGGAGGAGAGGATCATCACCGCGCTGCCGCAAGAAGAATTCCAGGAATAGTAAAAGTTCAACGTGGTTTATTCAACACGTTTCAGGGTTCACGCAACCCCTTTGTCAGGACATACCACTTACAATATAGCAATATATTGTATATATATTGTCACAGAGGAAGATATTGTGTAGCTTTTCTGTGTATGCGGTGCCTTGAAGCGTGCTGGCTTGTTGAGTTCTGGAGTTGCAGAGGTTGTGTTTGTAAGAAAGGAAGATGCAGTTGGTGCCTACAAAACATACAACAGATACCTAGATGGACAACCAATCAAATTCAATCTTCATTTGAATGGTAGTGTGATAACATCAGAACAGCCCATCCTTCTAAGATTAAATGACACACTATCAAAGAAGGAAGGTGAATCTACAAGAAACACAACCTCCTCCTCCTCCAGTGTTGCTTCAAATCCTCCCACTGAAGTTGAATCTGATACTATCTTAGAAGCACTCTTTAAATCCTCAGGGTCATCAGCAGTCATCCAACCAACTGCATTTAAGATTAAGCTCTGATGAGACTACCGCAAATTGGAGACAGTAATAAGAGAGATTCTCAATTAACATATGGGCCTAGTAACTCCTTAAAAAAAAATCCTTCATTTTGCTTCTTGGGTTTTGTTTAGCACTGATCACCACAAGGTAGTTGAGGTTTGAAGGAGTCTGGCATCAGACATTGGACAATCAATCCTGTTCCTAGCATTGTAATACAGTTTACTTTCGTTGTGGGGCAGTTGCGCTATTGCATCAAGAATTTCCGTGTTCCCCTTGCTCTAGTACTCTGATACAGCACGATTATGGTTCGACTGTTATGTCAAGGAAGGCTAAATGTTGAATAACTTGTTTAAATTTCTTTAATAATCTGTTTCTACATAAAAGATAATCTTAGTTGTTTTGTAGTTTTAATATCTGGATTCCTACAAATGGATATGAAGACCTGCATATTCCAGTAAATGGGGTGAGGGTGTTCTAGGCCAATAAAGTTTTTATGCCTAATTAATGTTTCACACTGTGAAAATCTCATCCAGAACTCTACAATCGTAGGCAATACTTATTATATTATTATACTTTTTTTACGGACATCATAAACACCCTTGAAAAAAATAAAAAACCTGGCTGTTGCATCACGGACCATGGTCATCATGGTGATCTAGTGGTGGTGGATGATGAAGATGAGGAGAAGGAGGAGGATAACAGCAAATAGCCCAAGTCAGGAAGCGTATACCCATGTGTGGGTGTGAAGAAATATACCTCCCAAAAAATGATACTGGATTTCAGGCTATGTTTCGCTGTTATCATTCGGTGGTGTAGAGAAGTCGGCCCAATCCAACCCTTGTTCATTTTTATAAGAGTCAGCCTGTCAGCATTTTCAGTTAATTCCACCAGTGGCACTAAAAACTCGCTCTGACAAAACGCTAAAGGCAGGGCAGACCAGGACTTCCAAGGCGCAGAGAGCCAGTTCATGCCACATGTCCAGCTTGGATAGTCAATAATTATAAGGCACAGAGGAATCACGGAGGACGTTGGTACGGTCAGCAAGGTACTCCCTCAGCATCTTCCAAAATTTTGCACTCCTTGTGACAGTACCCCTTGTCTCAGGGCCACTGCTAAGGGAGGGTCTGAGAAAAGTGTCCCAGAACTTTGCCAGTGTTCCCCTGCCTCTGCTGGATTGGAGTTGTGTCTCTCTCGCCTGTATTCCTTGGTTGTCCAACAAACTGTGACTTCTGCCACCAGCATTTTCAGATGGGAATTTTTTTAATAATTCCGCAACAAGGGCCTTCCAGTAATGCACCATTTTAGTACACATGTCTGCCTCTGGAAGAAGAGATTAAAAGTTCTCCTTGTAGTGTGCGTCTAGAAGTGTAACCAACCAATAATGACTGTCACCAAAAATTTTTAGAATACTAGGAAAATATTTAGACTTGAGAGTCCTCAGTGGTTGATACCTTTTAATGGCTAACTGAAAAGATGGTAACAAATTGCAAGCTTTCGAGACTACTCAGGTCTCTTCATCAGGCATAGACTAATACAACATCTGAAGAATCACATATTTATACACAAAATAGCACAGAAAAAATGCAATAGGTAGGACAAGTGACATGAAGCAGAACTGTCATTATGGCAGAGGGATTAACATAAATATGACTAGTTCATAGATAAGGAGTGAAGGTTTTATTACCCTCTGATTGGGGTCTGGTATTGTGTTGTGATGACCCTAAAAGGTCAGGGAGGCAGATTCCTTAATTGTTGTAGAACGACATAAAACTCTGGGATATATTCATCCCAGCACTAAGAGTGTCAAAGGTCATCATAAGTTTATATTCCCAGACTTTTCTATCCTTCTCAGATTTGAAGTTAGATTTTAATACAAGTAATTCCATATCTGTCATGCTATGACCGGGCATACAAAAGTGTTTGGCCACAGGTAAATCCATTCTTTTTTCTCTTATCGTGTGGCGATGAGAATTCATCCTTGTTCTCAGTTTTTGCCCGGTCTCCCCCACATACAGACCCCCAGTTGGACATTTAGTACATATAATTAGGTACACCACATTAGATGTGATGCAGCTGAAAGTACCTGGTATCTTGTAGTCCTGATGGGAGTTGGGGATCTTTATCCTGTCCGTGGTCATTATAGATGTACAGGTCTTGCATTTCTTTTGTCTGCAAGGAAAGGTTCCTGCAGCTGTTGGGGAGGACAGGGAGCTTCTGACAATGATGCTTCTTAGATTTGGGGGCTGCCTAAAACATAGTAGTGGGGGGTCTGGAAATATGGATTGTAATCGGGCATCTTTTTGTAGTAAAGGTTGTAGTTTCCGTGCAGCTCCCCTTAGCATCTCCAGACTTGGATTGTAGGTGACCACTAGAGGCACCCGGTTATTTTTTTCTTTAGCTTTGTAATGTAGCAGGTGATTCCTTGATATTCTGGTGGCTCTTGTAATTTGGTTTTCAATTGTTCTTGGATGGTAGCCCTGGTTCAAAAAAGTCTTTCTGAGGTGACCAAGGTGTTCATCTCTATCCATGGGTTGGAACATATACGGTTGTATCTGATGGCTTGGCTGTAGACAATAGAGTTTTTTATGTGTTTAGGATGGAAACTGTCCCATTTAAGATATGTTGGACGGTCGATTGGCTTCTGATACAGGGATGTCTCTATTTCATTGTTCTTTAGCTTAATGGTGGTGTCTAAAAAGTTAATTTCAGTGCTGGAGTAGTTAAGTGTTAAGTTGATGGTGGGATGAAATTGATTGAACTGTTCATGGAACGTCTTTAGCTGTTGTTCAGACTCCGTCCAGATGATTAAAATGTCATCAATGTAGCGGTAGTAGGCCCGAGGCCTGATGGGGCAGGAGGACAAAAATTCGCTTTCAAGCTTGGCCATGAAAAGATTTGCATACTGTGGAGCCATTTTACTTCCCATAGCTGTGCCAGTCTCCTGAAGATAGATCTTGTTGTCAAATTCGAAGTAATTGTGGGTGAGGATGAATTTTGTGAGTTTCACCACAGAATCAGCATCATTCCCGGTGTTTCCCATGAAGACTTTGCAGGCATTTAATCCATCCTGGTGTGGGATATTAGAGTACAAAGATTCCACATCCATGGTGGCCAGGATGGTTCCTTCTGGTAGAGAACCTATTGCTGCTAGTTTATTCAGTAGGTCAGTTGTGTCCTGAATGTAGCTGGGTGTATCCTTTACCAGGGGTTTAAGAACACCCTCTACCCATCCAGATACTTGCTCAGTAAGGGTGTCCACACATGAAATAATCGGCCTCCCTGGATTTCCGGCTTTGTGGATTTTGGGAAGCATGTAGAATGTCCCTGTTCTTGGACTTTCTGGTATCAGGTCATCAGCTCTTATGGATTTGTCAGACAGACAAGATACCAACTTGCTTAGTTCCTTGTAATAGTCCTGTGTAGGGTCCGACTCCAGTTTTCTGTAGTAGCGTGTGTCCGTAAGTTGTCTGTTTGCTTCCTTCATATAGTCTGATGTGTTCATCATGACTATTGCACCTCCCTTGTCAGCAGGTTTAATGATGATTTCTTTGTTGGTTTTCAGAGACTGTATGGCCTTTCTCTCCTGGGCACTGATGTTGGAGGCTTGTCTCTTGTTGGTGGCTATGATGGTGGATTTTATCAAATGTCTGAATGAGTCTATATATTTATCCAAATGAGGGTTACGTCCAGGTGGAGGTGTCCAGTCTGACCTCTTCTTGGTTATTGGGATCCCTCTTCCTTCAGTCCGAGTGTTATCTGAATCTTCTGTATCATTGAAGTATTCCCTCAGGCGCAGTCTCCTGAAAAAATGTTCCATATCACTGCAGAGTTCGGTTTTATCCAGGGCCTTAGTAGGACAAAATGAGAGTCCTCTAGAAAGCACGGCAAGCTCCACTTTGCTGGGTTTGTAATCTGAGAGATTGATGACACAGTTAGATGCTTTTGTGTCTGGAATGGAGTGGTTGTCAGAGTTGTCAGGTTTTGGTTTTGTTTTGTATCTGTTTGTATAGAGTCCGGAATGGAGGCGCAATCTGTGTAGTTTCTTTTCCTTGTTTTGAATCAGAAAGGTCCGTAGTTTGTTGTAGTATTGTTGTAATTTTTGCTCTGTGCTTTCTGTAAGTGTTTTCCTCAGAGTTTCCAATTGTCCTTGGACTTTACTCCTTATGCTGTAGCAGACATGCAAAAGATGGTTCCTTAGTCTTTCAGAAGTCCTGTGACAAAGGTTTTGTGCATAATGGGTATTGTAGGTGTGAAAAATTGGGTTTGTAATCCAGAGTCCTTTGGGAATTAGATTCTCCTTTTTGCATTTAGATAAGAAAAAAATGTCGCTGTCCATTTGTGCACGTTTCTTCAGAAGTGGTTTCAGTTCCATAAAGATGCGGTACATTCTGGTATCCTCCATTTTGATATAGGAAAGATGTGTATCTTCGTACCGTGTTAGCCAGTAGATAGAAAAATATTTAGACTTGAGAGTCCTCAGTGGTTGATACCTTTTAATGGCTAACTGAAAAGATGGTAACAAATTGCAAGCTTTCGAGACTACTCAGGTCTCTTCATCAGGCATAGACTAATACAACATCTGAAGAATCACATATTTATACACAAAATAGCACAGAAAAAATGCAATAGGTAGGACAAGTGACATGAAGCAGAACTGTCATTATGGCAGAGGGATTAACATAAATATGACTAGTTCATAGATAAGGAGTGAAGGTTTTATTACCCTCTGATTGGGGTCTGGTATTGTGTTGTGATGACCCTAAAAGGTGTCATAATGACAGTTCTGCTTCATGTCACTTGTCCTACCTATTGCATTTTTTCTGTGCTATTTTGTGTATAAATATGTGATTCTTCAGATGTTGTATTAGTCTATGCCTGATGAAGAGACCTGAGTAGTCTCGAAAGCTTGCAATTTGTTACCATCTTTTCAGTTAGCCATTAAAAGGTATCAACCACTGAGGACTCTCAAGTCTAAATATTTTCCTAAAAGGTCAGGGAGGCAGATTCCTTAATTGTTGTAGAACGACATAAAACTCTGGGATATATTCATCCCAGCACTAAGCACTAATGTGGTGTACCTAATTATATGTACTAAATGTCCAACTGGGGGTCTGTATGTGGGGGAGACCGGGAAAAAACTGAGAACAAGGATGAATTCTCATCGCCACACGATAAGAGAAAAAAGAATGGATTTACCTGTGGCCAAACACTTTTGTATGCCCGGTCATAGCATGACAGATATGGAATTACTTGTATTAAAATCTAACTTCAAATCTGAGAAGGATAGAAAAGTCTGGGAATATAAACTTATGATGACCTTTGACACTCTTAGTGCTGGGATGAATATATCCCAGAGTTTTATGTCGTTCTACAACAATTAAGGAATCTGCCTCCCTGACCTTTTAGGGTCATCACAACACAATACCAGACCCCAATCAGAGGGTAATAAAACCTTCACTCCTTATCTATGAACTAGTCATATTTATGTTAATCCCTCTGCCATAATGACAGTTCTGCTTCATGTCACTTGTCCTACCTATTGCATTTTTTCTGTGCTATTTTGTGTATAAATATGTGATTCTTCAGATGTTGTATTAGTCTATGCCTGATGAAGAGACCTGAGTAGTCTCGAAAGCTTGCAATTTGTTACCATCTTTTCAGTTAGCCATTAAAAGGTATCAACCACTGAGGACTCTCAAGTCTAAATATTTTTCTATCTACTGGCTAACACGGTACGAAGATACACATCTTTCCTATAGAATACTAGGGTCACGGGAAAGGCAGTGCAACATAAAGTCAGCCATGCATGCCAGACTGCTAACAGGCAAGACTTCCGTGTCCTCACCAAGAAGACGATTGACTCTCCACCTCCTCCTTCTCCCTGTCCTCAGGCCATTCATGCTGAACAGATGGTTGACAGTTGTGCTTGTAGTACCATCTATAGTGCATGAAAGTAGCTCCTGTTCTTCCTCCTCCTCCTCCTCTTATTCATTATCAACCAATCCACATTGGAATGACATGAGGCTGAGCTGTGTGTAATCACCCTGTATGGTTCCTTGCTCCATCTCATCGTGCACCATCTGCAATGCATCCTCTTTGATTGTGAGCAGAGAGTGTTTCAGAACACAGAGAAGCATGATGGGGACGCTAATTATGGCGTCATCGCCGCTCACCATCTTGGTGGGCTCCTTAAAGTTTTGGAGGATGTTACATAAGTCTGACATCCATGTTCATTCCTGAGTTCTTAGGTGTGGAGTCTGAACTGAATACCGATGGCCTTGTGGATGCTGGTAGTCAACAACTGCGCTCTTCTGCTCACAAATCCTTTCCAACATATGCAGTGTAGAGTTCCAATGCGTGGGGGGCATCACACAACAGTAGGTGAGACGAAAGCTGCAAATGTTGCTCAAGCACGGCAAGGGCGGCTGAAGCTGTAGCTGACTTTCTAAAATGGGCACACAGGTGGCGTACTTTCACAAGCAGATCCGACAGCTCTGGTTAAGTTTTGAGAAACCACTGAACCACGAGGATAAGAACATGAGCCAGTCATGGTATGTGTGTGAGCTTGTCTCGCCTCAGAGCCGCCACCAGGTTCCGGACATTGTCACACGACCATGCCTGGCTGTAGGTTCAGCGGTGTCAGCCACAGATCTGCCTTCCCTTTTAGAGCTGTCCACAACGCTTCAGCATTGTGCGTTTTGTCACCTAAGCATATTAGCTTCAGCACAGCCTGTTGCTTGGCTAAGGCAGTGCTGCAGTGCTTCTAGCTTGTGACTGATGTGGTCATTTTGGACATGGAGTCTGAAGAGGAGGAGGTGGTGCAGGAGCTGTAGACTGTGGGGGCAACCCTGATTGACGTTGGGCCCGCAATCCTCGATGTCGGGAGGACGTGTTCCATCCCAAGGTCCGACTGGGTCCCAGCTTCCACTATGTTAACCCAGTGTGCCGTCAGTGAGCTGTACCGTCCCTGACCACAAGCACTTGTCCACGTGTCCGTGGTTAGGTGGACTTTCCCAGCAACAGCATTGTTGAGGGCATGGCTAATGTTGTGGGACATGTGCTTGTGAGAAATAATGGCGGCTGTGGATCGAGTACCTTGGGACGGCAGCCGCCAACAGGTTGCAGAAAGCTTCTGTCTCCACGAGCCTAAAGGGCAACATTTCAAGCACAAGCAGACGAGAAATGTGTGAATTTAGTAGTGTGGCCTGTGATGCGTTGGCAGCGTATTTCCTCTTGCGTTCCAAGGACTGGGGTATGGACAACTGAACGCTGCGCTGGGACAAGGACATGCTTGATGATGGTGCTAATTGAGTGTGTGCAATGACAGGTGCATGACAGGAGGCATTTTCGAAGGCACCATGGACAGGGGATTGGCTTCCATGCACAACAGCGGAAGAAGCAGCACACAGCAAAAACAGTTGAATGGAGGCCTCAAATGCCACAATTTGTAGCGCACAGATAGATGAGGCGTGTGATGGAGATACTACACTGTAAAATATGTGGCCTGTATCTTTTTTTTTACAACAAAATAGTGTTAATAATTGGAGTAACATACAGCAAAAACAGTTGCATGGAGGCCTCAAATGCCACAGATAGATGAATCGTGTGATGGAGATACTACACTGTAAAATATGTGGCCTGTATTTTTTTTTTACAGCAAAATAGTGTTAATAGTTGGAGTAAGACACAGCAAAAACAGTTGAATGGAGGCCTCAAATGCCACAATTTGTAGCCCAGAGATAGATGAGGAGTCTGACGGAGATAGCCCACTTTCAAATATCTGACCTGTATTTTTCTTTTTTTTTGGCCAGCAAAATTGTGTCAATAAGTAGGCTAAGATACAACAAAAACAATTCTATGGAGGCCTGAAATGGCAAAAATTTGAGCACAATGATATGCGATCCGTGTGGCGGACAAAACCCAGTGTAAAATATCTGCCCTGTAGCTAAATATTTTTTTTTGCAGCTAAATATTTTTTTGGCAGCAAATCGGTGTCAAGTAATTGTATAAGACACTCCAAAAATTTTACAGTACGACAAAAATGGCAGATTTTTCTGTGCACTCAGATGTCATGCCTGGCATGGGCAAACCCATTTAAAATAGCTGTTTTTTCACTCTGTACTATGAAAAGGACCTGGCTGTATTCTGCAGTCCCAACAAGCAAATGGTGAAAAAAAATGTGTGCTCTGGATTGCTTTGAATTGAATAATCAGATTTAAGATGCAAAAAAAATTATTCCTGGCCAATGAGACCTGGGGCTATGTACATATGGTCAATATATATAATAAGCAGCAGCAGACAGTATTGGAATGGACCCTCTTGATGTATGCAATGAAGTATGCCACATACAATGCCTGCTACTGATATCTACATACCCAAATACATTTCCTGCCTAACTAGCAATGCAATCTATGTACCCCGTAATAAGTCCTTAGAAGGACTGTTGACTTAGCTGGATTTGTGTATTCAATTATGGTATACCCACACTATCATTGAAACCCCCAAATCTGACCCTATCTCGGCAGCAATTCTCCCTATACTAGCTGATTCCGGAGCTGAATGTGACGAGCAGGGCGGTGCCAGGTCTCATATAGACCTGAGGACGCTGTGCGGCCAGCCAATCACTGTAATGCCACAACCAACATGGCTGTGGCATTACAGTGCGTGGCACACAATCCCTGCATGTTGATTGGTGCTCTAAAGAGCACCAAACATGCAGGGCGTGGACCCGAACTCCCACCAAACAATCCCGTAAATGCTCACTGCGAGTACAGCGATGCTCGGGTGAATACCGAGCATTACCGAGTATGCTTGCTCATCACAAATCACTTTTTTCCAGCAGCAGGTGTTCTTATGGATGGTTATCATCTCTATAATCATCATATTGAAGATGTTGTTTTGAGGCTTCGTATGACTGTTTGGCTGTTTTACAACAATCAGCCATAATTATACTGTACTAGATTTGATTTGTATTACAAATTATTATTATTATTATTACACATTTATATAGCGCCATTTATTCCATGGCGCTTTACATATGAAAAGGGAAAATATAGACAGGTACAATAAACGTGTGCTAGACAAGGGACACACAAGTACAGAAGGAGAGAGGACCCTGCCCGCGAGGGCTCACAGTCTACAGGGATGGGTGAGGGTACACTAGGAGAGGGTAGAGCTGGTCGTGCGATGGTTCAGTAGACTGAGGATCATTGTAGGCTGTAGGCTTGTCAGAACAGGTGGGTCTTCAGGTTCTTCTTGAAGGTTTAAGTTGTTGGTGAAAGTCTGATGTTTTGCGGCAGGGAGTTCCAGAGTATGGGGGAAGCCCAGGAGAAGTCTTGTATGCGGTTGTGGAAAGAAGAGATGAGAGGGGAGTCGAGAAGGAGATCTTGAGAGGATCGAAGGTTGCGTGTGGGTAGGTAGCGGGAGACCATGTCACAGATGTATGGAGGAGAAAGGTTGTGGATGGCTTTGTATGTCATGGTTAGGGTTTTTAACTGAAGCCTCTACAAATGTTTTGGTTACAAATGTTTGGTTACAAATGTTTTTGAATTTTGTTTGTGTGTTCCCAGACAATTTTTTTAATCAATTATGCATGTTATTTTGCTTTTATACAGTGTAGGCACTCTTTTTCATTAGTGCCACTATATACCATTGTTGGTCTAAGGCTGGAGTCACAAGGTGGTAAAACTCATGAGATAATCGCATCCCACTGCACTGACTGGCCTGACACCTCTCCTGACCTGAGCAGGACAGTGTGCTGGATACTTTGCAAAGGTCAAGCTCAGGTCAGGAGAGCTGACAGCCAGTACCAGTTTTATGATGCGATTCTCTGGCACGTGAAATACGGCTGTGTGTCTCTGCCCTAATAAAGATTTTTTTATTTTTTTCAATCTATGCCTCAGATCTTTTTTGACCATATGTTTGGTGTTCTCTTTTTAGGTATCCTTTTTATAATTTCGCAGTTGACTGGCAGACTCAGGAGGTGGTAAATTGGTGGGGCAAAGCTACTTCAGAGCAGGTTATATAATATTTCTGGTTTGGAGAAGTAGGCCATGAAGGACTATATTGTGAACAGTCTGGAAAAGAGTCATATTAGACTTTCCTCATCTCCCGTTGTAGTGTTTTTTTTCTTTGTGAGAAGAAACATGGGTGGTTACGCCCCTACCTAGGTTTCCACAAATTCAATCGGATCACAGTCCAGGATCTATATCCTCTCCCTCTCATTCCGAACCTCTTTAATCAGATTGTTGGGGCAAAATGGTTTTATAAACTGAACCTCAGGGGGGCATATAATGGCATTTGAGCAAGAGCACTCAACAATTAACAAAAGAACCAACCTTGTATTCTCTAGAAATATAGTGCAACATGCATGTTGGGAATCAGGTTAATATTTATCAAGCATTTCTGATCATCATACATATCACATCAAACTGTGTAACGGACCAAGAATAAATCAAAATAAACTTTTGTAATGTATAATTATCTGGCACTGTGCTTATACAAGGAACACTCACTTCTTGAATCCTGTCTTTTTGTTTATCATATCTTCTTCATGCATTACTGAACATGACAGTTTTTTCCTATTTCCACCATCCCATTTGTCTTTTACTCCCCCCTCCCCTTTCATTTTTCCTTTACCCCTCCTTCTCTGATGCTTGTGTTCATTATATGCTCTCAGGATCAGTCTTGGAGACAGAGCGGCAGCCAAATCTGTAAAGTGAGATCTCTGTCTACAGACAAAGAATTCCAGGAGCTGAGCTTGTCTTGCATACAATGGCAGCTACAGCAGCAACCTTATTAATTCCAGCCCTCTTAAAGTGAGCATCTAGGGGCAATTGACCATTATGAAGCAACATTTTGCATTAATACATATAAATGCATTGTGGCAGCAATGCATTACTTTATTAACCCATAGAAGGTGGTAGTTTAACTGCACTGGTAGGTTTGTTTCTTAAAGGGAATCTGTCACCTATTTTTTCGACTATAAGCTGCAGCTACCACCTTTAGGGGCTTATCTACAGTATTCTGTAATGCTGTAGATAAACCCCCGTTGTCACCTGAAAGAGAAGAAAAACGAGTTAGACTGCACTCACCCAGGGGCTGTCCGAGGTCCGGTCCGATGGGTGTCGCGGTCCAGTCTGGCGCCTCCCATCTTCTAGCGAAGTCGTCCTCTTCTTTGCTTCCCGTCGCGGCTCCGGCGCAGGCACACTGCTCTGCCCTGTTGAGGACAGAGCAGAGTACTGCAGGGCGCAGGCGCCGGAAAGGTCTGAGAGGTCAGGCGCCTGCGTACTGCTCTACTTTACTCTGCCCTCAACAGGG
>JARQOD010000003.1:510912088-511019085 GCA_033576555.1 Oophaga sylvatica | reverse complement strand
TTTTTCTCTGTTGCTGCCCCGCCTTCACAACACAGTCCCATAACCCTGCCCTAATAAATGCTGTTTTTTGTTTTTTGTCATGTTTGGGGCCAGGGAAACTACATTTTCCTGAGCAGATTGGGTAACTTTGGGAAAAGCCAGGCCCCAAAAGGGGGACCCTGAACAAAAACCATGCTACGACATAAAGGTTTGCGACCCCGGTTTTAATCGGGGTTTCCCTCACCTTCACAGCTTCCCTTACCTCCCCACACCCTCCAACCCCGAAAATTTTAACTCAGGGGCAAGCTAAAATTTGCGCCGCCTCACCCAAGGGGCCGGGCCCCTACTGAAGCAATATGCTTGGGTACAAATTGCACAACCCGCAGATTTTTTAAAAAGGGTCTACCACCAACTGATCGGGGCTCTCGCCCCTAAACCCTTTAAACCAGTCATGGGTGGGAAACGGCAATAAATATAAGGCCTAAAGTTTGGGCAACACGTACGTACCATGCCGGGCCCCACCTGCTTGATTTGGGGTTCAAGGGTTTTAAAAAAACCTACTCAATTTCCGGGGATTACACATATATATTCCCATAGGGTATGGCTGTACAAACCAAAACAACTTTACCATACTTCCACCACACAAAGGCTAAACCCAGAGCTTTTTTAGAAAAGAATTTTTTTAATATAAACTAAAAAAAAAAAGGGTTTGCAGGAACCAAAAAGCAATAAAGGATAAACAATTTTTCCCCCCACATGTAGCACACCATACACCCCCCTGTATGGGTCTTGTCAAAAATGCAAAAATTAATCATAAACCCCAATATATTAAGGTATTTGCGGACCCAAAATTAAAGTGCAAATGGCAATAAGCGTTTAATGGGCATCACCAGTAACAAAAACTGCCGGCAATAGTGCAATGGTGCGAACTAGAAATGAATTTAATCAGGTTAAAGTGTACCCATTTGTAAACTTACATGTGGGAGAAAGTCCTGACCTCGGCCTGCCGCCCCCAACGCGCGTTTCGCCGTTTCTTCGTCAGGAGGCGTGGCTTAGGTCGGACTTGTATCCCATTAAATAGTGTCCTGACAGGTGAAATTAATTAGAAGGACTGAGAACACAGGCTCATTAGTCTCTGGCGCGTAGCGTCATACAATAAGCGCAACCAACCAGATGATCAGTGCCGTGTATCAGCCACGTGGAAGAGGAAGTGCCGTGAGTGAACCAATGGGGAAGGGGATTACATCCGTCACAGGCTGCTGTAGTGCGCATGCGCAGGCTCCGAAACACCACGTAGGGGACCTTCCTTCAGCGCCCGTGGAGCGCAAGCATTCCACCGCTGCTAAGCAGCAGGGAATGATTACGCAACCGATGGGCGGATCGGGAAGCTCTGGTGCATCACAGCTCACGCATGCGTTAAGCCAGGAAGGAGAGAGGTGAGTAAATATCGTAACTAAATAAAAAACCTTATACTGAACAATGTGTAGGAATGGGGAAAACAAAAAAATACGACTATTAAATAACTGGGAGATGATACCAAACCAAGAATTATAAAAATACTATAATAATAAGTTAATAAATAATAAATGAAATTTAATTAAGAGTACTAAACAGGAAAAAAAGAAAAAAAGAAAAAAGAAGAAAAAAAGACAATCAAATAAGAAGCAAGGATGGATAATGAGCACAAGTCATATGCCGAACTGATCAAATAATGACCTATAATCAGACACTAATCCATCAAAAATAGTAGATAAACAATCATAGGAAAAATATAAAAAGAGGAAAAAAAATATATTTATTAACAAATCATAAGAAATCAATGAAGAATTATATAGCAAATATATTCTTCTTTCTTTAAGGTATCCTCCAGAAAAAAACATCAAGATGCCGCACTCAGGCAAGAAGTCCATCAAGGAGTCCCCACACTCGAAAGGACAATCCAGACACCTCATCAGGCATGGAAAGGATAGACCACACAGGTAGGTTAAATATCTGCAAAGTAAAATGCTGAAAGACAACAAACAATAAATAACTGAACTCAAAATTAATTAATCTAAACCAGGGATACCCAAATATCCACACTAAAAGTTAAAAACACAGAGTGAACATTAATTATACTCAGATCTGCCTGAGTTACTTTTGAAAATACGCCATGTGTGTGTCTATTTTCACAAGTCAGCTGCAGCTGCCGCCACCCTTTTGCAAGGCTTTGTGAGCTGCAGAGGGCAGTAGTTGAATACCAGCTACAACGTTCCCGTCGGTTTTCTGGTCAGCCTCCGCACATAAGAGCTGATGAGTGGGCACGGATTTCAGACATCTTTATGGTTCTCCAAAACTTCGAGGACTCGATCAAGATGGTGAGTGCGATAACACCATAATTAGCGTAACCATCCCACTTCTCGTCTCCTGAAATGCTCACTGCTCACAATTAAAGAGGAGCTTTTCAGGCTAAACAAGTTGAGATGGAGCTAGAAAGTATACAGGGTTGATGCTACACATCCAGCCTCATCTCATCTTCTCAACGTGGATTGGGTGATAATGAGGAGGAGGAGCTTACTGGTTGCTTGCGCTACAGACAGTACTACCCACACCACCTTCATCCCATGTGTTCAGCATGGATGACTTGAAGACAAGGAGGAGAGGGAAGGGGCGGACAAGGAGGAGAAGATGGACAGTCATCCTTTTGGTGGGGACAGGGAAGTCTTGGCGGTTGGAAGTCTAGCTCACATGGCTGAATTTATGTTCCACTGCCTTTCATGTGACCCTCGCGTTGTATGCATTTTGGTCAATATTAATTACTGGTTGGCCAGCCTTCTAGACTCATGCTACATGGAGAACATTCCTTCCCATGGCGGAGAGGTTTAATAAAAATGTTGCAGTACCAGAAGGCCATAGTTGAAGAATTATTTAAAAAATTCCCATCTGACAATGCTGGTGGCAGAGGTCACAGTTCCTTGGACAAGCAAGGAGTAGAGAGAGGGACACACATCAGATGCAGCAGAGACAGGGTACACTATCAAAGGTCTGGAACAGTTCTCTCAGACCCTCCCAGTGCCCAGACCCTGATGTGCGTGGTACTCTGATAAGGAGGGAAATGTTTTGGAAGATGCTGAAGGAGTACCTTGCTGACTGTACCAGCATCCTCTGTGATTTCTCTGTGCCTTACAACTATTTGGTATCCAAGCTAGACAAGTGGCCTTGAAGGTCTTGGCCTGCCATGCCACTAGCATTTTGTTAGAATATGTTTTTAGTGCCACCAAGGGTTTATAAAGTCTCAAGGTGCTAGCAGGGATCTCACTGAGGTCACCGCAATTTAGCCTGGCTGAGAACGCAGCCTCAGTGACCAGAGGTAACCTCGATGATGTCACCGCTAGCCACTGAGGCTACACTCACAGCAGTTTCAGACACCAGTGGTTCTCAGACTGGAAGGTCGCATCTTGGCACCATCAGGTAGAAAGCTGTTTATTCATCAGACATGGATTATGGTGTGGGACAGAACAACGAGCAGGTGAGGGATATTGATGTGTTTTTAATTTTGTTTTCTTACAGAGATGAGGATTCAGAGGAATTAGGTGTTAGGTGAGTAAATTTGTGTTTGTATTTTTAAATAAAAAAGTAAAAGTGTGTTTTTTTATTTCATAAAAAGACTTTATTCTGGATTTGTCTTTATTTACCATATAACTATAGGATTTGTTAATGGATAGGTGTCTTATAGATGTCCCTCCTTTACTAATCCATGAGCTTGATGTCACCAGACAATACGAAGGTGACATCAACCCCAAAAATATTAATCCCACTTGCCACACCTACAGGGCAATTGGGAAGAGCCAGGCAAAGAGGCAGAATTGGCGCATCTAGTAATAAGCCTTTTTGGGCAGCTGCGACTGCTATTTTTAGGCTGGGGGCATATTCCATGGCCCAGCTGTTGCTTTAGCAAGGGTAGTTGTCAAAAATGGGGGGGACCCCACATTGTTTTTTAAATTATTTAGTTAAATAATTGAAAAATAGACTTGGGGACCTCTTATCTTGATAACCAGCCTTGCTGAAGCGACAGCTGAGGGTCTTAGCCCCTAGCGTGAGTTTTGCCTGGCCAGTTATCAAAAATATGTGGGAACCCATGCTGTTTTTTATTATTATTTATTACAGCGCAGAGCTAGCCCTGAACAGAAAAAAAAACAGAAAATGTGGAGATACGAGAAGGTCAGCGGGTGCCCAGATCCGCTGACAGCAACCTCATGGACCGGATCGTCCCGCCGAACGCCCACTCTCATTTAATGTAGCATAATGCTATTCAAAACAATACAGTGTGAGGGTAAAACAGTGTGGCAATGCTTTTATTTAACCACTAAACAGGCAGATAACCGTAGAACAGTCCCAGAAACAATACCACAAGATGGTGCACATTACAGAGTCTCACCCTTCCGCGACTCATCGGGGCTAAGGCAGTGTACTTCAGAGCTCCCAGGGTCAACTACCCCACCTGTGGCATGCACAGAGAAAGGTAACGACAAGAAGATGACAGTCCATTGAGGTACAAGGCCGTTGACCCGAGGGTCACAAGACTTCTCCGAACATCTCCATGGAATCAGGCCGACCGGCAGGTCCCAATCCTTACTTCAAACATATCCATGGTTCAACAATGGTCAATGGAGCAGATCTGTATTTTTCCAACTAGGACAACACAGTGGTTAATTAATGGGAGGAACAGCACAGAGTAGGGAAGTATAGTCAGGGTACTTCCTGATTGAGTCAGAAGTCTGGGCAGCCTGCCCAAGGCAGGTGCATGCAGTGCAGAGACAGTTACAGCCCATGTGGATAAAGCTATGGATGGCAGCAAGGGGCCCCAGGCTGGAGACTAGTGCAGATGGGCACCAGGTTCAGCAGGACTATCCCCAGGGAGGATCCAGGTCTATGACCGGCCAGGTCGGGAGTTGTTTGGATGGCACTCCTGGCACCTTTCCCATTGCAACCGATGAAGAGCACAGGGAGCTGGTGATGCAGGAAGTATGGATGAGACGCAGATTGTCCACAGAGATGGCAGGATTGCCGGGGAAAACAGAAAGAGAGGATACAGAAAGAATGGAGTCTGCCCGGAAGGCAGGGCAAGTACAGGATATATGGCTGTTATGAATTGCTAGAGATGGGTTTCTGAGCAGAGGCTCCCTCTGGTGGTTACAGACAGTACTGAACTTTCAGCGAGGAATGCAATCTGGGATCACTGACTGGTCTGATCTAAGGGAGGTTCCCGGTGATCATTGTTCTTGTCTCAATTGTGGTTCCTGGGTTCATTTGGAAGTTTGCTGAGTCTTGCCTGCATCTTCTGCTTTCAGATAAGAATTTTCGCTTTTATTTTTGTGCTTGCTTTTGAATAGTTCTCTGCACTTTTGTGGAGGTCAGCCGGGTCCCCTCCTGGGTCATGTGCTTCTCTCAGTTTATCTGTAGCCACTGTTATTTGTTCATTTGCTTTTCCTGTTTTTTCGTGGTGCGGCTTAGTTTTGTTACACCAAGATCTGATTTAGGTGGTGGAGATCGTGGTGATCTCAGGTGTTTTTTCAATCAGAAGAGTTGGTATTTTTTTAGGGTTTTTTTTGGATTGCAGGTAAGATCCTTTCCTGTACTTTTCTGTCTAGACAGATGGGCCCCAGCGTTTTGCTCATTCTATTTTCTGTCTGTGTCCATGCTCTTCTTGTCTAACCGCCATTACATGTTGGGGGCTTCCTATTTTCTTTGGATCTGCTCCAGGCAGATAGCTTTCCCTTTCTGCCTTTAGGTGTAGTTATCTCTCATGCTGTGACGAGGCGTCTAGGATCAACGTAGGAACGCTCCACGGCTACCTCTAGTTGTGTGGTTAGTTCAGGTTACTTGCAACAATAGGTTCCAGCCTCTCTGGGTATTGCCGTTTTTGCTTTTTCTCCTCAGCCTACCTAAACAAACATATGGCTCTGTGTGAAATTATGCTGTCAAAGTGATGAGTGCCCATGTTATCAGTAAAGTTGAACTGTTTCAAAAGGACTGTGACTGCAGTGTTTTATGGACCTGGAAACATGAAGCTGGAGTGACAGATACCGAGGGAGGCAACTGAAGTGAGTATTCTGCTGCACACATCACACACACAACAGAAAGGACTTTGTATTTCATCTGTGAGGTGCCAGGGTGTGGAAACAGACAGTTCGTTGCCATGATACCACCTGCCGCCTTAACAAGCATAAAAGTTCCGTCCGCCAAGGTTTATGAAATTCTCAAAAAGAAGAGCATCTCTGAACAGAAGCCAAAGCGAGTTGAGAGTAACTCTGCCGCCTCTTATAATGAGTAGATCCCTCAAGGGTTTCTTCTGAATTTGAGATTTAGATTGAAACTCCGATATAAAGTGCACAGTGTAAGAGCACAGGATAAAAGTAATCCCAATGTTATGTAAAATGTTCCAATAAAAGCTTCAACTCAATCCACAAAAAAAAAGAAGTTCCCAACTCAGGTCTGTCACCAGTCATTTAAATGCAGATGCTTCCAATGTTACTGATAGTACAAAGGCTCTGGAAAAGTGCTATTGCTCCTTAACCCCCAAAAGAAATCCAGCAAATTCTGCACTCCCAAATCCAAAATGCCCTTTCCCTTTTGAGGCCCACAGGTGCCTAAACCACATTTAGCATCCACATTTTTTGCATTTCTGTAGCGATGTGTAAGGTTCTGTGTACATGTTCCTGAAACTCAGTTTTTTCCGTCAGCCATTTTTCTTCTGTCTTGCTGCAGCTGTCTTGCCCTCAGTCAATATGGAGTTTCAGCTTGCTGTTCCCGCCCTGATTCTCTCCCTCTTGCTTCTTAAGCAGCCACAGCTGAGCAATCAGTGCTTCAGAATCAAGCCTGCAGTGAACCTGTGACCTGACTCCTGGAAGCCTTGGACCTTGTACTCCAGTTATTTCCTATTGTGGAACTTTGGAACACTCGTGGACTTTGGAACCTTGCTATTTGATAAATCCACGTTTGCATGGACTTATGGTAACAGAGAAGAGATCCTGAACCTGTTGTGAGAGTGATTGCTGAGCTTAAGTTACTCTGGCCTGCTGTGTCTCCTGCTTTTGTATCTGCAAACTGTGTGACTATTATTGCCACTTGTATGAAGTAATACAAGACCTTCTATATCAAACCTGTGACTCCTGTGTTTTCATCGCACCCAAGCACAAGACACTATATGAACTGTACTCCTTACATTACAAGATTCTGAAGCCAAACGTTAGTGTCTGCTGGGTCTGGAAAGGCTGTGTCTGCTGTAACTGTGGATATCAGATGTCCGGTTGTACTTTCTGTGATGACAGTGGTTGTGACTTCTCACAACCATTCCAGGTGAGCAATTCCCTTAAGTTTTTTTTTTTCTGCAGTGTTACCACAGGTAAACACTATTGTTTTTTTTTTCTTTCCTCTTTGTGTCTGCTGTAACTGTGGATATCAGATGTCCGGTTGAACCTTCTGTGATGATAGTGGTTGTGACTTCTCACAACCATTCCAGGTGAGCAGTTCCCTTAATTTTTTTTTCTCTCTGCAGTGTTACCACAGGTAAACACTATTGTTTTTTTTTTTTCTTCTCCTCTCCTTCCAGTACTCCTGTCTTAAAAGATCTGGAAAATGGAGGCCCGCATAAAGGAACTTTGCGGAGTGACTGATAATATCCTTGCAGATTTGCAGACTATAAAAACCCGTTTTACAAACCTACAGGACCTCACTAATCACAATTTGCAAGTGTTTGGACAGACTGCCAGGATTTGCGAGCCAGGATTGAGGTTCTAGAGGAGCGAGTCCAGGCTCCTGCCGTAGCCCCGAGTTCTGGGATTCCTAAGTTGCCCCCTTTTCGTTTTGGCGGTGAACGTGAGAAATTCAGGGGATTTATTAATAAATGCAATCTTTTTTTTTCTGCACATGCTTCACAATTTCCCACTGAACGATCTAAAGTGCTTACTATAATTATGTTGCTTACCAACAAGGCTTTGATGTGGGCAAACCCTCTGATTGAGACTGAGGATGAATGTTTGGATCATCTTGATGCTTTCATTTCAGCCATGGGCAGGTGTTTGATGACCCCAATCGAGGTGCAACAGCTGAAGCAGCCATGTTAGCTTTGCGCCAAGGTAAGCACTCGGTAGCTGAATATGCCTTGGATTTCAGGAGATGGGCCCTTGATACCACCTGGGACAGTTCCGCCAAAAAATCTATTTTTCGAAAAGGGTTATCTCCACTGATTAAGGATGAACTTGCTCGTGCCGACCCTCCCACTGCGTTAGGTGACTTTATTAACTACTGCATCCGTATTGATACTCGTCTGACTGAACGCAGGCAAGAGAGATGGTTCGAAAGCAATCGCACTAACCTTTTCCTACCTTCCTCTCCAGCTAAGGAACCTTTGAGTAGGATCACACGGGAACCTGAACCTGAACCCATGCAGGTAGACTCTTTACAACGACGGGTTAGTGATGCACGCAAGGAACATCGTTTTAAGGAGAATCTATGTTTCTATTGTGGTAAGTCAGGGCACTTCATTATAAACTGCCCCAGCCGTTCTCGTAAGACTACTGCAGCACTCATTCACTGTGAGTGTTGCGAGAGGGGATCTGTCAGGTCCGAGCCTCAGGCTCCAGAGAGATCTGCAGCAACAGATCTTGATTTCTGGGACTTAAACTCCGTTACTTCTGAGGACGTTGACTGTGTAAACGCTGCAATTTTTCAAGTTTCCTCAGCGGTGTCCCAGCTGAGTTGTAAGAAAAACAATTCTCATTGCTTTCTTTCCATCAAACTCTGGGTTGACTCAGCTTGGGTGTCTAGCTCTGCTATGATCGACTCAGGGGCAAGTGGAAATTTTATGGATGTCTCCTTTGCTCTGAAACAGGGGATACGTTTAGTGAAGAAGGCTACTCCAGTACAGATGGAAACTGTGGATGGCTCCCTGCTGACCTCTGGACCAGTGGATCAGGAAACAGAGCCTTTGAGGGTTCTTATGGGTAAAGATCATCAAGAGAAACTGTCCTTTATGCTTATCTCTTCTCCCCACTTTCCCATTATTCTAGGGCTACCATGGCTGCAGGCTCAGAATCCTACCATTAACTGGGAGACCAAGGAATTACACTTTCCAGAGAAACAGATGAGTCCAAAAGTTTCAGCTTGCTCTGTTCCTAAAGGAACCATGTCAGTCCCTGAACTACCAGCTGTATACCAGGACTATGTGGATTTATGTGACAAGAAGAACGCTGACCAGCTTCCCCCTCACCGTCCATATGATTGTCCAATTGAATTATTGCCTGGAGCAGAGATACCTTTTGGTAAGATCTACCCCTGGCGGGGCCCGAGCTAAAGGCTTTAAAGGATTACATAGACGAAAATCTAGCCAAGGGCTTCATACGCCCCTCTTCATCTCCTGCAGGTGCACCCATCTTCTTTGTAAAGAAGAAAGATGGATCTCTGAGACCCTGCGTAGACTATAGGGAACTCAATAAGGTTACTATTAGAAACCGTTATCCATTGCCTTTAATCCCTGAGTTATTGGAGAGAGTGCGACATGCCAAAATTTTCTCTAAACTAGATCTCCGTGGGGCCTATAACTTAGTCCGTATTAGACCTGGGGATGAATGGAAGACTGCATTCAGGTCACGCTAAGGACACTTTGAATATCTAGTTATGCCTTTTGGTCTGAGTACCGCCCCAGCCACTTTCCAACACTTGGTGAATGACATCTTCAGGGATCTCCTAGATACATTCGTGGTGATTTATTTGGATGATATTCTAATTTTTTTAACTCCCCAGAGGAACATCATGGACATGTGAGAATGGTCTTGGAACGTCTAAGACAAAATCATCTTTACATCAAACTTGAAAAGTGTGAATTCCATAGGACCGAAATTCAATTTCTGGGGTATGTACTGTCTACACAAGGAATTAGTATGGATGGAAGCAAGACCCAAGCCATCAAGGATTGGCCAAGTCCTAGAAATGTGAAGGAGGTGCAGCGCTTCATCGGGTTTGCCAACTTCTATAGACGTTTCATTAGGAATTTCTCTGAGGTAGTGTCACCTATCACCCAACTTACCCGGAAAGAGTCTAGGTTCTCCTGGACTCCCCAAGCCCAGGAAGCATTTTCCCGTCTAAAAGATAAATTTACCACTGCACCTATCTTAGTACATCCCAACCCCGAACTTGCCTTCATAATAGAGGTGGATGCTTCAGACTGTGCCGTTGGAGCTATACTCTCTCAGAGAACAGGTGAGAAGAATGTCTTGCATCCCTGTGCCTTCTTTTCCCAGCAGTTGTCTTCGGCTGAGAGGAACTACGATGTGGGCAATAGAGAGTTGTTGGCCATTATTGCCGCCTTCAAAGAATGGAGACACCTTCTTCAGGGAGCTGCACAGCAAATAGTCGTCCTGACAGACCATCGTAACCTTGAATTTATCAGGTCGGCTAAGTGCCTGACTCCTCGCCAGGCTCGCTGGAATCTTTTCTTAAACCAATTTAATTTTATCATTTCTTATAGACCAGGATCGTGCAATGGAAAGGCTGATGCACTCTCTAGGATTTATTCAGCAGAGACACGTCCACTTACTCCTCCTAAGACTATTCTTCCTGACTCTAGATTCCTGGGAGTGATTCATAATCAAGACCTACTTAAGGACATCAAAGAAGCATACCATGCGGATTCCTTTTTGGCACAACCCCCAAGGGACGTAAGTCTTGTCTTTAAGAATGGTGTGTGGATTCAGGGACAACGTCTGTATATTCCTGAAACAGTCAGATTAAGAGTATTGCAACTCATTCACGATTCCAAGATAGCTGGGCATAGAGGAATTCTAAAGACACAGGAATTTCTTTCTCGTTTCTTTTGGTGGCCCACTTGCAGGAAGGATGTTTTAAACTATGTCACTTCATGTGAAGTCTGTGCAAGATGCAAAACACCTCGCTCCTCACCAACTGGTCTGTTGCAACCTCTTCCCACCCCGTCCCGCCCGTGGGGATCCATTTCTATGGACTTCATTGTGGAGTTACCAACCTCTCAAGGGAAGAACACCATTCTAGTGGTGGTTGATCGTTTAACAAAAGCAGCTCATTTTATCCCTTGTGTCGGCTTACCCACTGCAAGACAAACATCAGATTTGATGATTAAAAATGTGTTTCGTTTACATGGAGTACCAGATGAGGTTATTTCGGATCGAGGGGTGCAATTCACTTCAAGGTTTTGGCAAAATTTCTGTGCAGCATTGGACATTAAAGTGAACCTTTCTTCTGCTTTTCATCCTCAGACTAATGGACAGACGGAACGAACCAATCAGACCCTGGAGCAGTATCTTCGCTGCTTTATCTGCCACCTACAGGATGATTGGGTGTTGTGAATGGGTTTGAGATGAGTTCTGAGCAGAGGCTCCCTCTGGTGGTTACAAGCGGTGCTAGTGAAGATTGTGAGGACTGGGAATCAGGTGTTACTGACTGGTCTTATATAAGGGAGTCATTTTCCCATCAGGGTTGCCGGTGATCAATTGTTCTGGTCTGAATCCTTCATTCCAGTTTCCCTTGTAGCCTGCTGTGTCGTGTCTGCATCTCCTGCTTACAGATAAGACTTTTGCTTCTTTTGTGTTTGTGCTGTATTTTTGCATTTTGTACTGCACTTCTTTGGGGGCCTTCAGGGTCCCCTCCGGGGGCTTCTGCCCTCTCAGTTTAGTTCAGCCACTGAGTTTTGTTCTTTTGCTTTTTCCAGTTTTTTCAGTGGCTGCTGTTTTCATTTTGTTACACCAGAGAACTAATTTAGGTGGAAGAGGTCGTGTGATCTCAGGTGATTTTGAAATTAGTAGAGTTGGTGCTTTTCAGGGTTTTCTGGGATTGCAGTAAGTACCCTTCCTATCCTTTTCTATTTAGATAGTTTGGGCCCCAGCGTTTGCTCATACTATTTTCTTTTTGTGTCAGTATTTCCTCTTGTCTAACCGCCATTACATGTTTGGGGGCTTTCTATTATCTTTGGGGTTCTGCTCCGGGGCAGATAGCTTTCCTGTTTCTGTCTTTAGGTGTAGTTAGTTTCTCAGGCTGTGACGAGGCGTCTAGGACCAACGTAGGAACTCTCCACGGCTGCCTCTAGTTGTGGTGGTTAGTCAGGGTACTGCAATCTCATAGATTCCAACTGCTCTGGTGTATTTCCTTTTTGCCTGCTCTCCTCAGCTACCGAAACATAACAATTGGGTGGATCTACTTCCATGGCTGCGTTCTCTTATAACAACTCTCAGAGCGCCTCCACTAAGCAGTCTCCTTTTTACTCCAATTTAGGTTATCATCCTAATATTCTTCCTCGATTTCCCATAGAAACGCCTTTGCTAGCAGTGGCTGAAAGAATCACGTCTTTACAAAAGAATATGGATCTTCTAAAGGGAAATCTGGAATTGGCTCAGGAAAGGTACAAGAAAGCCGCAGATAAATTTCGTAAACCTGCACCAGCTTTCAAGGTAGGAGACCTGGTCTGGCTGTCAACCAGAAATCTTAAGTTAAGAATTCCATCATCTAAGTTGGGACATAAATACATTGGACCTTATAAAATCAGTAAAATTATAAGTGCTGTCGCTTGTCGTCTTCAACTGCCCAGAACTATGAGAATCCACCCTGTCTTTCATGTATCTCTACTAAAGGCTGCGACACCCAATACGTTTCCTGGACGTTCTTCTCCTTGCCCTGACCCAGTGCTAGTCGATGGTCAGGAAGAATTCGTGGTGGAAAGGATTCTAGATTCCAGGTTGTATAGAAATCAGTTACAATATTTGATTAAATGGCAGGGCTACCCAGTGGAGGACAATTCATGGGAACCAGTCAATAACGTTAATGCTCCTCGCTTGCTCCGTCAGTTTCATCAGAGGTACCCACACAAGCCTGGTCTGAGGTCATCCGGAGGTTGTCCCTAAGGGGGGAGTAATGTAAGGTTCTGTGTACATGTTCCTGAAACTCAGTTTTTCCGTCAGCCATTTTTCTTTCTGTCTTGCTGCAGCTGTCTTGCCCTCAGTCAATATGGAGTTTCCAGCTTGCATGTTCCCGCCCTGATTCTCTCCCTCTTGCTTCTTAAGCAGCCACAGCTGAGCAATCAGTGCTTCAGAATCAAGCCTGCAGTGAACCTGTGACCTGACTCCTGGAAGCCTTGGACCTTGTACTCCAGTTATTTCCTATTGTGGAACTTTGGAACACTCGTGGACTTTGGAACCTTGCTATTTGATAAATCCACGTTTGCATGGACTTATGGTAACAGAGAAGAGATCCTGAACCTGTTGTGAGAGTGATTGCTGAGCTAAAGTTACTCTGGCCTGCTGTGTCTCCTGCTTTTGTATCTGCAAACTGTGTGACTATTATTGCCACTTGTATGAAGTAATACAAGACCTTCTATATCAAACCTGTGACTCCTGTGTTTTCATCGCACCCAAGCACAAGACACTATATGAACTGTACTCCTTACATTACACGATGAGAGCACCAGCTAGGCATAATGAACTGGGCACCACAACGTAATGGACTCTACAACATACTGGGCACTACAATGTATAACGCAATACAATGCATGGACACTACAATAACAGATTTGTGATTTTCGCTCAGCAACATTCACTGTAAAACACCCATGAAGTCAAATCACTACACTTGTAGATAAACACGCAAATGGGTATCATTGCCAAAATGGGGTCACTTGTGTTATGTTTCGGTAGCTGAGGAGTGCAGGTAAAAAAGGCAATACACCAGAGAAGTTGGAATCTATGAGATTGCAGTACCCTGACTAACCACCACAACTAGAGGCAGCCGTGGAGCGTTCCTACGTTGGTCCTAGACGCCTCGTCACAGCCTGAGAAACTAACTACACCTAAAGATAGAAAGAGGAAAGCTATCTGCCCCGGAGCAGATCCCCAAAGAACATAGAAAGCCCCCAAACATGTAATGGCGGTTAGACAAGATGAAATACTGACACAGACAGAAAATAGTATGAGCAAACGTTGGGGCCCAAACTACCGAAATAGAAAAGGATAGGAAGGGCACTTACTGCAATCCCAAAAAACCCTGAAAAGCACCAACTCTACTAATTTCAAAATCACCTGAGATCACACGACCTCTACCACCTAAATTAGTTCTCTGGTGTAACAAAATCAAAACAGCAGCCACTGAAAAAACTGGAAAAAGCAAAAGTACAAACATCAGTGGCTGAACTAAACTGAGAGGGCAAAAGCCCCCGGAGGGGACCCTGAAGGCCCCCACAGAAGTGCAGGACAAAATGCAAAAATCAAGCACAAAAACAAAAAGAAGAAAATGTCTTATCTGTTAGCAGGAGATGCATACACGACACAGCAGGCTACAAAGGAAACAGGACTCAAGGATTGAGACCAGAACAATTGATCACCGGCAACCCTGATGGGAAGGCGACTCCCTTATATAAGACCAGTCAGTAACACCTGATTCCCACTCCTCACAATCTTCACTGGACAGTCCAGTACCGCTTGTAACCACCAGAGGGAGCCTCTGCTCAGAACTCATTTCAAGTCCATTCACAACAGTACCCCCCCCTTGAGGAGGGGTCACCGAACCCTCACTTGAGCAACCAGGTCGGTCAGGATGAGTTCTATGATACGCACGGATGAGTCTCCTAGCATGGATGTCCAAAGCAAACACCCAAGAATTGTCTTCCTGACCATAACCTCTCCACTTAACCAAATACTGGAGTTTCCGTCTAGAAAAACGAGAATTCAATATTTTCTCAACCACAAACTCCATATTGCCCTCAACCAGAACAGGGTCAGGAGGCAAAGCAGTAGGAACCACTGGCTCAACAAACCTCTTCAACAAGGACTTGTGGAACACGTTATGGATCTTAAATGTCCCTGGAAGAAGCAAACGAAAAGAAACAGGATTAAGAATCTCCATGATCTCATAAGGTCCAATGAACCTAGGCTTAAATTTAGGAGATGCCACTCTCATAGGAATATTTCTTGAGGACAACCAGACCAAGTCCCCCACTTTAAACCGAGGACCATCAGTCCTATGCCGGTTAGCAAACCGCTGGGCCCTCTCCTGAGAGAGGGACAACCTCTCCACTACCTGGTCCCAAATCTGTTGCATACGCTCCACAACAGAGTCAACACCTGGACAGACAGAAGCCTCCGTCTGTCCTGAAGAAAATCGAGGGTGAAACCCAGAATTACAGAAAAATGGAGACATCAAAGTGGCAGAGCTAGCCCTATTATTAAGAGCAAACTCAGCCAAAGGCAAAAAAGAGACCCAGTCATCCTGATCAGCAGACACAAAGCATCTTAGATAAGTCTCCAATGTCTGGTTTGTTCTCTCAGTTTGACCATTGGTCTGAGGATGAAACGCCGAGGAGAAAGACAATTGAACACCAATTTTAGAATAAAAGGTCCTCCAAAATCTGGAAACAAACTGGACTCCTCTGTCAGACACAATGTTCTCAGGAATGCCGTGTAAACGAACCACGTGCTGAAGGAACAAAGGCACCAATTCAGAGGAGGAAGGCAACTTAGGTAATGGCACAAGATGTATCATCTTGGAATACCTATCACAAATCACCCAGATGACGGTCATTCTCTGAGAAACAGGGAGGTCGGAAATTAAATCCATAGAGATATGGGTCCATGGTCACTTGGGCACAGGCAATGGCATCAACAAACCACTAGAGCGAGAGCAAGGCTTGGAGCGAGAGCAAGTTCCGCAGGACTGCACAAATTCCCTGACATCACGAGACAAGGTAGGCCACCAAAAGGACCAGACTAACCAAGTCTCTGTTACCAAAAATTCCGGGATGCCCAGCCAACGCGGAACAATGAATCTCAGACATCACACTCTTTTTCCACTGGTCCGGGACAAACAATTTTCCAACAGGGCAGCGCTCGGGCCTATCCTCCTGACACCCTCCAGAGAAAGTCTCAAATTGGGTGAGATGGTGGAAAGAACTACACCCTCTTTCAAAATAACAGAAGGATCAGATAACTCAGGAGAGTCCGCAAGGAAACTCCTCGAGAGGGCATCCGCCTTAACATTCTTAGTGCCAGGAAGAAAGGAAACCACAAAATTAAAACGTGTGAAAAACAAGGCCCACCTGGCCTGTCTAGGATTGAGTCGCTTGGCAGATTCCAGATAAACCAGATTCTTATGGTCCGTAAGGACCACCACCTGATGTTTGGCTCCCTCCAGCCAATGTCTCCACTCTTCAAAAGCCCACTTCATGGCCAGTAACTCCCGATTACCCACGTCATAATTACGTTCAGTAGGAGAAAATTTTCGAGAGAAAAAGGCACAAGGGTTACTTTTAGAGGTCTCTGGATCTTTTTGGGACAAAACGGCACCTGCCCCAATTTCAGAGGCATCAACCTCCACCTGAAATGGCAGAGAAACATCAGGCTGCCATAGAACAGGAGCAGAAGTGAATCTCTGCTTAAGTTCCTGAAATGCAGAGACTGCCTCAGGAGGCCAATTCACCACATCAGAACCCTTTCTGGTCAAATCAGTCAATGGTTTAACAATAACCGAGAAATTACCAATAAATTTATGATAAAAATTGGCAAAACCCAAAAATCTTTGAAGACCCTTTAATGAAGTACGTTGGACCCAATCACAGATGGCCTGAACCTTGACCGGGTCCATTTCAATAACAATGGGGACAAAATGAATCCCAGAAATGAGATCCTCTGTACGCCAAAAAGACACTTTGATCCCTTCACATACAGAGCATTCTCTCTCAAAATCTGGAATACAGTTTGAACATGTTTCACATGAGAGTCCCAGTCATTAGAAAAAATCAAGATATCATCCAAATAAACAATCAGAAATTTATCCACAAAATCCCTGAAAATGTCATTCATGAAGGACTGGAAGACAGAAGGAGCATTAGTGAGCCCAAAGGGCATCACAAGGTACTCAAAATGCCCCTCAGGGGTATTGAATGCCGTCTTCCATTCATCCCCGTGCTTAATGCGAATAAGGTTATATGCCCCCCTGAGGTCAAGCTTGGTAAACCAAGTAGCGTTTTTCACCCTGGAAAACAGGTCAGAAATCAAAGGTAACGGGTATTGATATTTTACAGTAATATTGTTCAAAAGACGATAATCAATACACGGCCTTAATGAACCATCCTTTTTGGCCACAAAGAAAAAACCGGCACCTAAGGGTGAAGAGGATGGTCTGATATGACCCTTCTTCAATGATTCCTTGATATAAGACCGCATAGCGTCATGTTCAGGTACAGACAAGTTAAAAAGGCGACCTTTAGGGAATTTACTACCAGGCACTAATTCAATAGCGCAGTCATAGCTCCTATGGGGAGGCAAGGATGCAGATTTACTTTCGCTAAACACATCAGAAAAATCAATCACAAAGTCAGGAACATCCTGAGCCTGGGGGGAGGCAGAAAAAACAGGAGTGTTGGTATTAACACATTGGCAGCCCCAACTGGTTACAGACACAGATTTCCAATCCAAAACAGGATTATGAGACCGCAACCAAGGGAAGCCCAGTACGATAATATCATGCAGATTATACAGAACCAAAATTTACAGCACTCCTGATGGTCAGGTTCAACCCTCATTATCACCTGAGAACTGAGGTTTATTCTCAGCCAAAGGGGTAGAATCGATCCCCAGTAGGGGAATAGACTTCTGTAGGGGTATCAAGGGAAACCCACAACGTTTAGCAAAATCATAATCCATCAGGTTAATAGCTGCTCCAGAATCAACGAAAGCCTGAGCAGAAAATGAGGACAGAGAGCATATCAGAGTGACAGTTAATAAAAACTTAGTCTGAACACTACCCAAGACAACTGAGCGTGCAAAACGTCTTCCCCGCTTAGGGCAGACTGAAATAGCATGAGAGGCATCACCACAGTAGAAACATAACCCATTGCGCTTTCGAAACTCATGACGCTGTGCCCAGACACCACTCTATCACACTGCATGGGTTCAGAAGCAGGTTCACAAGGCAACACCATTCCACGCATACTTCTCCGCTCACGCAAACGTCTGTCAATTTGAATCGCTAATGACATAGAATCATTGAGACCAGAGGGGACAGAGAATCCCACCATAACATCCTTTACATTATCTGACAGACCCTTCCGAAAAAGGGCCGCCAAAGCGTTGTCATTCCACTTGGTCAGGACTGCCCACCTACGGAATCTCTGACAGTATAACTCAGCGTCATCAAGACCCTGATTTAATGCCAACAAGGCTTTTTCAGCTTGATCAGTGACATTAGGCTCATCGTACAATAACCCCAAAGCCTGAAAAAATGCATCAACATCACTCAAAACAGGATCCCCAGGTGTCAGGGAAAAAGCCCAATCCTGAGGATCGCCGCGCAGGAGAGAGATGACAATTTGAACCTGCTGCGCTGCGTTCCCTGAGGACTTAGATTTTAAGGCAAAAAAACAATTTACAATTATTTTTGAAATTTTGAAACTTAGCTCGATCCCCTAAAAACAAATCTGGCATGGGAATCCTAGGTTCCACAACAGGCAACCTAGCAAGATAGGCAGCAATACTCCGAACCTCAGTGGCAAGCTGATCCACACGGCCAGACAACTGTGCAAACTCCATTGAGAGAAAAAAAAAAATCCTCCCCAGCACCAGAGATACAGAGGGAAAAAAAATGCAACAAACAGAAAAATATCTCTGACAACTCTGACAACCTTTTTTCCTTTCACAATATTTTTTCCCTTCTGTGAGTACCACACAATTTTCAATTTTTAGGCCGGTGATACTGTTATGTTTCGGTAGCTGAGGAGTGCAGGTAAAAAAGGCAATACACCAGAGAAGTTGGAATCTATGAGATTGCAGTACCCTGACTAACCACCACAACTAGAGGCAGCCGTGGAGCGTTCCTACGTTGGTCCTAGACGCCTCGTTACAGCCTGAGAAACTAACTACACCTAAAGATAGAAAGAGGAAAGCTATCTGCCCCGGAGCAGATCCCCAAAGAACATAGAAAGCCCCCAAACATGTAATGGCGGTTAGACAAGATGAAATACTGACACAGACAGAAAATAGTATGAGCAAACGTTGGGGCCCAAACTACCTAAATAGAAAAGGATAGGAAGGGCACTTACTGCAATCCCAAAAAACCCTGAAAAGCACCAACTCTACTAATTTCAAAATCACCTGAGATCACACGACCTCTACCACCTAAATTAGTTCTCTGGTGTAACAAAATCAAAACAGCAGCCACTGAAAAAACTGGAAAAAACAAAAGTACAAACATCAGTGGCTGAACTAAACTGAGAGGGCAAAAGCCCCGGAGGGGACCCTGAAGGCCCCCACAGAAGTGCAGTACAAAATTCAAAAATCAAGCACAAAAACAAAAAGAAGAAAATGTCTTATCTGTTAGCAGGAGATGCAGACACGACACAGCAGGCTACAAAGGAAACAGGACTCAAGGATTGAGACCAGAACAATTGATCACCGGCAACCCTGATGGGAAGGCGACTCCCTTATATAAGACCAGTCAGTAACACCTGATTCCCACTCCTCACAATCTTCACTGGACAGTCCAGTACCGCTTGTAACCACCAGAGGGAGCCTCTGCTCAGAACTCATTTCAAGTCCATTCACAACACACTTGAGGGAGGTATTCTGCTCTTCTTGCACTTCGGGGATTTGTATATGGAGTCTTCAAACTTTTCTAGGACAATCTGCGCTCCACGAGGCAAATAGCATTTTGTCCCTTGATAGTCTCACTGTGTTGCTTGGCAGGATTATACAGCCACAAATAGGGTATTTCCACATTCAGCAGAAATTGTGTGACAAATTTGGTGCCATTTTTACCCATTTCCATGTGTGAAAATGTAAAATCTTAAACAAAATTTTTGTGGTAAAAATGTAAATATTTTTTCTTCACTGCCCAATGGTATAAAATTATGTGACATACCTGTGGTGTCAACATGATCACTGCACCCTTAGATCAATTAATTTAGAGGTGTAGTTTGTAAAATGGAGCTCAGCTGGGTCCCCTCCTGGGGCCTGTGCTCATCTCAGTTTATCTGTAGCCACTGTTATTTGTTCATTTGCTTTATCTTGTTTTTTCAGTGGCTGCGGCTTGGTTTTGTTACACCAGAGATCTGATTTAGGTGGATGAGATTGTGTGATCTCAGGTTTTTTGGCAATCAGAGTGTTGGTATTTTTTTAGTTTTTTTTTTGGATTGCAGTCAGAATTCTTTCCTGTACTTTTCTGTCTAGACAGATTGGGCCCCAGCGTTTGCTCATTCTATTTTCTGTCTAACCGCCATTACATGTTTGGGGGCTTCCTATTTTCTTTGGGGATCTGCTCCGGGGCAGATAGCTTTCATCTTTCTGTCTTTAGGTGTAGTTATCTCTCATGCTGTGACGAGGCGTCTAGGATCAACGTAGGAATGCTCCACGGCTACCTCTAGTTGTGTGGTTAGTTCAGGTTACTGCAATCCAATAGGTTCCAGCCTCTCTGGTGTATTACCGTTTTTGCCATTTCTCCTCAGCTACCTAAACATAACAGATACCCAGCCTTTTACAAAAGGTCCTCCAGAAGTTTGTCACAAAATTCACCCCTTTATCAGACACCACATTGACAGGCACACCATGCAATCGGACCACATGCTAAATGAATAGTTTTGATAGAGTCTCAGCATTAGGGAGGCCCACCAAATGAGCCTGTTTACTGAACCTATCAACAACTACCCAGATCACGGTTTTGCCCTTAGAGGGGGAATATCGGTGATAATATCCATGTACAGATGAGTCTGTGAGGGGGCACCAGGGTGGTAGTCATAGCTGAGAGCAGCTCCTGTAGTACACCCTGGCCCCCTTCACATGCATACAATGTCCAATCTTCTGTGTACCTGCGTCTTTGGTCTTTGCACCATCTGGATCCACTCGGTATATCTGTAGGCCTCTTTTTGACAGTACCGCACAAAGGGAGACACAGTCCAATTCAACTTTAACCAAAACAGCTTTACTTGTTCATGTACACAGCACATCCATTTTCTTTATAGTATAAACATCAGATTTTGCAGCACACACTTCTGTCCCTTTTGCATCATCTCTTTTCCTTGAACTAAGCCCGCTTCCAGGATGAACCATCCCGTTCGGTTCCTCAGCGTCCTCTCTGGCTAAGCTCATACTGTTCGGGAGTTCCACCAGCCATTTAGCCCCGATTCTGCAGGCATCAGCCCACGCCATAAGCCGCCACATTTTGGAGTGACCTGCCTGTACTGCTTTGTCTTCCTTGTAGCAACTGTAGTCTCACTTATACTGCACCGCTATCACTGCTGCACTGCTTCACTACTAATGTTGCACCCAGATCACAGATGGCTGGGCCTTTATGCTTAGTGTGAATGTTGCGTGATAGGGCATTGTCCAGGGGGCTATAGAGCCCTTCTGCGCTCCACGGGCTCCCTGGCCCCGACTACTCCTATCAGAAAGACTCTCTTGTCTTATCCACCGTGCCCCTCCTATATTTAACTATTTACAGCTCAAATTTCTTATTCAAAGCTAAGTTATATAATGCCCCCATCTAGTGGCCAATTGCAAACACTGTACTTTACCTATCTATTCACATATAAATATATATACATATATACATTAATATACAAACTTAAAGGGGTTGGCGCCTGAGAGGCTAAACTTCTGCAACCCCTTACAAGTCCACGGTCTATCTGGAATTGGCAATGGCACCAATTCCCCAGCGGCCAGTTACGGGAGGTTTTAGCGCGGGCACAAGTTTCACAGGAGGGCACAAACCCAGTGACGTCAGAAACCAACAAAGGCCACCAAAACAGCCTAGTGTTGGCTTTTCCAGTTGCCGAGATTCCAGGATGCCCACTCAGAGCCGAGTCATGGAACTCCCGAAGCACCCTTAACCGATACTGAACTGGCACAAAGAGCTTATTATCAAGTATGGACGAAGGAGCAAGAGATTGGGCCTCACGAATCTCCCGCTCCAATGCCGAGATGACTGCAGCCACACCACTGCACGCTGAAGAATGGAGGAAGGAGGTTCAGAAGGTGATATTGAATCTAGACTACGAGATAAAGCATCAGCCTTCACATTCTTGGACCCCGGTCTGAAAGTAATAGAAAACTGAAATCGGGAAAAAAAAATTGACCTCCTCGCCTGTCTCGGAGTTAAACATTTGGAGTACTTGATGTAAGACAGGTTCTTGTGATCTGTAATGACAGTGATACGATGGACAGCCCCCTCCAAAAAATGCCTCCATACTTCTAACGCCAATTTAATGGCCAATAGCTCCCAGTTACTCACATCATAATTCCTCTCAGCGGAGGAAAATTTTTTCGAAAAGAAGGCATAGGGTCTTAGTTTAGTCAGCGTGGTGGGTCCCTGGGACAACACAGCCCCCACTCCCACCTCCGAGGCTTCCAACTCTACAATAAATGGTTTAGACAAATCAGGTTGAACCAGTACAGGAGCAGTTATGAAACAGTTCTTTAAAGAAGAAAACGCCGCCACAGCTGGAGCTGACCAGTTTTTGAGATCAGCCCCCTTATGAGTTAAATCAATGAGGGGTTTGACCACCTGAGAAAACCCCTTAATGAATTTTCTATAATAATTAGCGAGACCCAGAAAACGCTGAAGACCCTTGAGATCTCTGAGTTGCACCCAATCCACAATAGCCTGTACCTTCCTAGGGTCCATACGAAACCCCTCAGCAGACAAAATGACCCCTAGAAAGGACAATTCTTGAGCAATAAATGAACACTTCTCTGCATTAGCAAATAGTGAGTTCTCCCTAAGCCTCTGAAGAACCGCACTGAGGTGGCCCATGTGACTCTGTTTGTCAGAAGAATATATGATGATGTCATCCAAATAGACTACAATGAAATGCCCAATAAAATCTGAGAAAACATGATTCATGAAATTCTGGAATACTACTGTTGCGTTATGTTGCACAGCTTCTGAATCCACACCTTTGCAGTAGAAAACTTCACAGAGCAGGCTTCATGGGATAACAAGCTTTTACTTCTTACAACATGAGGTAAAAGGAAAATGCACAGTCATTTCAGCATTGCATCAGGAAACAGGAACAAAATGAAAGCGAAACTACAAGTGAGACTATTTCTTATACAATACATTAAACAGAAGGAAAAGTTACACAACATCGCCATCTATTGTCAGGTCAGCATAAAGTCCTCCTTTTACTTATAATAAGTCCTAATCTGTTGCATATGCCAACACGTTAAACAGGCCAAAAGACATAACCAATTCCCAAACAAACTATCACAGGGTCCCGGATGTAACTACTGCAGGGAGGCTACTTGCCGCATTAAGGGAGCCCAGGGTAGAATGGCGGGGAACTCAATGGGTAACTAGTAGTCGGCGCACCCACCTAGAGTCAATGATGCGCCCTACCTCGTACTCCAGCTGTCCCTCTACTAATACTGGCGGAGTATCGGACAAAGAATCTTCCCTAACCGTCCCCACTGGCTTTAACAAAGACCTGTGGAAGACTTCAGATATTTTGAAGGAGGTGGGCAGCTGTAGTCTGTAGGCCACAGGATTGACTACCTCCACAAGTTTGTATGGACCAATAAATTTAGGGCCAAACTTCATAAAGGGTATCTTAAGCTTGATATTACGGGTTGAAAACCACACCATCTCCCCTACTACAAATGCGGACCTGACCCTCTCCTCCTATCTGCAAATCGTTTGTACCTTTTCTGGGCTTCAGAGATGTTTGTCTGAACCTCCCTCCAAAGAGATCTCAAACGTTGTACCATGCATTTGCTTCAGGACAACATGAATCCATGTGGGAAAAGTCCCCAAAATGTGGGTCAAACCCATAGTTGACCTGAAAAGGAGACTTTCAAGTAGACTGACTCACACAAGAGTTGAACGCAAATTCTGCCATGGGCTATACCTCCCACCTGTCCTCCTGTCTGGAAGAGGCCAGGCATCTCAGAATTTGCTCCAAAGATTGGTTCGTGCGTTCAGTCTGTCCATTAGAATCCGGGTGATAAGCAGATGAAGAAGACAACGTAATCCCCAGCTTCTTACATAACGCTCTCCGAAACCTGGCCACAAACTGCACACCTCTGTCCGATACCACATTCACAGGCACCCCATGCAACCGAACTATATGCTGTATAAATAAGCGAGCCAAAGTTTCAGCAGACAGTAACAGTACAAAGTGAGCTTATTTGGAAATCTATCCACCACCACCCATACCACTGAATTGCCCCTGGAAGGATGGAGGCTTTCTGAAAAAGTCCATGGACAAATGTGTCCATGGTCTATCCGGAATTGGCAAAGGCACAAATTCCCCGGCCGGCCAGGCATGAGAACTCTTAGAACGGGCGCATACCCCACATGCAGTCACAAATTTTTTGATATCAGATACCATAGCTGGCCACCAGAAACCCCTAGTGACTGCCCCCGGGTAGCTGCAATTCCAGGATGAACACTTAATACAGAATTGTGAAACTCCTGCAGGAGTTTGAGATGGAACCGTTCTGGTAAAAACAATTTACCTGGAGGTTTACTACCAGGAGCCTGGGTTTGTCCCTCCAAAATCTCTCTCTGTAACTCAGATGAGATTTCAGCCACCACTATTCCTGGCTGAAAAATGGAGGAGGGAGATTCTGGAGGGGACACAGCATCAAAGCTTTGGGATAAAACATCAGCCTTAATGTTTTTAGATCCCGGGCGAAATGTGATGGCAAAATGAAAACGAGAAAAAAAAAGTGCCCACCGAGCCTGTCTGGGGTTCATTCTCTTGGCAGACTTGATATAGGCCAAATTTTTACAATCAGTGATAACTGTAATGGGATGAACAGCCCCCTCCAGGAAATGCCTACATTCTTCAAAAGCCAACTTAACCGCCAGCAATTTCCAATTGCCGACATCATAATTTCTCTCAGCCGGGGAGAATTTTTTAGAAAAGAAGGCTTAAGATTTGTGAGGGTGGGAGGACCCTTAGACAAAACTCAACCCACCTCAGACGCATCAACCTCCACGATAAAGGGTCTTGACGGATCGGGTTGTACCAACACAGGAGCTAAAGTAAAGCACAAGAAAGAATTTTTTGCACCCATGGACCAATTTTTTACTTCAGACCCCTTGAGAGTGAGGTCCGTCAAAGGCTTTACCACCTGTGAAAAACCCCTAATGAACTTCCTATAGAAGTTAGCAAAACCCAAAAATCGCTGCAACCCCTTCAAGTCATGAGGCTGCACCCAGTCCGTAATGGCCTGGAGCTTCCAGGATCCATGCAGAACCCCTCACCTGACACAATTAAACCCAGAAAAGACAGTTCTTGCATAAAAATGAACATATTTCCAGTTTAGCATATAAATGATTCTCCCTGAGTCTTCTGAGAACCATACGCAGATGGTGTAGGTGAGTTTGACTGTCCACAGAGTACACCAAAATTCATCCAGATAGATGACCACAAAACGACCAGTTAGGTCAGAGAAATTAATATTAATGAAATTTTGAAAGACGTCAGGAGCATTAGTGAGACCAACGGGCATAACTAAGTTTTCAAACAGCCCCTCAGACGTCAGGAACGCTGTTTTCCATTCATCCCCTTCCCGGACCCTTATAAGGTTATAAGCGCCTTGTAAGTTGAGTTTAGAGAACCATTTGGCCCCCATGAGTGGGTTACATAAATTGGGGATCAAGGGAAGAGGGTACGTGTTCTTCACCATAATTTTGTTCAGTTCCCGAAAGTCGAGGCACGGCCGCAAACCACCTTCTTTTTTTTTAACAAAAAAGAACCCCGCTGCCACGGGTGAAACAGAAGGCAGAATATGCCCCTTGCGGAGACTCTCGGCTATGTAATCCTTCATGGCTTGATGCTTCGGCCCGGACAAATTAAACAGGCAAGCCTTGGGTGACTTGGCTCCTGGGATTAAATCAATAGCACAATCAAAAGGACTATGTGGTGCTAGCGCCTCAGTCTCACTTTCGGAAAACACGTCTTCAAAGTCTTTCAGGTATTCCGGAATACCCTCCAGACCGACAGATGACACAGATACAGATTTTACAGGGGTGATAAGAGGTACCAGGTTACAACATAGACCATTATTCTTACATCCCCCTCACCCAATCAATGATAGGATTATGGCTTTAAAGCCAAGGCATCCCCAGTAGCAGTCCTGTAGGCAAATTATCCAGAACAAAACAACTTAGGCCTCTTTCACACATCCGTTTTGCGCCTGGCGGCGCCCCCGGCATTTTGCCGCAGCACCGCATCTGGCAACTAGTATGTAAAACCGGATGAGACGCATCCGGTTTTTCGCCGGATCCGTTTCTGTGCTCCAGAAAAAAAACGGATCCGTCTCATCCGGTGTATCCGGTTTTGCATCCGTTTTCAACGGAATGTGCCGGATCCGGTTTTTAAAAACGCCCTTTTTTGGGGTTCCAAACATGATTGGCTACTGTAATCCTATATATACACTGTTCCTACAGCCCATCTTTGACAGGTTGTAGAGGAGCAAGGTGCAGGTTGCAGAGAAGAGCAAGTAGCAAGTGATTGGCGAACATGGATGTCATTATCGGCAATATCTTCAAGAATCTTGTTGATTTTACTGCGGAGGCGAATCGCTTGAGGTTTATAGTTATGGAGAAGGAGCGAAAGATTGAGCAGCGCATTATGCGTCAGCGCCAGCGAAGACGACGCCATATGTGGATCCACCCCATCACGGCACAGAGATTAACTCGTGGTGTGTATTCTACACTGAACATTGAGCTGCGAGAAAATCCAGAGAAATTTTTTGCCTATCTGCGGATGAATAAAGAAAACTTTGACTATTTGCTGGAGCGTGTTGGAGACCAAATAAAAAAAGTCGGACACCTATTGTCGGTTCTCGATTTCTCCGGCGGAGCGTCTCATGGTCACTATAAGGTAAGCTAAATGTATTGGATCTGTTTGCTTGAGCACACTTGTAATTTTATAATTTATTTAACATCACAGGACAACTAGGAAACCGTATCAGTAGACAAAAATTTTTTACAAAACACTGTTTTTCATTGATGTTATTATTTTTGGTATCTCCAATAGTTATAGCTGAGTTCTGGTATGTAATGCTGTGTTTCTGAAATAATTTGTATTTTCTATTTTGTTTTAAGATTTCTGGCAACTGGCGAAACTCTGTCATCGCTCCATTTCCAATACCGCCTGGGAATATCAATGCTATCTGGGATAATAAAGTATACTTGTCGTGCTCTGTGGGACTGTTTGGTTGGAGAATATCTTCCAGAGCCAACTACAGACCTGTGGCTTCAAATAGCGGACCAGTTTCTTTGTATCTGCCAGTTCCCCAATTGCCTGGGCGATGTTGATGGCAAACATATCCGCATTCAAAAGCCTTCAGTAACCGGATCAGAATTCTACAACTGCAAAAAATATTTTTCGGTTGTCCTGATGTCTATTGCAGATGCGGAGTACACGTTTATTGCGGTGGACATTGGGTCTTATGGACGGTCCAATGACTCTCAAGTTTTTAAACTTTCTGCTATGGGCCGTAAACTGTACGGAAACAATTTTCAGTTTCCACCCCCTAGGCCACTGCCTCAAACCTCAGGCCCACCGATGCCATTCGTTTGTGTAGGTGATGAGGCATTCCAGCTGTCCGAACACCTCTTGAAGCCGTACGCCAGCAGAGGATTAACACATACCAAGAGAATTTTCAACTACTGCCTCACAAGAGCCAGACAGATGGTGGAGTGTGCCTTTGGGATTATGACAGCTAAATGGCGTGTCCTTTTGACTGCAATAAACTTGAAGACTGAGACTGTGGATGATGTTGTTAAAGCGTGCGTGGTCCTACATAATTTTGTCCTAACCAAGGAACCGATTTCTATGGAGGACCACAATCAAGAAACAACTTTGCATGACTACAGCAACATTACCACTCGCAGTACAGTCGCGGTTTCAAGAATGAGGGACCACTTTGCCCAATACTTTGTGTCACCAGAAGGTAGAGTTGACTGGCAGGATGACAGAGTGTGATAAATGTATTTGTTGTTTTAAAAATTTCTGTACCCACAATAAACCTTTAAAAGTTAACTTGTCTACCTTCTTGTGTGTTTTCTACTGTCTGTAACCTTTTTGCCATAGTTGTGTACCTGGCTGTTTTTTTTTTAACAAAAGTATTTCACCTTTTGTCCAAAAAAGTGTACATTGTAGGGCAGGGTTCCCCATCTCCAGTCCTCAAGGCACACCAACAGGTCATGTTTTCACGATTTCCTTTCTATTGCTCAGATGATAATTGCCTCACCTGTGCAATACAAAGGAAATCCTGAAAACCTGATCTGTTGGTGGGCCTAGAGGACTTTAGTTGGGCAACCCTCTTGTAGGGGATAAGAGTACACAATTTTGGGAAAAAGATAATATACTTTGCATACTACACAACCCGTGACACAACTTTGGCAAAAAGGTTAAATTTATGAACCTTTTAGCCAAAGTTAGGTGTTTTTTAATAATGGTGTTTGTGTAACCAAATAGCTTTACCTGTATACAAAATTTAAAACTTAACATCCTATAAATAAAAGACAGACAACAATGTTAAACCAATGAACAATTTATTTAAAAAAAAATTTTTTTTTAATATAATTGTTATAAAATTAGGCCTTTTGGCCAAATGTTTCACATTGAAATAATCTTTTTTTTTTTTATTAAACTTTATTTTATTAGTCCACTTTATTTTTTTATTATTTTTTTTTTTTTTATTTACTGAAAAAAATTATTAACACATTTACAGGTCTGTGTAGTGTGGGGTGGAAATACTGCTGGAGGGGCTGCGGGACACTTCGACCGTGGGAGCGTGGAGGGACGACCGGGATGGTGGTGGTGAAGAACAGGAAGAGGTGAAGGGGTGGAAAGAGTAAAAGAATGGGAAGACAAGGCAGAACAGGTGGGTGATGGTGGAGTGGAGGGTTGGGCAGGAGGAGCAGGTGACATGGTAGGGAATTGGAAGGGGGAAGGAGATCGGTACAAGGTAGGAGTGTGGCTAGTAGTGGGTAGGTTGCTGGTACTGGGTAGGTGACTGCAGTTGGGGAGGTGGGTGGTACTGGGAGGTTTTTGTAATTGGGGAGGTTGATGGAGCTGGGGAGGTTGCTGGTATTGAATAGGAGGGGAGGAGGGACAGCAGCTGGAGGGGGGGAAGATGTACGGTGGCTGTAGGGGGGGAGGTGGAGGAACGACTGGGGTGGATGGAGGAGGATGGGAGAGAACCTGCACTACAGCAGCGTGGCACGTATGCATGACATACATCTGCTGGTCAACAGATAGCGGATCTATGCGCTCCGCAACATAGTAACATAGTAACATAGTTATTAAGGTTGAAGGAAGACTTTAAGTCCATCTAGTTCAACCCATATCCTATCCTAACCTGCCCTAACATGTTGATCGAGAGGAAGGCAAAAAAAACCCAAGTGGCAACAGACCTAAAAAAGCTGTGGTTTGGTGATGCTCTTGCTTCTGAATGCATGGTTTGCAGAAGTGTCTTTACCTAACCAACTACGGAGGTTATCTGATGAATGCCTGCGGCAAGTTGTTCAGATAATACCTTAAGACAGTTCTGGAAAGATGCATTCATATGCAAGAACTCGGGCGCATAGTTCCTTTCCTGACCCCTCTGACGCTGCCGCCCAGTACCCGCAGCTGTACTAGAGGTGGCAGGGTCAGAAGGGTGGGGTAAAGGGAAAGCTATATCCTCACCAGCAGATTCATGTAATGCAGGCGGCCACGATGCTGCAGCGCTGGTGGAGGGGACTGCGGGATCGAATGTGTGGGAAGGTGCAGATGTACTGGGGCGGTCGAAGTGTCCCTCGGTGTCGGTCTCATGAGGGATCGCTCTAGAAGGCGCCAACTCTGCGGGCGCCCGAGTGCTGGTCACCGTGCTGTGGAAAAAAAAAAACATACAATGAATATACAGATGTGGAATGGCCCTGGCTGCAAAAAAACATTGGATAGATGTTAACATTTGATGGTAATATTTACCTTCTGGTGACCATTGTTTCACGCAGGAACGCCAGGGCTCGTGCATATTTATACTTGCTCTGGCGTCCTGAAGAACCACTCGTGGCCAGCATCTCCTTGTTGAACTCCTTCTTAAAGCGATCCCTCACAGACCGCCACCACTTCACAATTCTCTCCCCTGAAACGAGAAAGCACAAATTGGTTAGTATACAACATCAGTGTTTCCCAAACCACAGTCCTCGTGTCCCCCAGAGGTCATGCTTTCAGTATTTCCATAGTGTTTCACAAAAGGAAATCATGAAAACATGAAGCGTGGGGGACATGAGGACTGAAGTTTGGGAAACACAGCTTTACAGTCAGCAACATGAACTATACTTACGGTGTTTAGTCTGGGACCTAACATCGAGGTCCTCCCAGTGGTCCACCATTGCCGATGCCACTTCCTCCCAGAGCCGTCGGGTCACAACTTGATCCGAATGCCGGCGGTCCCCCATGTTCCACAGCGGCTCCCTTTCTCGGACCAGATCGATCATCAGCTCAACGTCGAGCCCCTCCTCAGTGTCCGAGTCGGGAGCATGCTGTGAAGCCTGTGAAATTAAAATAGAAAAAAAAAACCATTACCATACACATTATCATCTGAAAATGAAAAAAGTATACATGTTAAACTAGAAAAAATTAAGAAAATAATATATAGATATCACATGTTTTGTAAAAAAAAAAAAAAAAAAATGTATATGAAATCTTACCAAAAATGGTAAATAGTAAAAAAATAATAATCAAACCGAAAAATTACATTTTAAAAATGCACCCCAACCAATAAAAAAATTTTGGGAAAAAAAAAAAAAATCACATTGGAATACAAAAAAAATTAAAACTTACACGTTGGGAACCGCCGAAAGTCTCACGACAACGACTCTGGGAGGCGCTGGGAGGACCCCTTTGTTGACTCCCAGATCCGAGAGACTAAAATGACAAAAAAAATTAGGATATTGGCATGTGTTGGCCGCTGTGTCAAGTATGTACTAAATGGTTTTCTATGTGTTGTGTGTAGTGTGATGTTGTGTTTATGCGATTGATGCAGGATACTTACGAATTGTGAGCCCACTCCGGGTATCTCTCCACCCCGTCCTTCTTCCTCTGGGAGCTCCTCGTCATCTTGCGATTCCTGTTATTAAAAAAAGACAATCAATATGTGTAGCCCAGCTGCGCTTGGAGCCACATGTTCCCAGGAGGATGCACCGAAGGTAAACCCACACGCACCTGATATTCATTCACACCTTCACTATTTCCTGGAGCCACCAGAGGGAGCCCTTGAAGAGTATGTATATATATAAGGGTAGTGGAGGACAGCAGTCAGTCTACCTCAGAGTGAGATCTTGTCAGTCTACTTCAGGGTGAGATCTTGGCAGTCTACCTCAGGGTGAGATGAGATTAGATTTGATTAGAGGAGATGAGCTGAGAGGGAGAGTTACCTCAGATCTCAGATTACCTCAGAACGATTGAAAGACTGTTAATTCCCTTGGAAAGTGGAAAGTTAGCTCTTGAAGTGTGCACAGATCAGTAAGACGGAAGGTCCTGATAGCTGCTTCAGACAGAGCATTAGAAGGAGAAGAAGGAAAGGGAACAGCAGTGACTGAAAGACTGAAGACTACAGCTTGAGCTTAGTTTATTGTGTGGAGGCCAGTAAGAGTGGAGGAAGATAGCCACTTCAGCCTGGTCAGAACTGAGTCAACTGAGTGTAGTTTCAGTGAGCAAGCGTGCCGACGCTTTGAGAGCGGTGAAGAGAAAGGAGAATCAGCTATCTACTGCTAGTGTGCTTATGTTAAGGGTCGGAGTAGGACGAAAGGCGAGTGGAAGATAATACGAGAGTAACGGAGGTTGAAACAGCATTGATAGCTTACCTCTACTCTACACCACCGGACACCGGGTCCGAGCTTGCTAGCATCTACACGACTAGTAGGAGATACCGGAGACCCTGTGGGACTTCAAGTCGCAGGGGCCCACAAGTGCTGATACGTAAACGGGGTCAGGAAGACGGAGTCTAGCAGGACCCTGCATACAGAGACACTGTTCTATCCTAGAGAAGGCCTCACTACAAAGTCAGCCGGGCGTACAACTGAAGACAGAGTTAGACTTAGTTTCATACAGGTCAGAAACTCACACAACTGGAGTAAGGAGGCCCTACACCTACTCAGTGGGAATACTGGACGTGCATCCTCCACCCTGCCAGCTTCCCGGGACGTGCCTGCAACTACCATCAGTAAAGGTACAGAAAGAGACTTTCGTGTGTGTGTCTGCCTTATTGCTCCTTCACCCCTACACCGCCATATACCCTGAGGGATCCAGTCTTGCCTGTGGAAGACTTAACACCTTGCTGCCCAGTAACAACCCCTCTGTGGATCTACCCTGCAGCGCTGGTCACCCTGACCAGGTACCACAGATGGCGTCACGAACAAACTGTAAATACTTTAATCCCCTGTAAATATCCCCCCTTTTATTGAGGTGAGCCCCAGGGCCACGGACCGAGCTGTGCTACCCGTGACATCCCCATTGAAGTGAACGGACTCGGTGCCGAGTACCCCACGGTCCTGCTACGGGCGACTCAAATACATATATCTCACAGATGGATTGTGGAGAGAAAAAAAATTTTGATATTTTTACCGCCAATTGCTGACGATGGGTAGGAGGGCTCCCAGAAGAAGATGTATCAGCTGGCTCAAGTGGCTGGGAGGGAGGAGATCCTGCTGCTGCTGCCGCTTCCTCTGCTAATGCCACCATTGCGGCAGCTGCAGCAGCTGTTTGACAGTCTCTGCTGTGGAAGAAAGACACAAAAAGGGCCAGTGAATATATTTGTATATTCCTTGTCCCTGGCTGAAAGAGAAAAACAAACATGTAATTTTTTAGGGAAATGGGGGATGTAATATTTACTTTCTGCTGGCTGTCCTCTCTGCGCGTCTCTCCCCTCTCTGCTTGCTGCTGCCGCCTCCGCCGCCGCCTGTCTTTGCCGTCTTCTGCTGTTGAGTAAAAAGGGACAGTGAATATACTATTCCTTGGCCCTGACTGAAAGAAAAACAAACATGTAATTTAGAGCAAAATGGGGGATGTCATAGTTACTTTCTGCTGGCTATCCTCCGAGCTTGGATGTCCTCTCCCTTTCTTCAGCTGTTGCTGCAGCCGCCGCCGCCTCTCGTTGACGTCTTCTGCTGTTGATTAAGGACACAAAAAGGGACAGTGAATATATTTGTATATTCCTTGTCCCTGGCTGAAAGAGAAAAAAAAAACATGTAATTTCTATGGAAATGGGGGATGTCATATTTACTTTCTGCTGGCTGTCCTCCTAGCTTCGAGGATGTCCAGTCCCCGTGCTGCTGCTGCTTCAGCTGCTGCCACCTCCTCCCTTTCAAATCTTCTGCTGTGGAATAAACAGACAAAAAGGGACTGTGTTTATATGTATTGATTGTCCCTGTTTTAAAAAATAACATTCAAACATGGACAGGAGTGAGCTTTATGGTGTACGGAACACAACATCCCGTCATTAATTGGACCCATAAACAGTACCAGGGGTACCCACCCTATCACTGGAAAAAATGCACACTTGATACAGTACCAGGGGGAACCACCCCATTACACAGAAACAAATTAAAAAAAAAAAAAAAAAGATCAACATTATTATTGAAAAACATGCACATTTCATATAGTCGCAGGAGGACCAACCACATCACAGCAAAAAAAAAGTTTAAAAAAAAATACAGTAGATCAACATTATGATTGAAAAACATGCACATTTTATAGTAGCAGGAGGAGCAACCCCATCACAGGCTAAAAAATTTAAAAAAAAACACTAGATCAACATTATGACAGAAAAACATGCACATTTCATATAGTAGCAGGAGGAGCAACCCCATCACAGGCAAAAAAAATGTAAAAAAAAAAACACTAGATCAACATTATGATAGAAAAACATGCACATTTCAGATAGTCGCAGGAGGACCAACCCCATCACAGCCAAAAAACTTTAAAAAAAAAAACACTAGATCAACATTATGATAGAAAAACATGCACATTTCATATAGTAGCAGGAGGAGCAACCCCATCACAGGCAAAAAAATAATAAAAAAAAACACTAGATCAACATTATGATAGAAAAACATGCACATTTCATATAGTAGCAGGAGGAGCAACCCATCACAGGCAAAAAAAAAATAAAAAAAAACACTAGATCAACATTATGATAGAAAAACATGCACATTTCATATAGTAGCAGGAGGAGCAACCCCATCACAGGCAAAAAAAATTAAAAAAAAAAACACTAGATCAACATTATGATAGAAAAACATGCACATTTCATATAGTAGCAGGAGGAGCAACCCCATCACAGGCAAAAAAAAAAAAAAAACACTAGATCAACATTATGATAGAAAAACATGCACATTTCAGATAGTCGCAGGAGGACCAACCCCATCACAGCCAAATTTTTTTTTAAAAAAAATACAGTAGATCAACATTATGATTGAAAAACATGCACAGTTCAGATAGTCGCAGGAGGACCAACCCCATCACAGCAAAAAAAAAATGTAAAAAAAAAAACACTAGATCAACATTATGATAGAAAAACATGCACATTTCATATAGTAGCAGGAGGAGCAACCCCATCACAGCAAAAAAAATTAAAAAAAAACCTAGATCAACATTATGATAGAAAAACATGCACATTTCATATAGTAGCAGGAGGAGCAACCCCATCACAGGCAAAAAAATTAAAAAAAAAAAAAAGATCAACATTATGATAGAAAAATGCACATTTCAGATAGTCGCAGGACCAACCCATCACAGCCAAAAAAATTTAAAAAAAATACAGTAGATCAACATTATGATTGAAAAACATGCACATTTCAGATAGTCGCAGGAGGACCAACCCCATCACAGCCAAAAAATTTTTTAAAAAAATACAGTAGATCAACATTATGATTGAAAAACATGCACATTTCAGATAATCGCAGGAGGACCAACCCCATCACAGCAAAAAAAATTAAAAAAAAAAACCACTAGATCAACATTATGATAGAAAAACATGCACATTTCATATAGTCGCAGGAGGACCAACCCCATCACAGCCAAAAAAAACAGTACCAGTAGATCCACATTATCAATGAAACACATTCACTACAGTAGCAGGGGATACACATTTTACATTTAAAAAAATGCACATTATTTTGTACCAGGGGATACACAATATCACTTCAAAAACATGCATATTTGAAACACTACCAGGGGACCCACCCCATCAGCGGAAATATATTAACATTTCATACTGTACCAGGGGAACCAACCCCATCACAGCAAAAACATGAATTTGAAAATGTACCAGGGTGCAAAAAAAATGCAGTAGCTCAGGCAGCATTGGTGACAGATGCGTTGTAAAATTTGGGGTGGGGGGATGTGATATTTACCGTCTGTTGTCCTGGCGCTCCATTGCCTGGCTGCGGAACCTGGTGCTGGCTGCGGAACCTGGTGCTGGCTGCGGATCCTGGTGCTGGCTGCAGATCCTGGTGCTGGCTGCGGATCCTGGTGCTGGCTGCGGATCCTGGTGCTGGCTGCGGAACTGGTGCTGGCTGCAGATCATGGTGCTGGCTGCGGAACTGGTGCTGGCTGCGGATCCTGGTGCTGTGGCTGTGGCTCTGGTTGTGGTCCTCTCTGGAGCTATTGTGCATGGTATGTCTGATGTCCCACTGCATGCTTTTTTATATGTTTGCTGTGGGCTGGTATCTCAATTAAAAAACCGGATCCGTCCACCGGATCCGGCTTTTGCCGAATCCGCCGCATTGCGGCGTTCATAGACTTTCATTGTAACAAAAGCCAGAAGCGCCGGCTTTTTCGCCGGAGACAAAAAACATGACATGCAACGTTTTTGCCAGACGCCGGACTGCGACCAGACACCGTATCCGGCAAAAAACGCAGGGACATGCGGCGCCATCCGGCACTAATGTTAGTCTATGGAAAAAAAACGCATCCGGCATTACATTTCGCCGGATGCGTTTGGACAAAAAAATGCCGGAGCGCGCCGTCAGGCGCAAAACGGATGTGTGAAAGAGGCCTTAATGTTTCCACATGAGTAGAACCCACTTTCAGAGAAAAGACTTCAGACATGATACTAATTCCGTCCTGGGTGAGAGGAGATGAGTCAAAGGTCACAATTTTAAGAGGCTCTTTCAGCCTGACTGTCCCTATCTTATTAAGAGTCACCATCCAGGTATCGATCAGGTTAATAGTAAAACCACAGTCAACAAAGGCGGTGGTCATGACCAGACCACCAACAAGTTCCAATTCCACCTGAAGCAAAATTTTAGCAAGTGAGGAAAAATGCACCTGGTAGTCTGGGCAACCTCCTCGATCGTTACCCAGACTTAGGCGTTTCCCGGTTGTTTAGCAGAAGACGGACAAGAGGGGCAGTCCCTTTTCCAATGTCCAGAGGCTCCACAGTAAAAGCACAGTTGGTTGTCTCATCGATATAGCCCGACCTCCATGGGCTCAGGGACGGAAGTGTCACACAGGTTGGAGTACAATGAGGTCTCCCGCTGCATCACTCCTCTGGCACGGAGCCTCCGGTCCATACGGACCGCCTGCGACATAGTGTCCTCCAGGGTACCGGGGAGAGAATATAATGCCAGAGCATCCTGTAGACGGTCGGACAGGCCCCTGCGGAAAAAAACCCTCAGGGCGGCGGCGTTCCAGGATACTTCGGCGGCCCAAAGTCTAAACTCCGAACAGAACCATTCGGCTGAGTGCCTCCCCTGTGTCACACTCATCACCTTATCCTCTGCCAGGCGCACTCTATCAGGCTCATCATAAATGTGCCCCAAAGCCTCAAAGAACAGATTCACCGACATACGTTCAGTAGCAGGGGAGAGAGAGAGAGAAAGCCAATGCCTGTGGAGCCCCCTTAACAAGGACATAACGATCCCCACCCTCTGACTTTCATTTCCAGAAGCTTGGGGACATAACTCAAAAAACAATTTGCATCCCTCTTTAAAAACCCTAAACAATTTTTTATCCCAGAAAAATTGTCAGGTAACTTTACCGGTGGCTCGGAGTCCACTAGGGATACATCAGTGGGGCTCCCATCCCGAGTCCCTAATGGAACAGTACTCTGTAGAGCGCCCGCCACATCTCTCTGCACCAGTTGGTGCGAGTGAACCAGGGCTTGCTGCTCCATACACAGCTTCTGCATAAGCTAAGAGAGCTCATTAACCTGCTCCGTGATAGCCCATACCGGATCAATAATAAACTAGCACCCCACCACCTGGAAGACTGTATGGTCAATTATAATGTCACGGGGGCCCGGATGTAACTATTGCAGGGAGGCTACTTGCCACAGTAAGGGAGCCCAGGGCAGAAACGGTGGACAACTCATAGGGTAACGAGCAGGACCTGCACCATGTGACAGAGAGGGGAGTGGCCGGGGCGGAGCCAGGTGCTGGAGTGCAGGGGAGGCGAACGGTGCTGGAGGGCAGGCAAATGTGCCAAGGTCCCAAACCGGGAGGTAAGCGAGGTACAGGAGGGTAAGACAGAAGAATGGTAAGGTGGTAGCCGGAGGTCGTATACCAAGTAAGCGAAACAACTAGTAACACAGGGCAGAGAAACTGAGAGAGTCAAACGGACAGATAAAGCATGAAGCGCAAACAAGCAAGCACAGAATGCACACACACTCCAGGGGGTCAGGCACACAGACAGCATGAAAGTATAACTGACAGAGAACCCTAGCCCAGCGTGGGTATAAATGTCCCTCCCAGTTCCAAAAGGAGGCCACAACAATTAACCCTGAGAGAGCAGGACATGAACCCTGTCCAAACCATGACACAAACTCTCCGAGGTGAGAAATGCAGTTTTCCACTCATCCCCTCCCGCATACGGATGATATTGTATGCTCCCCTGAAGTCCAACTTAGAGAACCACCTGGCCCTGGCAATTGATTGCACAAATTTGGTATAAGTGGGAGGGGATAAGTGTTTCTTATAGTGATTTTATTCAGTTCTCGAAAATCGAGGCATGGGCGTAAACCACCATCCTTTTTATTCACAAAAAAGAACCCCTCCGCCACGGGAGAGACAGATGGCCGAATGTGCCCTTTACAAAGCTATCAGAGATATACTCCTTCATAGCGGCCCGCTTAGGGCCGGAGAGATTGTACAGATGGGCTTTGGGCAATTTGGCACTGGGAACATGATCAACAGCACAATCGAATGGGCGGTGCTGTGGTAGAACCTCAGCCTCCTTTTCAGAGAACACATCATCAAAGTCCTTCAGGTACTCCGGAATACCATCCAGACTGACGGATGACACAAGTACAGTAGTGAGGCAATTTTTACTACAATTGGGACCCCATTTAACAATGTCCCAAGTGTTAGGGTCTGCAGAACGCACCTAATAAATAATGTAGAGGGGTGTCTTCGTAGCCCGGGGTCCACCGTGCAGGCAGAGCCTGCTGCTAGTAAGATGGCATAAGTAGCGATCTCTGTTATCCCGCAGAGTCGCTAAAATAAACGCCGTAGGCGCTGTGGCAGATAGTGCAAACTCTGTTAATCCACAGAGCCGCTAGCGGGAATGCCGCAACTAGTGTTGAGCGATACGATAATGCAAATATCGGCTATCGGCCGATATTAGCTCTATCGGCCTTTCGATAATTCGTTTCGATATTTTCGTCTTATCGAATACCGGAATCGGATTTGTCACTGTCACTGTGAGTGTCCGTCGGTCGGGTCTGTCAGGAGTCAGCGGCACTTACCTGGCAGAAGATCTCCGGCGGTCACGTCCTGGACTGCTTGATGGCCGCCATTATCTTCTCCCTGGCGGTCACATGCAGTTTTTCGCGATAACTGCAGTGACTGCAGGGTAATCCCGGGCGTAAAGCAGTCAGTCCGATGACGTCACCGCCGGGGAAGCAGGTAATCAGCTGTGCTGCGCCGGGATGACAGGCTCTGCCTGTCATTCTGATGTAGCAGAGCTGGATCGTCGTGGGACACTCGTTACTATGGACTGCGTCGGTCAGGTGGTATACTTTTTTTTTTTTTCATTTTTTTACAGGAGATCGATGGCGTCGCAGCAGGATGAGACAGTAATAAAAGAAATGAAAACCGTGTTTTTTTATTTTTTATTAAATTAAAAAAATTTTTTTGGAACATTCACCCGTCCGGGTACATAAACAATTTAACTATTTATTTACATACAGGGACCCTGTCCGGGTTATTTAGACTTCTTTGGCAGGGGTGTTCCAGGTACCACCTGGTACTCTTCTGGTGCTTGCCAAACATCCGAGACACCAAGGACCACACAGGACCTGATGACGTCATGTGGCCTGTACAGTCAAGTCGTGACCCGCTATCTGGGTCTGTGTGGCCACCTCTTTCATCTCTCTCCGGGTCTGGAGCCCTATGTCACGGACTGTACGAACCCCAGGGGGCCTAACAGGCGCCGGGTACGGGCCAGCTATACTTATCATGTCCATAGCTGGGGCTGCTGAGAAGACCACTGAGGGAGGCTGGGGAGATTTACGGCGTGGGGTGGGCACTTTTGCAGAGGCCTGGATGTGGGAGGCTGAAGGCTTCGAGGGTCTCACAGGTTCCTGACACACTGGGGAGTAGGGGTCGCACCTGGTAACATTTAGGGCGTACCACCCATTGTAACCCAGTGTCGGGTGTAAGTCACCAAGTCTCCTGGCAACAGGTCCCTCCCCGGGTGTCCTTCTGGGAGGTGAGCCTCCACGTCCCGCCGGGTCACAAAGACTTCTAAATAAAGTCCAGGCTCCTTGATGAAGCCCCACCCACCTTTCAATTTAAAGCTCCGTACTGCACCCTTACGCCGCGGCTCACTCAGGGTTCCTTTATCCTTTCTCATCCGGTCCTTATCTGCCCGGTCCTTCTCCAGGTGACGTTGGCGAAGTTTTAGGGTTTCTCGCTGCTCCCTTTGTCGCTCTGCTTCCCGCTCCCAACGTCTCCACTCTTCCTCCTGACGCCGATTGTAATTCTCCTCCACCAGTTGCTCCATGTCTCCACCACTCCACTGCAGCTTACAGTGTCCGGTTTGCGGCAGCTCTCCTGTCGCCCCCCAGTCCTGGCGGCGCTCCCCTGCGGAGGAAGCAGACGGCTCTAAATCAGATGACAGTCGGGGCTCCGGTACAGGCAGGTAGTGCTCTGGTGCCTGCGCGGCCTCCTCCATGAGGACGGGTGTCGCTTCTTCTGTCTCAGCGACCGGGGCAGACAGCGGGATCTGGGGTGCTGCTGACGGTGCTGCGGTTTTTGCAGGAACGGGTGCCTCCACTGCGACAACGTCAACCGGATCACATTGCAAGGGCTCCTCTACTATAACGGGTGCCTCACCTTCCGGTACAGACACTTCAGGTAAGAGGGATTGGCGCCGCTCCAAGCTTAGTTTTAGGGCACGCCAGCTCGCTTCCATCCTGGCGACCTCCTCCTGGTGCCGGGCCAGGCTTCTCAGGGTATCCTCCGCTTCTTGCAGCGTAGGAGGGTTTACAGGCCGGGTGCCCAACGGTGATTCCGTGGCGATCGGGTCGCTTCCATGGGGGGAGAGCTCTGACTGCTCCATCCCTTCCCACTTCTGCTCGTCGTGTCCATTAGCCATCTCTGCCAAGTCACATGTGTCATATCTGGAGAGGGCCCCTCTTTTGTAGGGAGGCGGGACCTCCTCACACTGAGGAGGATGAGGAGGCGGAACTCCAGAGCTGTGGGGCACGATGTTACATTGCAGTACCATTTACAGTGGGCGGCCATCGTTTTCACGCCACTGAGTGAGTGACACCCACGAAGAGCACGCCCTTCTTCTTCACCAGTGCCTCGTCGTGACGCAGATATGGCGGAAAAAATGGCAAATACATTCTCTGATGATTTTAGCAATTCTCAAGCACAAAACCAGTGCAATTCAGGCACACAGGACTCACTTATAGCGAGCTACAGAATCCTGTTCGTGACGCCCAAGTTGAGTCGCACAGAGCCAGAGGTTTTCGGGGTACTCGGCACCGAGCCCGTCGACTTCTATGGGGTATGTCACGTCTTTACCCGGCAATTGAATTAGAGTCGATTTTACTATGTAGAAGTGTATAAACTATAAATATATGTTATATATATATATGTCACAATGACATGTATATATATATATATATGTATTCTATGTGTGTATATTTTGTGTTTACAACGAAAGAAAGGGTTTTTTTTGTTGCGATATTTTGTTCCCATAGACTTACATGGGACTTCCGGTATCGAAATCGGATATCGACGATATTTAGTGCTATCAGCGATACAATTTCGATACAATATTTTTAGATATCGAGCAATATCGCTCAACACTAGCCGCAACGCTATATAGTGATATAAGCGAACTCTGTTTCACCACAGAGTCGCTGAGGTAAAGACGCAGAGATAGGTACTGTGTCCTGTTAACACCACAGGGATACACAGATAACTGCTGTGCGGATAGCAGTCCGTGATCATGCAGACAGCAATGCAATCAAGCGATCTCCTCACCGGAGAAGCCGGTATTCTAGGGTCTTATTTCAGCCAAGCCCTAACCACGTGCACTCAAATCTCCTCACCGGAGGTGCCGGTATTCTAGGGGCTTATTTCAGCCGAGCCCTAACCACATGCGTGCCCTAACCACATGATCCTAGCGCACAGCCTTGCGGTAAGGACAGCTTTTTATAGCAGCCACGAGAAAAAGACCTTCCAGGAAGGACCAATGGGAAGCTGCTTCAGAACATCAACAGCCGGAGGACCTTCCTGAAGGACCAATAGGAGTGGCAGCTGTATCTGAGCATGTGACCCCTGATCTCCAATGGGAGATCTTGCCTGCTCATGCTCAGATGAAGCAACAAAGGACTTAGACCTAAAGACGTCTGCTCGCCGCTGACCAGTAGTGGCTACAATAGCAGAACCTGAAGAGGCAGCAGCAAGTCTCTGCACAGTATTAGACCGGGCGAGATGCTGGGACCAATGTCTTTGCTGAGCAGGCTCCACTGCGGCCGGAGATGGATGGGGGACCGCAGCGGGACTGGTTTGAGACTCCCCTTGTGCAGCAGTGGGAACTCGAACCCTAACACCGAGATTCCCAGTTTATCACAGGATTATGTAATTGCAATCAGGGGAACCCCAACACCAGTCCCGCAGGCAGATTGTCCATAACAAAACATGAAATATGTTCCTGGTGCAAGGAACTCACTTTAAGGAGAAACTCCTCTGAAACAAATTTGATGACATTCTTAGCCAGTGATGTTTTGTCAATGGCAACGACATGAATAGGAGTCTGCAGCCTAACTGTCCCTAATCATGGATGACCCGCAATCCAGGAAGGCAGAAGTGGGCGCGGAGCCACTCCCACAACAAAGTTCCACTTCCAACAAAATTTTGGAAAATGCAGAAAAAGGTACCTGAGAGTCTGCGTGACTTCCACGACAATCACCCAGAGTCAGCAGCTTGTTAGTCGGTAGACAGGATGGGCAGTCCTTTTTCCAATGTCCGGGATCTCCGCAGAAAAATCTCAGCTTCCCTTCAAGCCGCCTTCTACTCTCCTTCTCCTCGTGGTTGGCGACGCCCACCTCCATAGATTCAGACAAAGGCAAAATAACATGACCAGTAGGGAGCAACGGAACCTATCGTTTTGCAACACCTCTCTCCCGCAGCCTCCGATCTATATGGATAGCCTGAGTCATAGCTTCCTCCAATGAGCTGGGAGGTGGATGGAGAGCCATAGCTTCCTTCAGGTAATCTGACCGTCCACTCCTGAACTGACATCTCAGTGCGGAGTCATCCCAAGACACCTCAGTAGACCATCAACGGAACTCATAGCTGTACCACTAGGCTGAGCGCTTTCCCTGAACCAGACCCATAATAGTGTCCTCTGCCAACCTGAAACAGTCCAGTTTGTCATAGATAAGCCCTAGGGCCTCAAAGAACCTATCTACCGATATCCATTCAGGGGCAGTAGGTGGCAGCGAGAAAGCCCAAGATTGGGGACCCTCCCTAAGTAAGGAGATAATAATCTCTACCTGCTGAGTCTCATTCCCAGACGATCGGGGTCTAAAGCCCCTGTCTCACATAGCGATATCGCTAGCGAGATCGCTGCTGAGTCACTAGTTTTGTGATGCAGCAGCGAGCTCGCCAGCGATACCGCTGTGTGTGATATTCAGCGACGATCAGCCCCCCTGCCGGGTATCGCTGATCGTCGCTGAAAGGCCAGACATTTTTTTGATCGCTGGTCTCCCGCTGACAGGCACGCATCGCTGCGTGTGACAGGCGGGAGGACCAGCGATCCGCTGGTAACCAAGGTACACAGCGGGTTTCCAGGCGCGGGGCTGTGCCTAAAAACCCGCTGTGTACCTTGGATACCAGCTCCCTGCATCAGGGCGCTGGTATCCAAGGTACACTGCGGGTAACTAAGCGATGTTACCCGCAGTGTCGCTTGTACTGATCGCTGCCTGAGCTGCCTGTTTGGCAGCTCAGCAGCGATAATGTAGCGTGTTGTGAATGTACTTGAGATGAGTTCTGAGAAGAGGCTCCCTCTGGTGGTTACAAGCGGTACTGGACTGTACAGTGAAGATTGTGAGGATTGGGAATCAGGTGTTACTGACTGGTCTTATATAAGGGAGTCGCCTTCCCATCAGGGTTGCCGGTGATCAATTGTTCTGGTCTCAATCCTTGATTCCTGTTTCCTTTGTAGCCTGCTGTGTCGTGTCTGCATCTCCTGCTAACAGATAAGACATTGTTATTCTTATTGTGTTTTGTATATGGCTTTTCAGTTTTTTGGCATTGTCTGCACTTCTATCCTTTTCTAGGTGACCTCGGGGGGCTTTTGCCCTCTCAGTTTAGTTCAGCACTGATGTTTGTACATTTGCTTTTTCCAGTTTTTTCAGTGGCTGCTATTTTGATTTGTTACACCAGAGAACTAATTTAGTGGTAGAGGTCGTGTGATCTCAGGTGTTTTTGAAATTAGTAAAGTTGGTGCTTTTCAGGGTTTTTTGGGATTGCAGTAGGTGCCCTTCCTATCCTTTTCTATTTAGGTAGAACAACGTTTGCTCATACTATTTTCTGTCTGTGTCAGTATTTCTTCTTGTCTAACCGCCATTACATGTTTGGGGGCTTTCTATGTTCTTTGGGGATCTGCTCCGGGGCAGATAGCTTTCCTCTTTCTATCTTTAGGTGTAGTTAGTTTCTCAGGCTGTGACGAGGCGTCTAGGACCAACGTAGGAACGCTCCACGGCTGCCTCTAGTTGTGGTGGTTAGTCAGGGTACTGCAATCTCATAGATTCCAACTGCTCTGGTGTATTGCCTTTTTTACCTGCACTCCTCAGCTACCGAAACATAACAGTATCACCGGCCTAAAAAATTGAAAATTGTATGGTACTCACAGAAGGGAAAAATATTGTGAAAGAAAAAAAAAAAAAAAAGGTTGTCAGAGTTGTCAGAGATATTTTTCTGTTTGTTGCATTTTTTTTTTTTTTTCCCTCTGTATCTCTGGGTGCTGGGGAGGATTTTTTCTCTCAATGGAGTTTGCACAGTTGTCTGGCCGTGTGGATCAGCTTGCCACTGAAGTTCAGAGTATTGCTGCCTATCTTGCTAGGTTGCCTGTTGTGGAGCCTAGGATTCCCATGCCAGATTTGTTTTTAGGGGATCGAGCTAAGTTTCTGAATTTCAAAAATAATTGTAAATTGTTTTTTGCCTTAAAATCTAAGTCCTCAGGGAACGCAGCGCAGCAGGTTCAAATTGTCATCTCTCTCCTGGCGGCGATCCTCAGGATTGGGCTTTTTCCCTGACACCTGGGTATCCTGTTTTGAGTGATGTTGATCATTTTTTCAGGCTTTGGGGTTATTGTACGATGAGCCTAAGGTCACTGATCAAGCTGAAAAAGCCTTGTTGGCATTAAATCAGGGGCTTGCTGACGCTGAGTTATACTGTCAGAGATTCCGTAGGTGGGCAGTCCTGACCAAATGGAATGACGACGCTTTGGCAGCCCTTTTTCGGAAGGGTCTGTCAGATAATGTAAAGGATGTTATGGTGGGATTCCCTGTCCCCTCTGGTCTCAATGATTCTATGTCATTAGCAATTCAAATTGACAGACGTTTGCGTGAGCGGAGAAGTATGCGTGGAATAGTGTTGCCTTGTGAACCTGCTTCTGAATCCATGCAGTGTGATAGAGTGGTTTCTGGGGCACAGCGTCATGAGTTTCGAAAGCGCAATGGGTTATGTTTCTACTGTGGTGATGCCTCTCATGCTATTTCAGTCTGCCCTAAGCGGGGAAGACGTTTTGCACGCTCAGTTGTCTTGGGTAGTGTTCAGACTAAGTTTTTATTAACTGTTACTCTGATATGCTCTCTGTCCTCATTTTCTGCTCAGGCTTTCGTTGATTCGGGAGCAGCTATTAACCTGATGGATCTTGATTTTGCTAAACGTTGTGGGTTTCCCTTGATACCCCTACGGAAGTCTATTCCCCTACTGGGGATCGATTCTACCCCTTTGGCTGAGAATAAACCTCAGTTCTCTACTCAGGTGATAATGAGGGTTGAACCTGATCATCAGGAGAGTTGCAAATTTTTGGTTCTGTATAATCTGCATGACATTATCGTACTGGGTTTCCCTTGGTTACAGTCTCATAATCCTGTTTTGGTTGGAATCTGTGTCTGTAACCAGTTGGGGCAGCCAATGTGTTAATACCAACACTCCTGTTTTTTCTGCCTCCCCCCAGGCTCAGGATGTTCCTGACTTTTTGATTGATTTTTCTGATGTGTTTAGCGAAAGTAAATCTGCATCCTTGCCTCCCCATAGGAGCTATGACTGCGCTATTGAATTAGTGCCTGGTAGTAAATTCCCTAAAGGTCGCCTTTTTAACTTGTCTGTACCTGAACATGATGCTATGCGGTCTTATATCAAGGAGTCATTGGAGAAGGGTCATATCAGACCATCCTCTTCACCCTTAGGTGTCGGTTTTTTCTTTGTGGCCAAAAAGGATGGTTCATTAAGGCCGTGTATTGATTATCGTCTTTTGAACAATATTACTGTGAAATATCAATATCCGTTACCCTTGATTTCTGACCTGTTTTCCAGGGTGAAAAACGCTACTTGGTTTACCAAGCTTGACCTCAGGGGGGCATATAACCTTATTCGCATTAAGCACGGGGATGAATGGAAGACGGCATTTAATACCCCTGAGGGGCATTTTGAGTACCTTGTGATGCCCTTTGGGCTCACTAATGCTCCTTCTGTCTTCCAGTCCTTCATGAATGACATTTTCAGGGATTTTGTGGATAAATTTCTGATTGTTTATTTGGATGATATCTTGATTTTTTCCGATGACTGGGACTCTCATGTGAAACATGTTCGAACTGTATTCCAGATTTTGAGAGAGAATGCTCTGTATGTGAAGGGATCAAAGTGTCTTTTTGGCGTACAGAGGATCTCATTTTTGGGATTCATTTTGTCCCCATCTGTTATTGAAATGGACCCGGTCAAGGTTCAGGCCATCTGTGATTGGGTCCAACCTACTTCATTAAAGGCTCTTCAAAGATTTTTGGGTTTTGCCAATTTTTATCGTAAATTTATTGGTAATTTCTCGGTTATTGTTAAACCATTAACTGATTTGACCAAAAAGGGTTCTGATGTGGTGAACTGGCCTCCTGAGGCAGTCTCTGCATTTCAGGAACTTTAGCAGAGATTCACTTCTGCTCCTATTCTACGGCAGCCTAATGTTTCTCTGCCATTTCAGGTGGAGGTTGATGCCTCTGAAATTGGGGCAGGTGCCGTTTTGTCCCAAAGAGATCCAGAGACCTCTAAAAGTAACCCTTGTGCCTTTTTCTCTCGAAAATTTTCTCCTACTGAACGTAATTATGACGTGGGTAATCGGGAGTTATTGGCCATGAAGTGGGCTTTTGAAGAGTGGAGACATTGGCTGGAGGGAGCCAAACATCAGGTGGTGGTCCTTACGGACCATAAGAATCTGGTTTATCTGGAATCTGCCAAGCGATTTAATCCTAGACAGGCCAGGTGGGCCTTGTTTTTCACACGTTTTAATTTTGTGGTTTCCTTTCTTCCTGGCACTAAGAATGTTAAGGCGGATGCCCTCTCGAGGAGTTTCCTTGTGGACTCTCCTGAGTTATCTGATCCTTCTGTTATTTTGAAAGAAGGTGTAGTTCTTTCCGCCATCTCGCCCAATTGAGACTGGCTCTGGAGGGGTGTCAGGAGGATAGGCCCGAGCGCTGCCCTGTTGGAAATTGTTTGTCCCGGACCAGTGGAAAAAGAGTGTGATGTCTGAGATTCATTGTTCCGCGTTGGCCGGTCATCCCGGAATTTTTAGTACCAGAGACTTGGTTAGTCGATCCTTTTGGTGGCCTACCTTGTCTCGTGATGTCAGGGAATTTGTGCAGTCCTGCGGGACTTGCTCTCGCTCCAAGCCTTGCTCTCGCTCTATGGTTTGTTGATGCCATTGCCTGTGCCCAAGAGACCATGGACCCATATCTCTATGGATTTCATTTCCGACCTCCCTGTTTCTCCGAGAATGACCGTCATCTGGGTGATTTGTGATAGGTTTTCCAAAATGATACATCTTGTGCCATTACCTAAGTTGCCTTCCTCCTCTGAATTGGTGCCTTTGTTCCTTCAGCACGTGGTTCGTTTACACGGCATTCCTGAGAACATTGTGTCTGACAGAGGAGTCCAGTTTGTTTCCAGATTTTGGAGGACCTTTTGTTCTAAACTTGGTGTTCAATTGTCTTTCTCCTCGGCGTTTCATCCTCAGACCAATGGTCAAACTGAGAGAACAAACCAGACATTGGAGACTTATCTAAGATGCTTTGTGTCTGCTGATCAGGATGACTGGGTCTCTTTTTTGCCTTTGGCTGAGTTTGCTCTTAATAATAGGGCTAGCTCTGCCACTTTGATGTCTCCATTTTTCTGTAATTCTGGGTTTCACCCTCGATTTTCTTCAGGACAGACGGAGGCTTCTGTCTGTCCAGGTGTTGACTCTGTTGTGGAGCGTATGCAACAGATTTGGGACCAGGTAGTGGAGAGGTTGTCCCTCTCTCAGGAGAGGGCCCAGCGGTTTGCTAACCGGCATAGGACTGATGGTCCTCGGTTTAAAGTGGGGGATTTGGTCTGGTTGTCCTCAAAAAATATTCCTATGAGAGTGGCATCTCCTAAATTTAAGCCTAGGTTCATTGGACCTTATAAGATCATGGAGATTCTTAATCCTGTTTCTTTTCGTTTGCTTCTTCCAGGGACATTTAAGATCCATAACGTGTTCCACAAGTCCTTGTTGAAGAGGTTTGTTGAGCCAGTGGTTCCTACTGCTGTGCCTCCTGACCCTGTTCTGGTTGAGGGCAATCTGGAGTTTGTGGTTGAGAAAATATTGAATTCTCGTTTTTCTAGACGGAAACTCCAGTATTTGGTTAAGTGGAGAGGTTATGGTCAGGAAGACAATTCTTGGGTGTTTGCTTCGGACATCCATGCTAGGAGACTCATCCGTGCGTATCATAGAACTCATCCTGACTGACCTGGTTGCTCAAATGAGGGTTCGGTGACCCCTCCTCAAGGGGGGTTACTGTTGTGAATGGACTTGAGATGAGTTCTGAGCAGAGGCTCCCTCTGGTGGTTACAAGCGGTACTGGACTGTCCAGTGAAGATTGTGAGGATTGGGAATCAGGTGTTACTGACTGGTCTTATATAAGGGAGTCGCCTTCCCATCAGGGTTGCGGGTGATCAATTATTCTGGTCTCAATCCTTGATTCCTGTTTCCTTTGTAGCCTGCTGTGTCGTGTCTGCATCTCCTGCTAACAGATAAGACATTTTCTTCTTTTTGTTTTTGTGCTTGATTTTTGCATTTTGTCCTGCACTTCTGTGGGGGCCTTCAGGGTCCCCTTGGGGGGCTTTTGCCCTCTCAGTTTAGTTCAGCCACTGATGTTTGTACATTTGCTTTTTCCAGTTTTTTCAGTGGCTGCTATTTTGATTTTGTTACACCAGAGAACTAATTTAGGTGGTAGAGGTCGTGTGATCTCAGGTGTTTTTGAAATTAGTAAAGTTGGTGCTTTTCAGGGTTTTTTGGGATTGCAGTAGGTGCCCTTCCTATCCTTTTCTATTTAGGTAGTTTGGGCCCCAATGTTTGCTCATACTATTTTCTGTCTGTGTCAGTATTTCTTCTTGTCTAACCGCCATTACATGTTTGGGGGCTTTCTATGTTCTTTGGGGATCTGCTCCGGGGCAGATAGCTTTCCTCTTTCTATCTTTAGGTGTAGTTAGTTTCTCAGGCTGTGACGAGGCGTCTAGGACCAACGTAGGAACGCTCCACGGCTGCCTCTAGTTGTGGTGGTTAGTCAGGGTACTGCAATCTCATAGATTCCAACTGCCTCTGGTGTATTGCCTTTTTTACCTGCACTCCTCAGCTACCGAAACATAACAGTAGCGATACACCAGCGATCCTGATCGTTGTCGGGATCGCTGGTGTATCGCTATGTGAGACCCAGCCTTAAGAGAAAACAATAGTTTAAAACTCTCCCTGAACGTACGAAATTTATCTTTTTCGACAGAAAAAGTGTCAGGGAGCTTAACTGAGGGTTCGGTAGAGTGCAAAACAACATCTACTGAATCACCAGGTCGACTAACAGCATGAGGGGTGGTTCCCTGCACAGTCTTAACAGTCTCCATCAGCTTTTTTTGTAAGTGCGTATGAGACGTGGCAAGGGCCCGATGTTTCATCGAAAGATCCCACACCATCTGTGTCAAACTGGACACTTGATCTGCCAAGTTACAAAGCAGATCCAAGACCAGAGAAAAAAAAATGAAAAATCCACTTTGAATGTGGGGTCAGCTATAATGTAATGCTGCGAAAGTGCAGTATAGCGCAACATCCGCCAGGGAGTGCTGGTGAGGGAAGAGAGGTTGCACACACACAGCGTATCAACACAGCACAGGTGTCACAGCACAGGTGTCACAGGTAATGAAAGCGTGGTCAGACAAGCCGAGTCAGAAACTGTCAGGAGCAAGAAGTACCAAAGGTCACAGCAATGCATGTAGTCAGAGACAAGCCAGAAGTCAAAGCCTACCGGGAATGTGGTATCCAAAATGAGAGACATAAGATGCAGTCAGGGTACAAACGAGTGAGTCAAAGCCAGTCGGGGAGATTGGTATCAGGGACGGAAAACAAGAGGCGGTGTTCTGAGATCAGGCCATGTCATACACTGTAGGGAAACCACCAGACACACACTACATCAGGGACAGGGAACGGGTCACACACAAATACGGGATGTCAGAGGCAGAAGGATCACTAGGGTATATGGGTCAGCTAGCCTGGAAGCATGAACTATAGCTGATGCTGGCCAGCAGGCTGCAGAGGACTGAAATAGCCCAGCCAGCTCCAAAACCAGGCAAAGGGGATTAACCCCCGCATGACCAGTCGAGAGAGAAGAAAGCAAATAACAAACCCCTGACTGGATCATGACACTTCCCTTATGAGCTTGGCAATATTCTTCAAAAGTAGCTGTCAACCACATATGGGGTATCGGTGCACTGAAGAAAAATTGCACAACATTTTGCTTCTGTTACCCTTGTGAAAATGAAAACTTTGGAGCAAAATCGACATTTTTGAAATAATTTTTTTTTTTAATTTTCAATTTTCAATGTTGTAAAATTCTGCTCACCACACTTCTACATAAATTCCTTAAGTAATTTGGTTTCCAAAATGAAGTCACTTCTGCAGGGGTTACCCCACATGGCGTCATTTGCGTTCAAAAAGTGGAATGGCGCTCCTTCTGCAGTGCGCCCAAATAGTAATTTTCCAACACATATGGGGTATAGCCATACTCAGGAGAAATTGCGCATACAGCAAATTGTATGGTGCTATTTCTCCTGTTATCCTTTTGAAAATAAAAAATTATGGCTAAAAGAACATTTTTGTGGGAAAAATTGGATTTTTTATTTTCACGGCTCTACGTTATAAACTTCTGTGAAGCACCACATCTACAGTTAGGTCCATATATATTTGGACAGAGACAACATTTACCTAATTTTGGTTCTAGACATTACCACACTGAATTTTAAACAAAACAATTCAGATGCAGTTGAAGTTCAGACTTTCAGCTTTCATTTGAGGGTATCCACATTAAAATTGGATGAAGGGTTTAGGAGTTTCAGCTCCTTAACATGTGCCACCCTGTTTTAAAGGGACCAAAAGTAATTGGACAGATTAAATAATTGTAAATAAAATGATCATTTCTAGTACTTGGCTGAAAACCCTTTGTTGGCAATGACTGCCTGAAGTCTTGAACTCATGGAAATCACCAGACGCTGTGTTTCCTCCTTTTTGATGCTCTGCCAGGCCTTCACTGCAGTGGTTTTCAGTTGCTGTTTGTTTGTGGGCCTTTCTGTCTGAAGTTTAGTCTTTAACAAGTGAAATGCATGCTCGATTGGGCTGAGATCAGATGACTATCTTGGCCATTCAAGAATATTCCACTTCTTTGCTTTAATAAACTCCTGGGTTGCTTTGGCTTTATGTTTTGGGTCATTGTCCATCTGTAGTATGAAACGACGACCAATCAGTTTGGCTGCATTTGGCTGGATCTGAGCACACAGTATGGCTCTGAATACCTCAGAATTCATTCGGCTGCTTCTGTCCTGTGTCACATCATCAATAAACACTAGTGACCCAGTGCCACTGGCAGCCATGCATGCCCAAGCCATCACACTGCCGCCGCCGTGTTTTACAGATGATGTGGTATGCTTTGGATCATGAGCTGTACCACACCCTTGCCATACTTTTCTCTTTCCATCATTCTGGTAGAGGTTGATCTTGGTTTCATCTGTCCAAAGAATGTTCTTCCAGAACTGTGCTGGCTTTTTTAGATGTATTTTAGCAAAGTCCAGCCTAGCCTTTTTATTCTTGATGCTTATGAGTGGCTTGCACCGTGCAGTGAACCCTCTGTATTTATTTTCATGCAGTCTTCTCTTTATGGTAGATTTGGATATTGATACGCCTACCTCCTGGAGAGTGTTGTTCACTTGGTTGGCTGTTGTGAAGGGGTTTCTCTTCCACATGGAGAGTATTCTGCGATCATCCACCACTGTTGTCTTCTGTGGGCTCCCAGGTCTTTTTGCATTGATGAGTTCACCAGTGCTTTCTTTCTTTCTCAGGATGTACCAAACTGTAGATTTTGTCACTCCTAATGTTGTAGCAATTTCTCAGATGGGTTTTTTCTGTTTTTGCAGCTTAAGGATGGCTTGTTTCACCTGCATGGAGAGCTCCTTTGACCGCATGTTTCCTTCACAGCAAAACCTGCCAAATGCAAACACGACACCTCAAATCAACTCCAGCCCTTTAATCTGCTTAATTGAGAATGACATAATGAAGGGATTGCCCACACCTGTCCATGAAATAGCCTTGGAGTCAATTGCCCAATTACTTTTGGTCTGTTATGAATGTTTTAGAAATTAATTATGAGCAGAAGCTCCCTCTGGTGGTTGCAAACAGTACTGAACCATTCAATGAGGATTGGCAATCAGGGATCACGGACTGGCTGTATATAAGGGAGGTTTCCCCCCATCATGGTTGCCGGTGATCAATTGTTCTTGTCTCAACGTTGTTTCCTGGTTCACTTGGAAGCTTGCTGAGTCTTGCCTCTTCTCCTGCTCTCAGATAAGATATTTTCTGTTTTTTGTTTTTGTGCTTGCCATTTGTATATTTCTCTGCATTTCTGTGAGGTTGGCCAGGTTCCCCTCCCCGGGGGGCTTGGTCTCCTCTCGGTTCCTCTGGAGCCATTGTTGTTTGTTCATTTGCCTTTTCCAGTTTTTTTCTGTGGCTGCGGCTTAGTTTTGTTACACCAGAGAACTAATTTAGGTGGTAGAGGTCGTGTGATCTCAGGTGTTTTTGCAATTAGTAGCGTTGTTTTTTTTTTAGGGTTTTTTTGGATTGCAGTAAGTATCCTTCCTATCCTTTTCTGTCTAAGTCAGATTGGGCCCCAGCGTTTGCTCATACTATTTTCTGTCTGTGTCTGTATTTCCTCTTGTCTAACCGCCATTACATGTTTGGGGGCTTCCTATGTTCTTTGGGGATCTGCTCCGGGGCAGATAGCTTTCCTCTTTCTATCTTTAGGTGTAGTTAGCCTCTCAGGCTGTGACGAGGCGTCTAGGACCAACGTAGGAACGCTCCACGGCTGCCTTTAGTTGTGGTGGTTAGTCAGGGTACTGCAATAAAGTAGATTCCAACCTCTCTGGTGTATTGCCGTTTTTGCCTGCTCTCCTCAGCTACCAAAACATAACAGTATCACCGGCCAAACTGAAAATTATATGGTACTCACAGAAGGGAAAAATAGTGTGGAAAAAAAAATAAAAAAAGTTGTCAGAGTTGTCAGAGATCTTTTTTTTTTCTGTTTGTTGCCTTGTGAACCAGCTTCTGAGCCTATGCAGTGTGATAGAGTGGCTTCTGGGGCACAGCGTCATGAGTTTCGAAAACGCAATGGGTTATGTTTCTACTGTGGTGATGCCTCTCATGCTATTTCAGTCTGCCCTAAGCGGGGAAGACGTTTTGCACGCTCAGTTGTCTTGGGTAGTGTTCAGACTAAATTTCTGTTGACTGTTACCCTGATTTGCTCCCTGTCCACATTTTCTGCTCAGGCTTTTGTTGATTCGGGAGCAGCTATTAACTTGATGGATTTTGATTTTGCTAAACGTTGTGGGTTTCCCTTGATACCCCTACGGAAGTCTATTCCCCTATTGGGGATTGATTCTACCCCTTTGGCTGAGAATAAACCCCAGTTCTCTACTCAGGTGATAATGAGGGTTGAACCTGATCATCAGGAGAGTTGCAACTTTTTGGTGCTGTATAATCTGCATGACATTATTGTACTAGGTTTCCCTTGGTTGCAGTCTCATAATCCTGTTTTGGATTGGAAATCTGTGTCTGTAACCAGTTGGAGCTGCAAATGTGTTAATGCCAACACTCCTGTTTTTTCTGCCTCTCCCCAGGCTCAAGATGTGCCTGACTTTTTGACTGATTTTTCTGATGTGTTTAGCGAAAGTAAATCTGCATCCTTGCCCCCCCATAGGAGCTATGACTGCGCTATTGAATTAGTGCCTGGTAGTAAATTCCCTAATGGTCGCCTTTTTAACTTGTCTGTACCTGAACATGACACTATGCGGTCTTATATCAAGGAGTCATTGGAGAAGGGTCATATCAGACCATCCTCTTCACCCTTGGGTGCCGGTTTTTTCTTTGTGGCCAAAAAGGATGTTTCATTGAGGCCGTGTATTGATTATCGTCTCTTGAACAATATCACTGTGAAATATCAATATCCGTTACCCTTGATTTCTGACCTGTTTTCCAGGGTGAAAAGTGCTACTTGGTTTACCAAGCTTGACTTCAGGGGGGCGTATAACCTTATTCGCATTAAGCATGGGGATGAATGGAAGACGGCGTTTAATACCCCAGAGGGGCATTTTGAGTACCTAGTGATGCCCTTTGGGCTCACTAATGCTCGTTCCGTCTTCCAGTCCTTCATGAATGACATTTTCAGGGATTTTGTGGATAAATTTCTGATTGTTTATTTGGATGATATCTTGATTTTTTCCAATGACTGGGACTCTCATGTGAAACATGTTCGGACTGTGTTCCAGATTTTGAGAGAGAATGCTCTGTATGTGAAGGGATCAAAGTGTCTTTTTGGCGTACAGAGGATCTCATTTCTGGGATTCATTTTGTCTCCATCTGTTATTGAAATGGACCCGGTCAAGGTTCAGGCCATCTGTGATTGGGTCCAACCTACTTCATTAAAGGCTCTTCAGAGATTCTTGGGTTTTGCCAATTTTCATCGTAAATTTATTGGTAATTTCTCTGTTATTGTTAAACCATTGACTGATTTGACCAAAAAGGGTTCTGATGTGGTGAATTGGCCTCCTGAGGCAGTCTCTGCGTTTCAGGAGCTTAAGCGGAGATTCACTTCTGCTCCTGTTCTACGGCAGCCTGATGTTTCTCTGCCATTTCAGGTGGAGGTTGATGCCTCTGAAATTGGGGCAGGTGCCGTTTTGTCCCAAAGAGATCCAGAGACCTCTAAGAGTAACCCTTGTGCCTTTTTCTCTCGAAAATTTTCTCCAAATGAACGTAATTATGACGTGGGTAATCGGGAGTTATTGGCCATGAAGTGGGCTTTTGAAGAATGGAGACATTGGCTGGAGGGAGCCAAACATCAGGTAGTGGTCCTCACGGACCATAAGAATCTGGTTTATCTGGAATCAGCCAAGCGACTTAATCCTAGACAGTTTTTCACACGTTTTAATTTTGTGGTTTCCTTTCTTCCTGGCACTAAGAATATTAAGGCCGATGCCCTCTCGAGGAGTTTCCTTGTGGACTCTCCTCAGTTATCTGATCCTGCTGTTATTTTGAAAGAGGGTGTAGTTCTTTCTGCCATCTCGCCCAATTTGAGACTGGCTCTGGAGGGGTGTCAGGAGGATAAACCCGAGCGCTGCCCTGTTGGGAAATTGTTTGTCCCAGACCAGTGGAAGAAGAGTGTGATGTCTGAGATTCATTGTTCCGCGTTGGCATCCCGGAATTTTTGGTACCAGAGACTTGGTGAGTCGGTCCTTTTGGTGGCCTACTTTGTCTCGTGACGTCAGGGAGTTTGTGCAGTCCTGCGGGACTTGCTCTCGCTCCAAGCCTTGCTCTCGCTCTAGTGGTTTGTTGATGCCATTGCCTGTGCCCAAGAGACCATGGACCCATATCTCTATGGATTTTATTTCCGACCTCCCTGTTTCTCAGAGAATGACCGTTATCTGGGTGATTTGTGATAGGTTTTCCAAGATGATACATCTTGTGCCATTACCTAAGTTGCCTTCCTCCTCGAATTGGTGCCTTTGTTCCTTCAGCACGTGGTTCGGTTACATGTCATTCCTGAGAACATTGTGTCTGACAGAGGAGTCCAGTTTGTTTCCAGATTTTGGAGGACTTTTTGTTCTAAACTTGGTGTTCAATTGTCTTTCTCCTCTGCTTTTCATCCTCAGACCAATGGACAAACTGAGAGAACAAACCAGACATTGGAGACTTATCTGAGATGCTTTGTGTCTGCTGATCAAGATGACTGGGTCTCTTTTTTGCCTTTGGCTGAGTTTGCTCTTAATAATAGGGCAAGCTCTGCCACTTTGATGTCTCCATTTTTCTGCAATTTTGGGTTTCACCCTCGATTTTCTTCGGGACAGACGGAGGCTTCTGTCTGTCCCGGTGTTGACTCTGTTGTGGAGCGTATGCAGCAGATTTGGGACCAGGTAGTGGAGAGGTTGTCCCTCTCTCAGGAGAAGGCCCAGCGGTTTGCCAACCGGCATAGGACTGATGGTCCTCGGTTTAAAGTGGGGGACTTGGTCTGGTTGTCCTCAGGAAATGTCCCTATGAGAGTTGCATCTCCTAAGTTTAAGCCTACGTTTATTGGACCTTATAAGATCATGGAGATTCTTAATCCTGTTTCCTTTCGTTTACTTGTTCCAGGGACATTTAAGATCCATAACGTGTTCCACAAGTCCTTCAACCAGGGGAGGAGTCCCGAGGAGAGAATTTGCATATTCCCAGTGCCTTCTGGGATAAGTGAATAGTCTCCGCGAGCTCAAGGAACACTGGATTTTGGTTGTTGCAGCTGAAAGGAGGACATCAGTAAACCAGGGGAGGAGTCCCGAGGAGAGAATTTGCATATTCCCAGTGCCTTCTGGGATAAGTGAAGAGTCTCCGCGAGCTCAAGGAACACTGGATTTTGGTTGTTGCAGCTGAAAGGAGGACATCAGTAAACCAGGGGAGGAGTCCCGAGGAGAGAATTTCATATTCCCAGTGCCTTCTGGGATAAGTGAAGAGTCTCGCGAGCTCAAGGAACACTGGATTTTGGTTGTTGCAGCTGAAAGGAGGACATCAGTAAACCAGGGGAGGAGTCCCGAGGAGAGAATTTACATATTCCCAGTGCCTTCTGGGATAAGTGAAGAGTCTCCGCGAGCTCAAGGAACACTGGATTTTGGTTGTTGCAGCTGAAAGGAGGACATCAGTAAACTGCGCGCCGCTAGGCGTGCGAGTTTTGGCATATATTTCACCGCTTGAATATCTCTTGAACAATAACAACATGGAAGAGGCCAAGAGCCATGTGGTGAGCTGCATTTCTTGCTACATGTTCACAGACTTACCAGTGGAAAAGCCAAACTTCATATGCCACAAATGCAAGCTTTTGTCCCTGTTGGAGGAAAAGTTGCAAAATCTGGAAGAGAGGTTATCTACATTGAAAACCATTAAGGAAGGTGAAGAGTTCTTAGACAGAGCAGAATTATCTCTTCATGTTACAGAAAGAGAAGAAATTCGAAGTGCACCTGAAGAAACAGAGGAATGGAAGCATGTGACCCAGAGAAGCAGGAGGATCGTGAGGCAGTCAGCACCAATTCTGCTCAGGAACCAGTACCAGGCTCTTACACAGGAGAATGATGAAGAAATACATCAAGATAAGACTTTGGCCACAAACAATAACCTTGTACGCCCTCAGAGTTCTCCTGAATGGAGAAAGAAAACTTTGTGAAGAAGAAACGGAGAGTTGTTGTCATGGGGGATTCCCTGTTGAGAGGAACAGAGGCCGCTATCTGCAGACCGGATTTAACCTCAAGAGAAATGTGCTGTCTTCCAGGTGCAAAAATTAAAGATGTGTCTGACAGGATATCAGGACTCTTCAGACCTACAGATGACTACCCATTCCTACTAATACATGTGGGGACAAATGACACCGCAAGAAACGACCTGGAAACCATCTGCAGTGACTTTGAAAACTTAGGTAAGAAAGTGAAAGAACTGGGAGCGCAGGTGGTTTTCTCTTCCATCCTTCCAGTGGATGTCCATGGAACAAGGAGGTGGAAGAAGATTCTGCAGGTGAACAACTGGCTATGTCGATGGTGTCGTCAGCAAAGATTTGGATTTTTGGATCACGGAGTGAATTACCTATACGATGGACTACTTGCTAGAGATGGGGTGCACCTTATGAAGACTGGAAAACATGTATTTGGAAGTCGCCTTGCTACACTCATCGGGAGACCTTTAAATTAGAATAATGTGGGAAGGGAAGCAAAACGCCTGCAAAAGTCATACACCTGACAAATACTATTGAGAATTCTGCTATTAGAAGTGAAGGGGAAGAACAAAGACAAAAAATTCTACATAATAAAAATATTGGAGGAAGAGAAACCAATCACAAGCTAAAATGTTTCTATACAAATGCACGGGCAACAAACAAGGAGAATTGGAACTACTAAAGCAGGAGAAGAAGTATGATGTCATTGGAATCACTGAGACTTGGTGGGACAATACACATGATTGGAATACAAGGCTAGAAGGATACAACTTATTTGCAAGAAACAGACTTGATAAACGAGGAGGAGGTGTCGCATTGTATGTTAGAAAAGCGTATATCTGCACAGAGATTTGACGCTTCAGAGACTGGGAGTTCTGTGGAAACTGTTTGGGTAAGAATACAAGGACAGAACAATGGAAAGGACACCATTATAGGCATTTACTACAGGCCACCTATGCAAGCTGAAGATATGGATGAACTCTTTATGCTTCAAATGGCCAAGTTCTCCAAAAAATATAACATAGTGATCATGGGAGATTTCAACTATCCAGACATTTGTTGGGAATCTCTCTCAGGCAAAACTAACAGGTCAAGGAAATTCTTATCCTCTCTTGCTGACAACTTTATCTTCCAAAAGGTAGGGGAGAAAACAAGGGCATCTGCTACCTTGGATCTAATCCTTATAAACAGGGAAGAAATGGTTGAGGAGGTAAGAGTGGCTGGGACCCTAGGAGGTAGTGACCATGCTATTTTAGAATTTTGGATAACAAGAGGAGGAAGACCTGTGAAGACTCAGACGTCAAGGTTAGATTTCAGAAAGGCAGATTTTAAGGGACTCAGAAAGAGAATTGGAGGGATCCAATGGCTAGATATCCTTAAGGACAAAAATGTCCAGGAAGGATGGAAAATCTTGAAAAATGAGATTCTCATAGCACAATTGTTAACAATTCCGAATAGAGTGAAGAATGGGAAGCATTTAAGGAAACCAGGATGGATGAACACAGAACTTAAACACATGCTAAAAAGGAAGAAAGAAATGTTTATCAAATGGAAAGAGGGAGGCATATCTAAAGAAGAATATAATTCCGTCTGCAGAACCTGCAGGGCACAAATAATAATAATAATAATAATAAATAATCTTTATTTATATAGCGCCAACATATTCCGCAGCGCTTTACAGTTTAACAGTTTCAAAACACAAGTCATAGGTAACAACGTTAACAATACAATCAGATTATCTAAAGCTGACAATGAATTAAGGCTTGCAAGTGACATCAAAAGCAACAAAAAAGGATTTTGGGGATACGTCAAAAGTAAAAGAAAAGTCAAAGATGCTATAGGATTTTTACAGGATGAAAATGATGAAATGGTAAGACAGGATGTTGAGAAGGCTGAACTGTTAAATTCCTATTTTGCATCTGTTTTCTCTCGGAAAGGAAATGTAACATCAATTTATCTTCACTGTCCTATTAAAGGAATAGAAGAATCCAGGATATTTATAAACAGAAAGACAGTGAGGAAACACTTAGCTAACCTAAATGAATTCAAGTCTCCAGGACCAGATGAATTTCACCCCAGAGTACTGAAGGAGATAGCAGAAGAAATTCTTGAACCACTGTCCATAATCTTTGAAAATTCTTGGAGAACAGGAGAAGTCCCAGAAGACTGGAGAAGAGCAAATGTTGTTCCTATCTTCAAAAAGGGGAAGAAGGTGGACCCAGGGAACTACAGGCCGGTGAGTCTGACTTCTATACCAGGAAAGATCTTTGAACAAATTATTAAAGAACATGTATGCAAGTACCTAGATAAGAATGAAGTGATTAAACAGAGTCAGCATGGGTTTGTAACAAATAAGTCATGTCAGACTAACTTAATTTCCTTCTATGACAGAATCACTGACTGGGTGGATCAGGGAAATGCTGTGATATAGTATATCTTGACTTCAGCAAAGCATTTGACAAAGTATCTCACACAATCCTTATTGAAAAAATGACTAAGTATGGAATGGACAAGGCAACTGTTAGGTGGATTCATAACTGGCTTAGTGATCGGACGCAAAGAGTGGTCGTAAATGGCTGCACATCCAGTTGGAAGAATGTATCAAGTGGGGTACCACAAGGCTCTGTTTTGGGCCCTGTATTGTTCAACATCTTTATCAATGATTTAGATGAAGGAATTGAGGGTAAACTGATCAAAGAACTAGGGACTGGGAGAAAAGATGGACACCTCCTAACAGAAATTGTAGCAGTAAAAGACAAACAAACAACATAGAACATAGAGGTCCGAAGACCAAGCAAAACTAATTGAGTAAGGTAACAAAGCACCTGGCTAGCTTAAGAGTAGAAATTACAATGAAGTCCAGCAAAGCCAGAAGGGCGGAGCAGGATTAAATAGGCAAAAAAGGTCATGTGACCAACAAGATAGAAAAAACCTAACAGGAGAGTTCTAACAGTACCCCCCCCTTCTAAGAGGATCCTCCGGATCCCCTAGGCCCAGGCTTACCCGGAAACCTCTTGTGAAACGCTCTGACAAGTCTGGACGCAGAAACATCATCCGCCCTCACCCATGAGTTATCCTCGGGTCCAAAACCCTTCCAAGCGACGAGATACTGCAAACTCCCTCTATACCGTCTAGAATTTAGGATGCGGGAAATTTCATATCCTCCACCACCGGAGGAACAGTGGCAGAGGCATCTCCATCCGACACATCAGCTCTTTTCAACAGAGAAACATGAAACACCGGATTAATCTTCCAGGAGGTAGGAACCTCCAACCTAACAGCCGATTGCTTAACAACCTGAAGCACCTTAAAGGGTCCTACAAACTTGGGACCCAATTTTTTAGAAGGAATCCTCAACCGCAGATTCTTAGAGGACAACCAAACCATGTCACCAATAGCAAATAAAACCTCTTGCCGTTTCCTATCAAAGTACCTTTTAGATTTTCTGTTAGCCTCCTGAAGATTACCACGCACATCCGTCCAAACTCTCTCCAAATCACCAGAAAAATTCTCCTCTTCAGGCACGGCTGATACCAATTTGGAGAATGACCCAAACAACGGATGTCTCCCAGTACAACAAAAAAAAGGCGAACAACCAGCAGAAGAGGATGTATGGTTGTTAAGAGCAAATTCGGCAAGTGGCAGAAACTCAGACCACCCCTCTTGATTGTCTGCCACAAAACAGCGCAAGAACTGCTCAACATCCTGGTTTTTCCTTTCTGTCTGGCCATTAGACTCAGGATGATATCCGGATGAAAACGACAAATGAACTCCCAACCTGTCATAAAAAGCGCACCAAAAACGAGCCACGAACTGAGGTCCCCTATCAGAAACAATGTCAGTAGGAACGCCATGTAGTCTGACAATTTCCTTGACAAAGGCCTTAGCAAGGGTCTTAGCGCAGGGCAGTTTGATGAAAGGAACCAAGTGACACATCTTGCTAAAACGGTCCACGACCACCTAGATGACAGTGAAACCCTCAGAGGAGGAAAGGTCAGTAATAAAGTCCATAGCCAAATGTGTCCAAGGTGCACTAGGGATCTCCAGAGGGAAAAGCAACCCCGCAGCAGGAGTATGTGAAGACTTAGATCTAGCACACACAGTGCATTGACGCACCCACTTAATGACTTCCTTCTGCCTTCCAGGCCACCAAAAACTGCGACCCACAAGTCTCTTGGTCTCAGAGATTCCAGGATGACCTGCCAACCGAGACTCATGACACTCAACAAACAAATCTCTCCTAAAAGTCCCAGGCACAAACAACCTCCCATGGGGAGTGTTAGATGGGCCATTCTCCTGTGCTTTAAGAATCTCATCTTCCAACACAGAGTCCAAAGCAGCAATCACAACCCCTTCTTGTAAAATGTTCTCCTCCTCCTCAGCACCAACCATGGGAGAAAAGCTGCGAGACAAAGCATCAGCTTTAACATTCTTAGTACCTGGGATGTAAGTAACGGAAAAATTAAACCGCGAGAAAAACAGTGCCACCTAGCCTGACGGGCATTCAAGCGTTTGGCAGCATCAAGATAGATCAGATTTTTATGATCAGTGAAAACCTGAACGGGAAATTCAGCACCTTCCAAGAGATGACGCCAGTGTTCAAATGCGAGTTTAATCGCCAACAATTCCCGATTACCAATATCGTAATTCAGTTCAGTCTCAGAAAAAATTTTTTTGAAAAAAAGGCACAGGGATGTACTCCATCCCTGTTTTACTGAGACAACACCGCGCCGACCCCCACAGAAGAAGCATCAACCTCAACCAAAAACGGTTTAGTCACATCAGGCTGCATAAGGATGGGAGCAGAGCTGAACCTCTCCTTTAGAAACACAAAAGCTTCAATGGCCTCAGTAGTCCACTGAACCGTATTAGCACCTTTCCTGGTGAGATCGGTCAGTGGTTTGACAATAATAGAAAAATTTTTAATGAATTTTCTATAATAATTGGCGAAACCCAAAAACCTCTGTAACGATTTCAAACCAATAGGTCTAGGCCATTCCTGCACAGCTTGAACTTTCACCGGGTCCATCTCAAAACCTTCGCTGGAGATAATGTAGCCCAAAAAACTCACATTTCTCCAGCTTAGCAAAAAGCGAATTGTCAATCAATAACTGTAATACCTCACGAACGCTCCGCCAATGAGACTCCAGATCCGGCGATAAATCAAAATGTCATCCAATACACAACCACATTTTTGCCGATCAAAGGTCTAAGGATGTCATTAATAAGATTCTGAAAAAATGCAGGAGCATTGGTAAGACCAAAAGGCATAACCAGATTCTCAAAATGACCCACAGGAGTGTTAAAAGCAGTCTTCCATTCGTCACCCTCCTTCATGCGCAACAAATTGTATGCCCCCCCGAAGATCAATTTTAGAGAACCACTTGGCCCCCACTAACTGGTTAAACAAATCAGGAATCAATGGCAGTGGGTAATTTTATTAATCTCACGAAAGTCCAGACAAGGAAGTAAACCGCCGTCCTTTTTTTTAACAAAAAAAAATCCAACAGCCACAGGAGACTTGGAAGGCCTAATGTGACCGGCGGCCAAGCTTGTTTGTATGTATTCCTCCAAAGCCTTTCTTTCAGGAATAGTAAGATTAAATAAACGACTTTTAGGAAGAGTCGCTCCAGGGACAAATTCAATAGTACAATCATAGTCTCTATGGGGAGGTAAAATCTGCGATTCCTTCTCAGAAAAAACTTTCCAAAAATCCTGAATAGGTACAGGTAGTTCCCCTTTATCCACAGCAGCAATACGCCCGTTACAACACTTGTCATAACACTTAGGGCTCCAGGACTTAATTTCATTGGTAGACCAATCCAGTACAGGTAACCCCAAAACCACCGGAGAAGGCAAATTATTCAATACTACCAAATCCAAATTCTCTTGGTGAACACCATTAATAGTGAGGGGAAATTCACAGACCTTGTGAGTAACATTCTTCAAGGGAGAGCCATCAACAGAAACCACGGCAATAGGGGATGACAAAGGTTTGGGTTTTAATTTAAGTTTTTCCAAGAATCCCCCATCAATCACATTCAGAGTAGAACCACAATCGACAAATACCCGAAATTCCATTAATTCTTCCTGAGAAGCAGTAGAGGCAGAAAGAAAGACACCCTTAGTGTTTAACCCCTTCACCCCCAAGGGTGGTTTGCACGTTAATGACCGGGCCAATTTTTTCAATTCTGACCACTGTCTTTTTATGAGGTTATAACTCTGGAACGCTTCAACGGATCTTCGCGATTCTGAGATTGTTTTCTCGTGACATATTGTACTTCACGTTAGAAGTAAAATTTCTTCGATATAACTTGCGTTTATTTTTGAAAAAAACGCAAATATGGCGAAAATTTTTACAATTTTGCAATTTTCAAACTTTGAATTTTATTCCCTTAAAACAGAGAAATATGTCGCACAAAATAGATAATAAATAACATTTCCCACATGTCTACTTTACATCAGCACAATTTTGGAACCAAAATTTTTTTTTGTTAGGAAGTTATAAGGGTTAAAAGTTGACCAGCGATTTCTCATTTTTACAACAAAATTTACAAAGCCATTTTTTTTAGGGACCACCTCTCATTTGAAGTCACTTTGAGGGGTCTATATGGCAGAAAATACCCAAAAGTGACACCATTCTAAAAACTGCACCCCTCAAGGTACTCAAAACCACATTCAAGAAGATTATTAACCCTTCAGGTGCTTCACAGGAACTAAAGCAACGTGGAAGGAAAAAATGAATATTTAACTTTTTAGCCACAAAAATGATCTTTTACAAACTTTTTTTTTATTTTCACAAGGGTAAAAGGAGAAAATGGTCAGATAAGGTTGTTATGCAATTTCTCATGAGTACGCCAATACCCAATATGTGGGGGAAAACCACTGTTTGGGCACACGGCAGAGCTCGTAAGGGAAGGAGCGCCGTTTGACTTTTTCAAACTAAAATTGGCTGGAATTGAGATTGGACGCCATGTCGTGTTTGGAGAGCCCCTGATGCGCCTAAACAGTGGAAACCCCCACAAGTGACACCATTTTGGAAACTAGACCCCTAAGGTACTTATCTAGATCTGTTGTGAGCACTTTGAACTCCCAAGTGTTTCACAAAAGCTTATAATGCCTGGGTGTGAAAAAAAAAAAAAAAATTTCCACAAAAATGATTTTTTAGTCCCAAATTTTTGAATTTTCCCAAGGAAATTAGACCCCAAAAGTTGTTGTCCAATTTGTCCTGAGTACGCTGATACCCCATATGTGGGGGGGGGGAACTGTTTGGGTGCACGGCAGGGCTTGGAAAGGAAGTAGTAACGTTTTGGAATGCAGACGTTGATGGGAGTCATGTTCCGTTTGCAGTGCCCCAGATGAGCCTAAACAGTGGAAACCCCCACAAGTGACCCCATTTTGGAAACTATACCCCCTAAGGAACTTATCTAGATCTTTGGTGAGCACTTTGAACCCCCAAGTGCTTCACACAAGTTTATAATGCCGGGCATGAAAATAAAAAATCCTATTTTTTTCCCACAAAAATTATATTTTAGTCACTAATTTTTTATTTTCTCAAGGGTAACAGGAGAAATTGGACCACATAAGTTGTTGTCCAATTTGTCCTGAGTACGCTGATACCCCATATGTGGGTGGGAACCACTGTTTGGGCGCACGGCAGAGCTCGGAATGGAAGGAGCACCATTTGACTTTTTCCAACCAAAATTGGCTGGAATTGAGATTGGATGCCATGTTGCATTTGGAGAGCCCCTGATGTGCCTAAACAGTGGAAACCCCCCACAAATGACCCCATTTTGGAAACTAGACCCCCTAAGGAACTTTTCTAGATCTTTGGTGAGCAATTTGAACCCCCAAGTGCTTCACACAAGTTTATAACGTAGAGCCGTAAAATTTAAAAATCATATTTTTTCCACAAAAATGATCTTTTCACCCCAATTTTTATTTTTCCAAGGGTAACAAGACTCCAAAAGTTATTGTGCAATTTGTCCTGAGTGCGCTGATACCCCATATGTGGGGGTAAACCACTGTTTGGGTGCATGGCAGAGTTTGGAAGGGAAGGAGCGCCGTCTGACTTTTTCAACGCAGAATTGGCTGGACGCCATGTCGTGTTTGGAGAGCTCCTGATCTGCCTAAACAGTGGAAACCCCCATAAATGACGCCATTTTGGAAACTAGACCCCTCAAGGAACTTATCTAGATGTGTGGTGAGAACTTTTAACCCCCAGGTGTTTCACTAAAGTTTATAACGTACAGCCGTAAAATAAAAAATCTTTTTTTTTTTTTTACCAAAATGATTTTTTTGTCCCCAATATTTTATTTTCACAAGGGTAACAGAAGAAATTGGAACCCAAAAGTTGTTGTCCAATTTGTCCTGAGTACGCTGATACCCAATATGTGGGAGAAAACTACTGTATGGGCGCACGTCAGGGCTCGGAAGGGAAGTAGTGACGTTTTGGATTGCAGACTTTGATGGAATGGTCGGGGGGCGTCATGTCACATTTGGAGAGCCCTGATGCACCTATACAGTGAAACCCCCACAAAGTGACCCCATTTTGGCAAATAGACCCCACAAGGAACTTATCTAGATGTGTGGTGAGCACTTTGAACCCCGAAGTGCTTCACAGAAGTTTATAACGTACAGCCGTTAAAAATAAAAAATCTTTTTTTTTTTACAAAAATGATTTTTTTCGCCCCCAATATTTTATTTTCACAAGGGTAACAGAAGAAATTGGAACCCAAAAGTTGTTGTCCAATTTGTCCTGAGTACGCTGATACCCAATATGTGGGAGAAAACTACTGTATGGGCGCACGTCAGGGCTCGGAAGGGAAGTAGTGACGTTTTGGATTGCAGACTTTGATGGAATGGTCTGGGGGCGTCATGTCGCATTTGGAGAGCCCCTGATGCGCCTAAACAGTGGAAACCCCACAAGTGACCCCATTTTGGAAAATAGACCCCACAAGGAACTTGTCTAGATGTGTGGTGAGCACTTTGAACCCGAAGTGCTTCACAGAAGTTTATAACGCACAGTCGTAAAAATAAAAAATCCTTTTTTTTTTTGCAAAAATGATTTTTTTGCCCCAATATTTTATTTTTACAAGGGTAACAGGAGAAATTGGACCCCAAAAGTTGTTGTCCAATTTGTCCTGAGTACGCTAATATCCAATATGTGGGAGAAAACTACTGTATGGGTACACGTCGGGGCTCGGAAGGGAAGTAGTGACGTTTTGGATTGCAGACTTTGATGGAATGGTCTGGGGGCGTCATGTCGCATTTGGAGAGCCCCTGATGCACCTAAACAGTGGAAATCCCAACAAGTGACCCCATTTTGGAAAATAGACCCCACAAGGAACTTATCTAGATGTGTGGTGAGCGCTATGAAGCCCCAAGTGCTTCACAGAAGTTTATAATGTACAGCCGTATAAAAAAAAAAAAAATTTTTTTTTGTACAAAAATGATATTTTCGCCCCAGTTTTTTATTTTCCCAAGGGTAGCAGAAGAAATAGGACAAATTGCACAATAACTCTTGGGGTCCAGAGTACGCTGATACCCCATATGTGGGGATAAACTACTGTTTGGACGCATGGCAGAGCTGAGAAGTGAAGGAGCACCGTTTGACTTTTTCAACGCAGAATTGGCTGGAATTGAGATCAGACGCCATGTCACATTTGGAGAGCCCCTGATGTGCCTAAACAGCGGAAACCCCCCAATTCTAACTCCAACCCTAACCCCAACACACCCCTAACCCTAGTCCCAACCCTAACCACAAACCTAACCCTAACACACCCCTAATCCCAACCCTAACCCTAATCCTAACTTTAGCGCCAACCCTAACCCTAACTTTAGCCGCAACCCTAACCCTAACCCTAATGGGAAAATGGAAATAAATACTTTTTTTTAATTTTATTATTTTTCCCTTACTAAGGGGGTGATAAAGGGGGGTTTGATTTACTATTTATAGCGGGTTTTTATGATTGGCAGCTGTCACGCTAAAAGACGCTTTTTATTGCAAAAATAGTTTTTGCATCATCACATTTTGAGAGCTATAATTTTTGCATATTTTGGCCCACAGAGTCATGTGAGGTCTTATTTTTTGCGGGACGAGTTGACGTTTTTATTGGTACCATTTTTGAGCACGTGACGTTTTTTGATCGCTTTTTATTTCGATTTTTGGGAGGTTAGAATGAACAAAAATCAGCAATTCATGAATTTCTTTTGGGGGAGGCGTTTATACCGTTCCGCGTGTGGTAAAATTGATAAAGCAGTTTTATTCTTCGGGTCAGTACGATTATGGCGATACCTCATTTATATCATTTTTTCATGTTTTGGCGCTTTTATAGAATAAAAACAATTTTATATAAAAAATAATTATTTTTGCATCGCTTTATTCTGCGAGCTATAACTTTTTTATTTTTTCGCTAATGATGCTTTATGACGGCTCGTTTTTTGCGGGACAAGATGACGTTTTCAGCGGTACCATGTTTTTTTATATCGGTCTTTTTGATCGCGCGTTATTCCACTTTTTATTCGGCGGTATGATGATAAAGCATTGATTTTTTCCTTCGTTTTTTTTTTTTTTTTTTTTTAAGGGGTTCACTAAAGGGGTTAACTAGTGGGACAATTTTATAGGGGGGGTCGTTACGGACGCGGCGATACCAAATATGTGTACATTTATTTTTTTTTTTTTTATTTACAGGAAGAAGTGAATTTATTGGGGAATATTTTTTTTTTTTTTATCTATTTTGGATTTTTTTTTTACACATGTTTATTTTTACTTTTTTAACTTTTTTACTTTGTCCCAGGGTGGGACATCACAGTATTTTATCAGATCGCTGGTGTGACAGTGTGCACAGCACTCTGTCACACCAGCGATCGCACAGGCATAGATGCAGGCTTCTCAGTGCCTGCTCTCGGCAGGCACTGAGGTAGCCGCCTCCCTCCAGGACCCCGGCGCCATCTTGGATCCGGGTCCTGGGAGGGAGGAAGCCCTCAGAACAGCGCGATCACATCGCGCTGCTCTGAGGGTCTCAGGGGGGCGCGCAGGGAGCCCCCACCCTGCGCGATCCTCCCCTGTGCCCCCAGTACACCGCGATCATGTTTGATCGCGGTGTGCAAGGGGTTAATGTGCCGGGAGCGGTCCGTGACCGCTCCTGACACACAGTCATGGGTGTCAGCTGTGATAATCAGCTGACACCCGGCGGCGATTAGCTGCGCTCCCCTCAGGAGCGCAGCTGATCGCCTATGACGTACTATCCCGTCCCCGGTCATACGGGCCCAGGAACCATGGACGGGATAGTACGTCTGATGGCAGTAAGGGGTTAAACAGGCTGTATGGGCGGAACTGACCTCTTTTTTTTTTCTTTGTTCATACGAAGCACACAGTTCTTAATGAAATGGTCAGATTTGCCGCAATAAAAGCACAAACCTTCAGAAAACCTGCGGTCTTTTTCCTGAGAGCAGGGTGCCATCGCTCCAATCTCCATCGGCTCTCCAATGTCAGTACAGACCCTCTCAAGACTTGGAGCTGACATGGCAGAGGATTTACTCTCATTAACCCTTGCACGCAGTCTCCTATCCACCCGTATAGCTAATTGCATAGCCTCCTGCAAGTTACCATGTATGGATAAGCAATAAGCAAATCTTTAACCCTTTCACCTAGCCCTGCAAGAAACAAACTTTTCAAAGCTGAATCGTTCCACCCCACCTGAGTAGACCAATGTCGGAAGTGAGTACAATATTTTTCCACATTACCTGATCCCTGCCTCAAACGTCTCAATTCTGTCTCAGAATACATACAATAACCCTAAAGCAGAAAAAAAACTATCCACTGATCTAAAGCATGGATCACTAGGTTGCAGAGAAAAGGCCCAATCCTGAGGTTCTTTGCGCAAAAGTGACATTATGAACCCTATGCGCTGCAATTCATCACCAGAGGATCTGGGTCTCAAACAAAAATACAACAAGCAAGCATTTTTAAAAGAAAAAAAATCTTGTTGTTAACCAAAAAATAAATCAGGCAAACGTACCTTTGGCTCCACGAAATGTGCTCCAGAACAGCTACTCACGTGTTGCTGGAGCTTGGCCACCTCCAGAGAGAGTCCCTGCAGGCGTTGAGCCAAGTCCTGAACCGACACCATGATGGAAACTGGAAATCTTTCCTTAGAGATTTTTATTTTTTTTTAATTTTTGGGCTGGACTTACTGTTATGTTCTGCTACAAGCACTAAGGAAAGAGGGATATCTGTCCCTACAATAGAACTAAGCTAGATCCCTACAATGTAACGGGGAACCTGATCCTGCGATCAGACCCGCTAAAGTCCTCAACTAGTCTGTACAAAGACCTATAGATGCGAGGGAGGGATCCCTACAAGAACTAGGGACTGGGAGAAAAGATGGACACCTCCTAACAGAAATTGTAGCAGTAAAAGACAAACAAACAACATAGAACATAGAGGTCCGAAGACCAAGCAAAACTAATTGAGTAAGGTAACAAAGCACCTGGCTAGCTTAAGAGTAGAAATTACAATGAAGTCCAGCAAAGCCAGAAGGGCGGAGCAGGATTAAATAGGCAAAAAAGGTCATGTGACAAACAAGATAGAAAAAACCTAACAGAAGAGTTCTAACATTGATGACACAAGCTGACTCACACCTTGGTCCAGATGTTCCACAGGAAACACAACAGTTGTGGAAGGAGGACAAGCTGTTCATCTATGAGGTTAAGCTGTGTCGGAGGAACATCAACTCATGCACACACGAACTGGTTTGGCAGGTGGTAGTCCTGAAGAGGGATGCGCCAATGGTCTTGGAGGCATACCACGATGGAGCAGGACACTTCAGGTGGAAGAAGTTGGAGGTCCTACTTCATGAGAAATTCTACTGGGTTGGCATGAGGAGAGCCATTGAGAAGTGGTGCCGAGAATGTGGCCTATGCAACCTGCGCAGGAAAGACCATAACAGCCAGCGAGCCCCATTGCAGTCGATCATCACAAAGCAGCCGCTTGAACTGATAGCTATGGATCATGTGAAGCTGACTCCGAGTAGAACTGGCTATACCTACGCTCTGACCATTGTTGACCATTACTCGATGCTCTTGGTAGTCGTGCCTGTCAAAGACCAAACAGCGAAGACAGCAGCCAAAGCATTTCAAGAACACTTTTGTCGACCGCACGGTTATCCTGAACAAGTGCTCACCGACCAAGGCCCAGCCTTTGAGGCAGAAGTGTTCCAGGAGTTCTGTAACCTGTACGGCTGCAAGAAAATTAGGACGACACCATACCATGCACAGACAAATGGCATGTATGAGAAAATGAACCAGGTAATAATTGACCTGTTTCATTAGGGGAGAATGTAGCACCCCAGGAGTCCGGTTACCACAGTGGCATTGCCTCCCTCACATGGGATGATGTCATTCCTGGAAGCAAGGAGGGTTCCCTAGCCAGATAACACCAGCATACCATACCTTTCCTGACTCCAGACCAGAAGAGGGAGCCCAAAACCTGGTTTCAGGAAAGCATCCTTATTAGTTCTATCCTGGAGGTGGGGTGGGGGAGTCTTTGAGAGACTGTACATGGGACAGTTGCTGTGAGGAGCTTGTCCCAAGAGCAGAGTGAAGAGAGAGGAAAGTGGATGTTTAGGAAAGCCTGGGCATTGGAGCTGTGACCAAGCTCACCCCAGGACAGAGCGCTTGAAACCGGATGCCGGAGTCCGTGGCTGTACAACAGTCCCAGCAGCCAAATCAGGAGGGCAGGAGACTGCAGGCCTTCTGGCCCCATCACACACCTGAAGGCACAGCAGCATACCAGAGCCGGAGTCACCACGAAGGAGTGACACCTGTAAAAGGCTCAAGCTGCCTGCCATACAGGCAAGGACTAAAGGACAGTAAGGAACAGAGGACCAAGCATAGCTTTAGGCAGCAAGGACCTCATAGGACAGCGCAGAAAGAGGCCTCCAACCCATCTGGCTTAGTGGATCCTAAGTTGCTTCCAGGCTGCCCAGACCTCATTTACCATCTGTACTCAGTGCCCTGGTCTGCACCTCAAACTGTGAGTAAACTGAAAAGACTGAACCCTGCTGTGTCCTCACAATTATTACTGCATCATCTTCCCTGCACTACAACCACCATTATCCCCTACACATACAGCTGCCCTGGGGCCTAGCTCTACCTGTGGAGAACTGTAACAACTCTGCTGCATCGCCAGCAGCCCCAGCGGACCCTGAAGCAGCGTCGGCTAACATCTTTATTGCCGAGAACCACAGGTGGTGTCACAAACTATCTTTCATAAACTTTATCATCCCCTTATCATCATTTTCATTGGACGCCCAGGGCCACAGACCGGGTCACTGCTGCCGTGACACATCCCCCTTAAGAACTGGCCCAGTACCGAGTAACCCCCTGGCCCTGGCAAGCGCTGCACTAACGTGAGTCAGAAAGTCATATCTCACCTTGTCATTTAATGGCGGTGAAATTGTTCTGTGTACAGAGCTTTTTTAAAGTTAAAAAAAATATTTTTGCTGTTGCTAACCTGATTCAGCACACCATATCTCACCTTGTCATTTAGTGACAGTGAAATTCAGCTTTGTGTAGAGCTGTTTTACAGTAAAAACACATTTTTTTTGCAGTTGCTAACAGGATTCAGCACGTCTCACTTTGCCATTTAGTGGCGGTGACATTGTTCTGTGATTTGAGCTGTTGCCCAATAAAAAAAAATTTCACAGTTGCTGTTAGGGTTTGAGGATCGCACCTATTATAAATTATGAGAAGGTGTGATCGCAACCCGGGTCCACCATGCGGTGATGGAGGAACCGCAGCTAGAAAACAATGGCGGAGCGATGCTGCGTGCATGCACCGTAAACACACGGAGTTAAAGATCACTCCATGTGGAAAGAGTGCAAAGTACCTGCTCAGTTGCTTCACAGAGTGGTACTAAAACAGAGAGCACTCGGAACTATATCCTGTTAAATGTCACAGGAGTATAGCGGATTTTGAAACTAGTTGGGGGTCCCTATAACTTCCCCCCAAACTAGACTGGTGGTTGTGCTCGCTCTGACACTCAGCTGTGCAAACGGCACACGTTATTAAGGACGCACAGAGTCAGATGCTGAGCCAAGCGTGAGTTCCCACCCTACACTGCCTGCCTAGACACACAATCACTGTGCTCGGGGCGGCGCGTATGCACACGGGTGGTAACGTATCCACTGACACAGATATAGCACAAATGATCGGAGTGCGCCCAAAGCATCATTTTAAATGCTCCCTTTAAGTCCAGTCAGACAGAACCTTGCTCATGGACCAATCCAGAACTGCCACCTCACCAGAGCAGCTGACTACTGACCACCAATGAGAGGTCACCACACGAGCATGCTCAGTAGGGTGATTTCTGGACTTGGCCTCTGGAAAGTCTGTTCACTGCTGCCTATTGCTAGTTACTATAGCTTTAGCTGGAGAGTCAGCAGTAACTAAGCGAACAGCACGAGTCTGAGCAAGATGCTGAGATCGATGTCTTTGCTGAGTAGCTCCCACTGTGGCCAAGGCAGAATGGGAGACTGTAGACGAGGCTTGGGATTTAACCCATGCAGTGGGAGAATCCTGGCGCCTAACAGTTGCTATTTGATTCAGCACGGCATATATCACCTTGAAATTTAATGGCGGTGAAATTGTTCCATGTGCAGGGCTTTTTTAGAGTAAAAGTATATTTTTTGCAATTGCTAACGTAATTCAGCACGCCATATCTCACCTTGTCATTTAGTGGTGATGAAATAGTTCTGTGTGGAGAGCTGTTTTACAGTAAAAATAAAATGCTTTGTATTTGCTAATGTCATTCAGCACACCATATCTCACCTCGTCATTTAGTGGTGGTGAAATTGTTCTATGTGCAGAGCTGTGTTATAGTTAAAAAAAAAATTTGCAGTTGCTAGTGGGATTCAGCACGCCATATTTCACCTTGTCATTAAGTGGCGGTGACATTGTTCTGTGATATGAGTTGTTGAATATTAAAAAAATATATTTTTTTGCAGTTGCTAATGCGATTCAGCACGTCATATTTCACCTTCTCATTCAGTGGCGGTGAAATTCATTTTTCTGCACAGCTGTTGCAGACTAAAAAAAACTATTTTTTTTGTTGCTAAACGTGATACAGCACACAATATTCCACCATACCATTTAGTGGCAGTGAAATTGTTCTGTGTGAAGAGCTGTTGCACAGTAAAAAAAATATTTTTTTCTGTGACAAATGTAATACAGCAGGCTAGATCAGAGTTTGAAATTGTTTGGAGAATATCTTCAAGGTTATTCAGGCCTCAACCACACTAATAAAATGCTTTCTTCTGTTACTAACGTGATGCAGTAGGGGAGATGTAAGTTTTAAAATGCTTATAGCATACCGTGGTGGAAATAAGCATTTGATCCCTTGCTGATTTTGTAAGTTTGCTCACTGACAAAGACATGAACAATCTACAATTTTAAGGGTAGGTTAATTTTCACATTGAGAGATAGACTATAAAAAATAAAATCCAGAAAATCACATTGTATAAATTATATAAATTTATTTGCATTTTCCAGTGAGAATTAAGTATTTAATCACTCTGGCAAACAAGACTTAATACTTAGTGGCAAAACCCTTGTTGGCAAGCATAGCAGTCAGACATTTTTTGTAGTTGATGATGAGGTTTGCGCACAGGTCAGGAGGAATTTTGGCCCACTCCTCTTTGCAGATCATCTCTAAATCATTAAGATTTTGAGGTTGTCGCTTGCCAACTTGGAGCTTCAACTCCCTTCATAAGTATTCTATGGGATTAAAGTCTGGGAACTGGGTAGGCCACTCCATGACCTTAATGTGCTTCTTTTTGAGCCACTCCTTTGCTGCCTTGGCTGCATGTTTGGGTCATTGTTTTGCTGGAAGACCCAGCCACGATCCATTTTTAATGTCCTGATGGAGGGAAGGAGGTTAGCACTCAGGATTTTACGGTACATGACTTTATCCATTCTCCCATTAATGCGGTGAAGTAGTCCTGTGTCCTCAGCGCTAGAGATGAACGACTTTGCCTTTTTTAGGGTCGAGTCGGGTTTCATGAAACCCGACTTTCTCAAAAGTCGAGTCGAACGAAATCGGCCGACTATCGGGAAAAGTCGGGGGTCCGACTGAAACACGAAACCCAATGCAAGTCAATGGGGAAAAAAAGTCGGCAGGGAGTGGAGGAAAGTAAACACACCTACAGTGCCCATTTCAATGCCAACGGCATCAATTCTTATTACTTAAGCTTGGCAACCTTTATTTAGTTTAGTTACGCATTGAAAACTGGGGGTTATTTGGCTAAAGTTGTGGGAGGGGGTAGGGTTGGCTCCAGGTTTTCGTGTGCCCCTGGCGAAAGAGTGTCAGTGGGCCCCTTTAACACATACCACAATTCATGATGCTCCGATACGGCACAGAAATATAGGTATAGTACAATGACAAATACTTCACTTCTTACATTACATGACTGATATCTATTTTAAATTCTACAATAGCTCAAAAACCGGACAGTATTTTCCTCCATACAGTATTATGGCCACCACATAGTGCGTTATACAGAATAATGAGCCCCATATATTGCTCCATACAAAATAATTGGTCCCATATAATGTTCCATACAGTATATGATGAACTCCACATAATACTACAGTATATGATGGTCCCCATATAATGTGCCATACAGTATAGGACGGTCCGCATAGAGTAGAATGAGCCCCACATATGCTCCATACAGTATAATGAGTCGTATATAAAGCTCCATACAGTATATGATTGGCTCCATATATTGCTCCATACAGAATGGGCTCCATATAATGCTCCATACAGAATAGGCCCCATATGTGCTCCATATGATTCTCCATACCCTATATGATGCCCCATAAGTAATGAACCCCATATGATGCTAAAGTATTTGATGGACCCCATGGATGATGCTCCAGTGTATGATGGGCCCCGTAAATGCTGCTCTAGTGTCTGATATCCCCCATTTAGAATGCTCCAGTATATGATGGGCTCCATGGATGATGCTCCAGTGTATGATGGGCCAATACAATGCTCCATATATAATGGGCCCCATTTAAAATGCTCCAGTGTATAATGGGCCCCGTAGATGCTGCTGCAGTGTCTGATGCCCCCCATTTTGAATGCTCCTGTATATGATGGGCCCCATGTATGATGCTCCAGTGTATGATGGGCCAATATAATGCTCCATATATAATGGGCCCGTTATGTTTCGGTAGCTGAGGAGTGCAGGCAAAAAAGGCAATACACCAGAGCAGTTGGAATCTATGAGATTGCAGTACCCTGACTAACCACAACAACTAGAGGCAGCCGTGGAGCGTTCCTACGTTGGTCCTAGACGCCTCGTCACAGCCTGAGAAACTAACTACACCTAAAGATAGATATAGGAAAGCTATCTGCCCGGAGCAGAACCCCAAAGATAATAGAAAGCCCCCAAACATGTAATGGCGGTTAGACAAGAAGAAATACTGACACAGACAGAAAATAGTATGAGCAAAGTTGGGGCCCAAACTAACTAAATAGAAAAGGATAGGAAGGGTACTTACTGCAATCCCAGAAAACCCTGAAAAGCACCAACTCCACTAATTTCAAAAACACCTGAGATCACACGACCTCTACCACCTAAATTAGTTCTCTGGTGTAACAAAATCAAAACAGCAGCCACTGAAAAAACTGGAAAAAGCAAAAGCACAAACATCAGTGGCTGAACTAAACTGAGAGGGCAAAAGCCCCCGGAGGGGACCCTGAAGGCCCCCACAGAAGTGCAGGACAAAATGCAAAAATCAAGCACAAAAACAAAAAGAAGAAAATGTCTTATCTGTTAGCAGGAGATGCAGACACGACACAGCAGGCTACAAGGGAAACAGGAATCAAGGATAGAGACCAGAACAATTGATCACCGGCAACCCTGATGGGAAGGTGACTCCCTTACATAAGACCAGTCAGTAACACCTGATTCCCAATCCTCACAATCTTCACAATCTTCACTGGACAGACCAGCACCGCTTGTAACCACCAGAGGGAGCCCTTGCTCAGAACTCATCCCAAGCCCACTCACAACAGTACCCCCCCCTTGGGGAGGGGTCACCGAACCCTCATTTGAGCAACCAGGTCGGTCAGGATGAGTTCTATGGTACGCACGGATGAGTCTCCTAGCATGGATGTCCGAAGCAAACACCCAAGAATTGTCTTCCTGACCATAACCTCTCCACTTAACCAAATACTGGAGTTTCCGTCTAGAAAAACGAGAATCTAATATTTTCTCAACCACATACTCCAGATTGCCCTCAACCAAAACAGGGTCAGGAGGCACAGCAGCAGGAACCACTGGCTCAACAAACCTCTTCAACAAGGACTTGTGGAACACATTATGGATCTTAAATGTCCCTGGAAGAAGCAAACGAAAAGAAACAGGATTAAGAATCTCCATGATCTTATAAGGTCCAATGAACCTAGGCTTAAATTTAGGAGATGCTACTCTCATAGGAATATTTTTTGAGGACAACCAGACCAAGTCCCCTACTTTAAACCGAGGACCATCAGTCCTATGCCGGTTAGCAAACCGCTGGGCCCTCTCCTGAGAGAGGGACAACCTCTCCACTACCTGGTCCCAAATCTGTTGCATACGATCCACAACAGAGTCAACACCTGGACAGACAGAAGCCTCCGTCTGTCCTGAAGAAAATCGAGGGTGAAACCCAGAATTACAGAAAAACGGAGACATCAAAGTGGCAGAGCTAGCCCTATTATTAAGAGCAAACTCAGCCAAAGGCAAAAAAGAGACCCAGTCATCCTGATCAGCAGACACAAAGCATCTTAGATAAGTCTCCAATGTCTGGTTTGTTCTCTCAGTTTGACCATTGGTCTGAGGATGAAATGCCGAGGAGAAAGACAATTAAACACCCAGTTTAGAACAAAAAGTCCTCCAAAATCTGGAAACAAACTGGACTCCTCTGTCAGACACTATGTTCTCAGGAATGCCGTGTAAACGAACCACGTGCTGAAGGAACAACGGCACCAATTCAGAGGAGGAAGGCAACTTAGGTAATGGCACAAGATGTATCATCTTGGAAAACCTATCACAAATCACCCAGATGGCGGTCATTCTCTGAGAAACAGGAAGGTCGGAAATGAAATCCATAGAGATATGGGTCCATGGTCTCTTGGGCACAGGCAATGGCATCAACAAACCACTAGAGCGAGAGCAAGGCTTGGAGCGAGAGCAAGTCCCGCAGGACTGCACAAATTCCCTGACATCACGAGACAAGGTAGGCCACCAAAAGGACTGACTAACCAAGTCTCTGGTACCAAAAATTCCGGGATGCCCAGCCAACGCGGAACAATGAATCTCAGACATCACACTCTTTTTCCACTGGTCCGGGACAAACAATTTTCCAACAGGGCAGCGCTCGGGCCTATCCTCCTGACACCCCTCCAGAGCAAGTCTCAAATTAGGTGAGATGGCGGAAAGAACTACACCCTCTTTCAAAATAACAGAAGGATCAGATAACTCAGGAGAGTCCGCAAGGAAGCTCCTCGAGAGAGCATCCGCCTTAACATTCTTAGTGCCAGGAAGAAAGGAAACCACAAAATTAAAACGTGTGAAAAACAAGGCCCACCTGGCCTGTCTAGGATTGAGTCGCTTGGCAGATTCCAGATAAACCAAATTCTTATGGTCAGTAAGGACCACCACCTGATGTTTGAGCCCTCCAGCCAATGTCTCCACTCTTCAAAAGCCCACTTCATGGCCAATAACTCCCGATTACCCACGTCATAATTACGTTCAGTAGGAGAAAATTTTCGAGAGAAAAAGGCACAAGGGTTACTTTTAGAGGTCTCTGGATCTTTTTGGGACAAAACGGCACCTGCCCCAATTTCAGAGGCATCAACCTCCACCTGAAATGGCAGAGAAACATCAGGCTGCTGTAGAACAGGAGCAGAAGTGAATCTCTGCTTAAGTTCCTGAAATGCAGAGACTGCCTCAGGAGGCCAATTCACCACATCAGAACCCTTTTTGGTCAAATCAGTTAATGGTTTAACAATAACCGAAAAATTACCAATAAATTTACGATAAAAATTGGCAAAACCCAAAAATCTTTGAAGAGCCTTTAATGAAGTAGGTTGGACCCAATCACAGATGGCCTGAACCTTGACCGGGTCCATTTCAATAACAGATGGGGACAAAATGAATCCCAGAAATGAGATCCTCTGTACGCCAAAAAGACACTTTGATCCCTTCACATACAGAGCATTCTCTCTCAAAATCTGGAATACAGTTCGAACATGTTTCACATGAGAGTCCCAGTCATTAGAAAAAATCAAGATATCATCCAAATAAACAATCAGAAATTTATCCACAAAATCCCTGAAAATGTCATTCATGAAGGACTGGAAGACAGAAGGAGCATTAGTGAACCCAAAGGGCATCACAAGGTACTCAAAATGCCCCTCGGGGTATTGAATGCCGTCTTCCATTCATCCCGTGCTTAATGCGAATAAGGTTATATGCCCCCCTGAGGTCAAGCTTGGTAAACCAAGTAGCGTTTTTCACCCTGGAAAACAGGTCAGAAATCAAGGGTAACGGGTATTGATATTTCACAGTAATATTGTTCAAAAGACGATAATCAATACACGGCCTTAATGAACCATCCTTTTTGGCCACAAAGAAAAAACCGGCACCTAAGGGTGAAGAGGATGGTCTGATATGACCCTTCTCCAATGACTCCTTGATATAAGACCGCATAGCGTCATGTTCAGGTACAGACAAGTTAAAAAGGCGACCTTTAGGGAATTTACTACCAGGCACTAATTCAATAGCGCAGTCATAGCTCCTATGGGGAGGCAAGGATGCAGATTTACTTTCGCTAAATACATCAGAAAAATCAATCAAAAAGTCAGGAACATCCTGAGCCTGGGGGGAGGCAGAAAAAACAGGAGTGTTGGTATTAACACATTGGCAGCCCCAACTGGTTACAGACACAGATTTCCAATCCAAAACAGGATTATGAGACTGTAACCAAGGGAAACCCAGTACGATAATATCATGCAGATTATACAGAACCAAAAATTTGCAGCACTCTTGATGATCAGGTTCAACCCTCATTATCACCTGAGTAGAGAACTGAGGTTTATTCTCAGCCAAAGGGGTAGAATCGATCCCCAGTAGGGGAATAGACTTCTGTAGGGGTATCAAGGGAAACCCACAACGTTTAGCAAAATCATAATCCATCAGGTTAATAGCTGCTCCTGAATCAACGAAAGCCTGAGCAGAAAATGAGGACAGAGAGCATATCAGAGTGACAGTTAATAAAAACTTAGTCTGAACACTACCCAAGACAACTGAGCGTGCAAAACGTCTTCCCCGCTTAGGGCAGACTGAAATAGCATGAGGGGCATCACCACAGTAGAAACATAACCCATTGCGCTTTCGAAACTCATGACGCTGTGCCCCAGACACCACTCTATCACACTGCATGGATTCAGAAGCAGGTTCACAAGGCAACACTATTCCACGCATACTTCTCCGCTCACGCAAACGTCTGTCAATTTGAATCGCTAATGACATAGAATCATTGAGACCAGAGGGGACAGGGAATCCCACCATAACATCCTTTACATTGTCTGACAGACCCTTCGAAAAAGGGCCGCCAAAGCGTCGTCATCACACTTGGTCAGGACTGCCCACCTACGGAATCTCTGACAGTATAACTCAGCGTCATCAAGCCCCTGATTTAATGCCAACAAGGCTTTTTCAGCTTGATCAGTGACATTAGGCTCATCGTACAATAACCCCAAAGCCTGAAAAAATGCATCAACATCACTCAAAACAGGATCCCCAGGTGTCAGGGAAAAAGCCCAATCCTGAGGATCGCCGCGCAGGAGAGAGATGACAATTTGAACCTGCTGCGCTGCGTTCCCTGAGGACTTAGATTTTAAGGCAAAAAACAATTTACAATTATTTTTGAAATTCTGAAACTTAGCTCGATCCCCTAAAAACAAATCTGGCATGGGAATCCTAGGTTCCACAACAGGCAACCTAGCAAGATATGCAGCAATACTCTGAACCTCAGTGGCAAGCTGATCCACACGGCCAGACAACTGTGCAAACTCCATTGAGAGAAAAAATCCTCCTCAGCACCCAGAGATACAGAGGGAAAAAAAAAAAATGCAACAAACAGAAAAATATCTCTGACAACTCTGACAACCGTTTTTTTCTTTCACAAATTTTTTCCCTTCTGTGAGTACCATACAATTTTAAATTTTGGGCCGGTGATACTGTTATGTTTCGGTAGCTGAGGAGTGCAGGCAAAAAAGGCAATACACCAGAGCAGTTGGAATCTATGAGATTGCAGTACCCTGACTAACCACAACAACTAGAGGCAGCCGTGGAGCGTTCCTACGTTGGTCCTAGACGCCTCGTCACAGCCTGAGAAACTAACTACACCTAAAGATAGATATAGGAAAGCTATCTGCCCCGGAGCAGAACCCCAAAGATAATAGAAAGCCCCCAAACATGTAATGGCGGATAGACAAGAAGAAATACTGACACAGACAGAAAATAGTATGAGCAAACGTTGGGGCCCAAACTAACTAAATAGAAAAGGATAGGAGGGGTACTTACTGCAATCCCAGAAAACCCTGAAAAGCACCAACTCCACTAATTTCAAAAACACCTGAGATCACACGACCTCTACCACCTAAATTAGTTCTCTGGTGTAACAAAATCAAAACAGCAGCCACTGAAAAAACTGGAAAAAGCAAAAGCACAAACATCAGTGGCTGAACTAAACTGAGAGGGCAAAAGCCCCCGGAGGGGACCCTGAAGGCCCCCACAGAAGTGCAGGACAAAATGCAAAAATCAAGCACAAAAACAAAAAGAAGAAAATGTCTTATCTGTTAGCAGGAGATGCAGACACGACACAGCAGGCTACAAGGGAAACAGGAATCAAGGATAGAGACCAGAACAATTGATCACCGGCAACCCTGATGGGAAGGTGACTCCCTTATATAAGACCAGTCAGTAACACCTGATTCCCAATCCTCACAATCTTCACAATCTTCACTGGACAGACCAGCACCGCTTGTAACCACCAGAGGGAGCCTCTGCTCAGAACTCATCCCAAGCTCACTCACAACAGGCCCCATTTAGAATGCTCCAGTTTATAATGGGCCCCGTAGATGCTGCTCCAGTGTCTGATGTCCCCAATTTCAATGCTCCAGTATATGATGGGCCCTATGGATGATGCTCCAGTGTATTCATTAAAAAAAATGAAATACCTCTCCTCGCTGGGCACTGCTCTACTCTGGACTACTTAGCATCGCCATCTTCCAGCTCTCTGCACTTGGACTATTTAGGCAGAGGGCGTACAGACGTTACGTCATCGCGCTCTCTGACCTGAATGTCACTGTCAGGAAACGCGGAAGACGTCACAGCGGTGGAGCAGGGAGAGGTAAGTATTGCAAGTGCTCTGGCCCTGAGCAAGCAGGGGAGCCCACTCGTGGGCGATGGCACTGACACAGGGCCCCTCATAGTACGCCGGTGTGTCTGATAGTGAGTGGGCCCCCCCACCATCAGAGACACTTTTGCGTACTATGAGTGGCCCTATGTCAGTGCCGTCACCCACGAGTCGGCCCCCCCACCTGCTCAGGAAACCGGCACTTGCCCGGGTGCGCCAGGTGCTGACGCCGGCCCTGGGGGGTACAGCCCAGTTAGGGAGGTGGAAAAACTGGCATATGTTGAGGTGTAGGCTGGATGTTCAGCTGCTGCAAATGGAGGAATTGGAGAAGTCGGAGGAAGAGGAGGACAAAGCGAGCCATTTTGCTGGCAACTTATGTGTCATCAGGGGAAGGTGGTACAAAATCCTTTGAAACCCAGGCATGGTTCATTTTAATGAAGGTGAGATCACCCACATTTTGGGTCGACAGCCGGGTCCTTCTTTCTGTCAGGATTTATCCATTTACCCAGCAACACTGAAGACTCTTTCTGATAGCACACTACCAGCAGGGCAAGCGAGTTCCTGTAAGGCATATTGTGCCAATTCAGGCCAGGTGTCTAGTTTACAGGCTCAGTAGTCAAAGGGAATGAACTGTGAGGGAGAACATCGACAGGGGAGGAGAGGTAATTTTGAAACATAGTTGACAACTGCTGTCTCCTGTCTGTTGCAATTGATTCATTATTACCAGTCGTGTGAGCGTTACTTGAGAAATCAGTCCACAACATAGTCATGAAACCCCTGTCTGCAACACCACTTCGGCTGTGTGCACCACGAACACCTCTTCCATTTGGCCCAGTACGGCTCGTGGTAGAACCTGCACAGCTGCTGTGTGCTGGGAATGCCTCTAACAAACGGTTTACCAGAGTTGCTTGTTTGTTCCCAATATTAGCTATAGGTTCTCTTGTGTCATGATGTTCTGTAATTTGCCTTTATAGGTGTGGCTCGAGGATGCTGGCCAACCAGCAGTCGTCATCCTTCATAATTTTGGCAATGCGGGGGTACCTTTTTAGGATCCGCAAGACATAATCACACATGTGGGCCAATGTTCCAGGTGTCAATGATGCAGTTAGAGTGGTGGGTGAAGTAGCACTTTCTGCCAAAAAGGGTACTGTATCACAAGCGTACATCTGTATACAGTCTAGGGGTAATTGTAAATCTACTGTATCACCAGATACCAGGTATATATAGTATAGTGAAAATATTGTAAATCTCCGTATATATTTCAGGAGTCAGACAAACACGCTCACAGGCTCAGTATGGATTACACAAGAATATAAAAAGTAGAAAAAGGGTAATGTATTAGAAGCATACAGCTGTATAAAATGTTGGGGTAATTTTAAATCTCCGTATATATTTCCAGAGTCAGACACAGACTCTCACAGGCTCAGTATGGATCACACCAGAATATAAAAAGTAGAAAAAGGGTAATGTATTAAAAGCGTACAGCTGTATACAGTGTTGGAGTAATTTTAAATATCCGTATATATGTTCAGAGTCAGACACAGACTCTCACAGGCTCAGTATGGATTACACGAGAATATAAAAAGTAGAAAAAGGGTAATGTATTAGAAGCGTACAGCTGTATACAGTGTTGGGGTATTTTTAAGTCTCCGTATATATTTCCAGAGTAACACGCAGACGCTCACAAGTTCAGTATGGAGTAGACCAGAATATGAAAAGCATAAAAAGTGTACTGTATCAGTAGCGTACAGCTGTATACAGTGTTAGGATAATTTTAAATCTCCATATATATTTCAGGAGTAACACACAGACTGTTGTGAATACTCTGGAGGCGACTTCTGAGCTGGGGCTCCCTCCGGTGGTTGCTGAGGGTAATGAACCAATTGCTGAATGGCCTTCAGCTGGCTCTGAATGGTCTGATGTAAGTGACCTGAACTCCCAGCAGCCTTGCCGGTAATCAATTGTTCTTCCAGCTCTTGCTTGGAGCTCAGCTTGCATTCCTGCTCTCGTTCAGATAAGTGATTAGCTGTTTTTTTTCCCTGGTTGGATTTTCCTTGCTGGTTTTCTGCTTAGCAGTAGACTTCAGCCTGGTCCCCTTTTGGGGCCTTGCGCTGCATTTGTGCTCAGTTTGTGTTTGCATTTTTGCTTTGTTCCTATGTCACTTTTTATTTGCTGAATTGGAATTGCTGTGTGTTACACCAGAGATCTGATTTAGGTGGTAGAGATCGTGTGATCTCAGGTTTTTTGTTAATCAGAAGTGTTGGTATTTTTGTCAGGGTTTTTTGGGTTGCAGTCAGATTTCTTTCCTATACTTTTCTATCTAGACAGATTGGGCCCCAGCATTTGCTCATTCTATTTTCTGTCTTGTCTAACCGCCATTACATGTTTGGGGGCTTCCTTTTTCTTTGGGGATTCTGCTACGGGGCAGATAGCTTTCATCTTTCTGCCTTTAGGTGTAGCTATCTCTCCGGCTGTGACGAGGCATCTAGGATCACCGTAGGTACGCTCCATGGCTACTTCTAGTGTTGTGGTTAGTTTAGGGTCCTGCAATCCAATAGTTTCCAGCCTCTCTGGTGTATTGCTTCTTTGGCTATTTTTTGCAATTTCTCCTCAGCTACCGAAACATAACAGTATTACCGGCCAAACTGAAAATTATATGGTACTCAACAGAAGGGAAAAATAGTAAAAAAGGAAAAAGAAAAAAGGGAGGTTTTTTTTCCCTCTGTTTGTTGCATTTTTTCCCTGTTTTTCTCTGAGTACTGACGAGGAATTTTTTTTCCTCAATGGAGTTTGCACAGTTGTATGGCCGTGTGGAGCGGCTTGCCGCTGAGGTTCAGAGTATTGCTACCTATCTTGATAGGTTGCCGGTTGTGGAACCTAGGATCCCCATACCAGATTTATTTTTGGGGGATCGGTCTAAATTTCTGAATTTCAAAAATAACTGTAAGTTGTTTTTTGCCTTAAAGCCTAAGTCCTCAGATAACGCAGCACAGCAGGTTCAAATTGTCATCTCTCTGCTGCGCGGCGACCCTCAGGATTAGGCTTTTTTCCTGACACCTGGGGATCCTGTTTTGAGTGATGTTGATGTATTTTTTCAGGCTTTGGGGTTATTGTACGATGAACCTAATGTCACTGATCAAGCTAAAAAGACCTTGTTGGCATTAAATCAGGGTCGTGAAGACGCTGAGCTATACTGTCAGAAATTCCGAAAGTGGGTAGTCCTGACCAAATGGAATGATTATGCTTTGGCAGCCCTTTTTCAGAAGGGTCTGTCAGAAAATGTAAAGGACGTTATGGTGGGATTCCCTGTTCCCTCTGGTCTCAATGATTCTATGTCTTTGGCTATTCAAATTGACAGACGTTTGCGTGAGCGCAGAGGTGTGCATGAGATAGTGTTGCCTTGTGAGCCAGCTCCTGAGCCCAAGCAGTGTGATGGAGTGACTTCTGGGGCTCAGCGTCATGAGTTTCGAAAGCGCAATGGGTTGTGTTTCTACTGTGGTGACGCCTCTCATGCTATTTCCGTCTGCCCTAAGCGGGGAAGACGTTTTGCGCGCTCAGTTGTCTTGGGTAGCGTTCAGACTAAATTTCTGTTGACTGTTACCCTGATTTTCTCCCTGTCCACATTTTCATCTCAGGCTTTTGTTGATTCAGGAGCAGCTATTAACCTGATGGATTTTGACTTTGCCAAACGTTGTGGGTTTCCCATGATACCCCTGCGGAAGTCTATTCCTTTACTGGGCATTGATTCTACCCCTTTGGCGGAGAATAAACCCCAGTTTTCTACTCAGGTGATAATGAGGGTTGAACCAGATCATCAGTAGAGTTGCAAATTTCTGGTGTTGCATAATCTGCATGACATTATTGTACTGGGTTTCCCTTGGTTACAGACTCATAATCCTGTTTTGGATTGGAAATCTGTGTCTGTGACCAGTTGGGGTTGCCAATGTGTTAATACTGACACTCCTGTTTTTTCTGCCTCTCCCCAGTCTCAGGATGTCCCTGACTTTTTGACTGATTTTTCTGATGTGTTTAGTGAGAGTACTGTAAGTCTGCATCCTTACCTCCTCACAGGAGTTATGATTGCGCTATTGAGTTAGTGCCTGGTGGTAAATTTCCTAAAGGTCGCCTTTTTAATTGATCTGTAACTGAACACGATGCTCTGCGATCTTATATCAAGGAGTCTTTGGAGAAGGGTCATATCAGACCATCCTCTTCACCCTTGGGCGCCGGTTTTTTTCTTTGTGGCCAAAAAGGATGGTTCATTGAGGCCGTGTATTGATTATCGCCTCCTGAATAAAATCACTGTTAAATATCAATATCCGTTACCCTTGATTTCTGACCTATTTTCCAGAGTGAAAAATGCTAGTTGGTTTACCAAGCTTGACCTCAGGGGGGCGTTTAACCTTATTCGCATTAAGCATGGGGATCAATGGAAAACGGCGTTTAATACCCCAGAGGGGCATTTTGACTACCTAGTGATGCCCTTTGGGCTTACTAATGCCCCTTCCGTCTTTCAATCCTTCATGAATGATATTTTCAGGGATTTTGTGGATAAATTTCTGATCGTTTATTTGGATGATATCTTGATTTTTTCCAACGACTGGGACTCTCATGTGAAACATGTTCGGACTGTGTTCCAGATTTTGAGAGAGAATGCACTGTATGTGAAGGGATCAAAGTGTCTTTTTGGGGTACAGAAGGTCTCATTTCTGGGATTCATTTTGTCTCCATCTGTTATTGAAATGGACCCGGTCAAGGTTCAGGCCATCTGTGATTGGATTCAACCTACTTCATTGAAGGCTCTTCAGAGATTTTTGGGTTTTGCCAATTTTTATTGTAAATTTATTGGTAATTTCTCCGGTATTGTTAAACCATTGACTGATTTGACCAAAAAGGGTTCCGATGTGGTGAATTGGCCTCCTGAGGCAGTTTCTGCGTTTCAGGAACGTAAGCAGAGATTCATTTCTGCTCCTGTTCTACAGCAGCCTGATGTTTCTCTGCCGTTTCAGGTGGAGGTTGATGCCTCTGAGATTGGGGCAGGTGCCGTTTTGTCAAAAAGGGATCCAGAGACCTCTAAGAGAAACCCTTGTGCCTTTTTCTCTCGAAAATTTTCTCCAACTGAATGTAATTATGACGTGGGTAATCGGGAGTTATTGGCCATGAAGTGGGCCTTTGAAGAGTGGAGACATTGGCTGGAAGGAGCCAAACATCAGGTGGTGGTCCTCACGGACCATAAGAACCTGGTTTATTTTGAATAAGCCAAGCGACTTAATCCTAGACAGGCCAGGTGGGCCTTGTTTTTCACACGTTTTAATTTTGTGGTTTCTTTTCTTCCGGACACTAAGAATGTTAAGGCGGATGCCTTCTCGAGAAGTTTCTTTGCGGAATCTCCTAAGTTGTCTGATCCTGCTGTTATTTTTAAAGAGGGTGTAGTTCTTTCCGCCATCTCGCCCAATTTGAGACTGGCTCTGGAGGGGTGTCAGGAGGATAAACCTGTAATACAGTAGAAAAAGGCGTGCACTCTGTAGTAACGAATAGGTGCAGGCTAAACCTGGAACTAGGCCAGGTAATCATGAAATTGGAAAAACAGCCGCACTCAAACAATCTTTCAATGCAAGTGAAAAAAGTTTTATTTGAAAACACCACAGCATAAAAAAAGTGTAGAGGTAACGTTTCGACCCTGCAATGGGTCTTTCTCAAACCTTAAGGAAGATAATGGAAAAGGAACAGAGGAGGCCACTGTGGGATATGAAAACTTGAAAAGGCTCCAGGCCATATATACGGAAATCCGACAGGGCAGGGACCAACTGGAGGTCCTGGTAGGATGAAGGTTCAGGTGCCGTCTGAACCTTCAGTTGGACCCTGCCCTGTCAGATTTCCGTATATATGGCCTGGAGCCTTTTCAAGTTTTCATATCCAACAGTGGCCTCCTCTGTTCCTTTTCCGTTATCTTCCTTAAGGTTTGAGAAAGACCCATTGCAGGGTCGAAACGTTACCTCTACACGTTTTTTATGCTGTGGTGTTTTCAAATAAAACTTTTTTCACTTTCATTGAAAGATTGTTTGAGTGCGGCTGTTTTTCCAATTTCAGGAGGATAAACCTGAACGCTGCCCTGTTGGGAAATTTAAAACAAAGAAAAGGAAAAAAAGGAGTAAAAATCACTGGGGTTGATACAAAATGTTTATTAGAAAAAAATTCTTGTATACATAAAAATCACATAATAGTGATAAATGACCCTAGTATAAAAAACACATGGGAGCAGAACTTATATATATGTACAGCGGCATGGGCTTACACAGACAAAAAACATTAATATGCGTAATCAGTAAACACACCAACATAACTGGTGTATACCGTACAATTGTCTGACTAGCCTGCCATAAAATTAGCAGAGTTTCCAATGTGAGCAAAATTGCTTACCCCGTATATGGTAGTAGCCGCTTGTGCTGGACCCACGTGTGACCCACGTCACATTGGAAACTCTGCTAATTTTATGGCAGGCTAGTCAGACAATTGTACGGTATACACCAGTTATGTTGGTGTGTTTACTGATTACGCATATTAATGTTTTTTGTCTGTGTAAGCCCATGCCGCTGTACATATATATATAAGTTCTGCTCCCATGTGTTTTTTATACTAGGGTCATTTATCACTATTATGTGATTTTTATGTATACAAGAATTTTTTTCTAATAAACATTTTGTATCAACCCCAGTGATTTTTACTCCTTTTTTTCCTTTTCTTTGTTTTAAATTTACTTGGAGTACACTTATTTAGTCTATTAGGGGCACATGTGGTATCTACTATTTGGCACACAATTGTGATACAACCCCTGTGTTGTCTGTTTGGTATTCACCTGTTGGGAAATTGTTTGTCCCAGACCAGTGAAAGAAGAGTGTGATGTCTGAGATTCATTGTTCCGCGTTGGCTGGTCATCCCGGGATTTTTGGTACCAGAGACTTGGTGAGTCGGTCCTTTTGGTGGCCTACTTTGTCTCGTGACGTCAGGGACTTTGTGCAGTCCTGTGGGACTTGCTCTCGTTCCAAGCCTTGCTCTCGTTCTAGTGGTTTGTTAATGCCATTACCTGTACTCAAGAGGCCATGGACCCATATTTCTATGGATTTTATTTCCGACCTCCCTGTCTCTCAGAGAATGACCGTTATCTGGGTAATCTGTGATAGGTTTTCCAAGCTGATACATCTTGTGCCATTACCTAAGTTGACTTCCTCCTCCGAATTTGTGCCTTTGTTCTTTCAGCACGTGGTTCGGTTACATGGCATTCCGGAGAACATTGTGTCTGACAGAGGAGTCCAGTTTGTTTCCAGATTTTGGAGGACATTTTGTTCTAAACTTGGTGTTCAGTTATCTTTCTCCTCTGCAATTTCACCTCAGACCAATGGACAAACCGAGAGAACAAACCAGACCTTGGAGACTTATTTGAGATGTTTTGTGTCTGCTGATCAAGATGACTGGGTCTCTTTTTTGCCTTTGGCTGAGTTTGCTCTTAATAATAGGGCTAGCTCTGCCACCTTAATGTCTCCATTTTTCTGCAATTCTGGGTTTCATCCTCGATTTTCTTCAGGACAGGCAGAGACTTCTGTCTGTCCGGGGGTTGACTCTATTGTGGAGCGTATGCAGCAGATTTGGGACCAGGTAGTGGAGAGGTTGTTTCTCTCTTAAGAGAAGGCCCAGCGGTTTGCCAACCGGCATGGGACTGATGGTCCTCGTTTTAAAGTGGGGGACTTGGTTTGGTTGTCCTCAAGAAATATCCCTATGAAGGTTGCATCTCCAAAATTTAAGCCAAGGTTCATTGGACCTTATATTATGTTATGGTGTGGCAGTTTTTCTACTTGTATGTGGTATTATTTGGTCGCTATATGCTGGTAATGTGGTATTATTCGGTCACTATATAATCTGTTCATGGTGTGGTGTATTTGTTCCTTGTATGTGGTATTGTTCGGTCACTATGTGGTCTGTTCACGCTGTGGTGTGTTTGTTCCTTGTATGTAGTATTATTCATTCACTATGTGGTCTAGTCATGGTGTGGTGGTATTTGTTCCTTGTATGTGGTATTATTTGGTCACTATGTGGTCTGGTCATGGTGTGGTGGTATTTGTTCTTGTATGTGGTATTATTTGGTCACTATGTGGTCTGGTCATAATGGTGTGGCATTTGTTCCTTGTATGTGGTATTATTTGGTCACTATGTGGTCTGTTCATGGTGTGGCGGTATTTTTTTTTCTAAACTAATGGTTTTATACCATAATTTTAACATTTTATACATTTAAGATTTTGGGTTTTAAATAATTATTCACCAATGGATCTGTTGCTGGATACCTTTCCTTCTTTGATACCGTTCGTTTGCTGCTAAAACAAACTTCTTTCCGTGCACAGCCATTGGATTCTACTGCTGTGAGCTGGATTTTTTCCACAAAGTTTTTTTGGTATTTCTTCCCTGTATGTGGTATTATTGGTCTTGGTATAGTGGATTGTGTTGTGTATGGCGGTCATTTGTTCTCTCTGATATTAATTAGGAGAAGATTTTTTATTCCCATTAGAAATTAAATACTTGGAACAAAGCGGAAGAGACGCACTTACATGGGTTCTACTGTGGAAAAAATTAATCAATTCTCCACAGGATAAGTGATGACGTATTGATTGGTGGGGGTCTGTCTGCTATCCCCATTAGTTTGGAGTGGCCTGTTGGACTTGATCACTGATCCATTCATTCACTCTGTGGCTGGGACCGCTACACTTGTTTTATTCTGGAAGCCCCAAAGAGAATGAATGTAGCTGCTATCAGACATCCCATCTGTCGCTCCATTTTAAAATGGGGATAAGTTTCCTATCAGTGACAAAACTTCCTCATTCTTTCAATTGGTGCAGTTTCTAATGGTCTGACCTAAGCGATAATCTATCCTGTAGAGTCCATGGATCGCCTTTTATGTAAACTACCATAATTGTACATCCCAGTTATGGTGGCACACAGTGGATATGCAGGAGCTTCCTATGCTTTACATTCGATGCTCCACTATAACAAGGATAATGGCTTACACATATTTGCATGTAGCTGTAGGGTGGGCTCCTATGGTCAATTTCCCCTGTGGGCCCCAGACACCCAAGTCTAACCCTGGACGCAGACATGTGCTGAAGTTCAATAATAAAAAGTACATTAAGATAGAACACAACCCCACACCGCACTGATGGGATGAACACTGAATCCACGAATCAAAAGAGCTGCTCAAGTTCAGTCTGCTGGGAATACACATATTAAGACTGAACATCCATAATGCTTCACAATCCCGGAGACGCTTCTTGATATCGTTTCCCCTTGGAGTGAATGGAACTTTTTCAGTTGCGTGCACCCTAAAAGAGGAGGTGTCCCTTTGGTGCTGTTAGACAAAGTACCTGGACATCTGAGACATTGCACGGAAAGAATCAACAGTGTTGGAAATGTCAGTCAAATGTTCAGATATAAGCTTTTTGAAATTCCTAGAGGTCCAACCAACATATAACTTATTACAAATGATACATTGACAATATAAATGGCATTGTCGCTATGGCAATTCAGATTGTTTGATGACTGTGAGGGACGAAGTAGATCTCCATCCTGGAATGTGCCCCCATCCTTGCATTAACCCAGGCCATAAAAAACAATGCAATGTTTTCATTTAATTAAACTCCAGGAACTCTTTGAAGCTCTGTGACTAGCAATTAGCACCAGGGTGTGAGCTCTCATGCAGCTACAGCTAGCTGGCTCCCTTTGTTCCTTTAGGCTTACATCATGGGACAACAGATCCCAGGCTATCCAGTGCAAGGCTCAGAGATATTGAATCTGGAAAATGACCTATAATAACAGAATGCAATATCTCTGAGCCTCACCGAGCACGTTATCGGACTCGGCATTCCTTCCCCCACACACCCATGCCCAGCAGCCACCTATAGCACTCTGCGTTATTGAGTTACAAAGCATAGCTACCAGGAATTACATATGGTAGGCATATTTAGCCTCTATGCGCATATAAAATCCAGCAGAATCCAGTGGCACTGCTGCCATTCCATTCAGAGCTTTGGGCGGAAAGTTATGAGCCTCCACGGTTCTGGACAGAAAATCAAACTCTCAGATTTTGGACTTAGTTTTCTACTAGCAGGAGGATACGTTACCTGACGTGGCCAGGAAAGCCTGTAACTAAGATTTGGACCTGTGTTCCATCAGTGCCTCCCCGTGGTCACATGCTACATAACACGGTAATTGCAACCTATCTATACCCTACCTTTTACTACACTCTTGACTGTATACCTTTATATTGTTCTGTAAATATATGCCTGTATATTTCAAGTGCACCTTTTTGGCGATTAAATATAAAATTAATGTTAGGCTGCTCTATCTCAATTCACGAATCCCCACGTCCGCATGCTCGGTTGTTTATATTATACGCTACCCGGGTTGGTTTCTGACCTGATATAAGCCTGTTGCCGGACGGAGCTTGTATATCGAACAACGTACTGGTGGCAGTGGTACTGTGTTAGTGAGGAACTCCGACAGTGACGGCCGGGTGGTTTATGTGTATGTCCCCAGCCTGGACTAGTGATATATATCCCCCTCACTGGGAGCGCCTCAATATCTCGTACCTATAATGGAAGCCTTTCCGGCGATTATTTGCGCCCAGTGCAGTTCCCTGACTGACCAGAGGCAAGTAGTGGCGCCAGAGAGCTGATCCCTACTGGGTCCTTCTCTCCTCTCCCCAGAGGTGAGTGAAGTCGACACACCCCTTCCCCTGTGCGATCCGTCACAGATTGGTGGCAGAGCGTTGGGATCAAGATAATAGTGTGCATGGAATCCCTACTTCCAGACACTAAGGACTAACAGCAGTAGCTTTTGCTGCTTGGGTCTTAAGATACTGCTCAGCACTAGACATACTGGCTGCCAGCACTCAAAGCCAGACAAGAATGATTGCCGCGGAACTAGCTTGTAATGCTAAAATAATATTTTTCGGGGGAAAATGTGAGTTTGTATTTTCACTACTCAATGTTGTAAACTTCTGTGAAGCACTTGGTGATTCAAAGTGCTCACCACACATATAACTACATTCCTCTAAGGGTCTAATTTCCAAAATGGGATCACCTGTGGATGGTTTCCATTGTTTAGGAACATCAGGGGCTCTCCAAACAGGACATTGTGTCAGTTAATGAATCCAGCTAATTTTACATTTAAAAAGTCAAATTATGTTCCTTCCCTTCTTAGCTCTGCCGTGCGGCCAAAAAGTTTTCTTACTCATATAGGGTATTGGCATACCTAGGAGAAATTGTACTACAAATTGTATGGTGCAATTTCTCCTGCTACCCTTTTGAAAATTCAAAATTTGAGGCTAAAAAAACATTTTTATGGGGAAAATCTGATTTTTTTATTTTGATGGCTCAACGTTATATGCTTCTGTGAAGAACCAGAGAGTTCAATGTGCTCACCACTCATCTAGATCAGTTCCATGAGGGATATGGTTTCCAAAATGGCATAACTTGTGGGGGATTTTCACTGTTTAGGCACATCAGGAGCTCTCCAAATTCGACATGACATCCGCTAATTTTTCCAGCAAATTTTGCATTCAAAAAGTCAAATGACGTTCCTTCTCTTCCGATCTCTGCCGTGCGCCCAAACAGTGGTTTTCCTCCACATATGGGTTATCGGCATACTCAGGAGAAATTGCACAACAAATAAAACATTAGGGTCTAAAGTAATTTTTTTGTGAAAAAAGTTAAATGTTCATTTTTTTTCCACATTTCAAAAATTCCTGTGAAGCAACTGAAGGGTTAATAAACTTCTTGAATGTGGTTTTGAGCACCTTGAGAAGTGCAGTTTTTAGAATGGTGTCACTTTTGGGTATTTTATATCATATAGACCCTTCAAAGTCACTTCAAATGGGAGGTGGTCACAAAAAAATGGTTGTGTAAATTTTGTTGGAAAAAGAAGAAATCACTCATCAACTTTTAAACCTTATCATTTCTTAACAAAACAAATTGTTTGTCTTAAAAAGTGTGTTGATGTAAAGTAGACATGAGGGAATTGTTATTTATTAACTACTTTGCGTGACGTATCTCTCTGATTTAAGGGCATCAGAGTTAAAAGTTTGAAAATTGCTAAATTTTCTAAATTTTCAGCAAATTTCCATTTTTTTCACCAATAAACACAAGCTAAATCAAATAAATTTTACCACTATCATGAAATACAATATGTCAAGAAAAAACAGTCTCATAATCAATGGGTTTCTTTGAAGCATTCCACAGATATTACCTCATAAAATGGCACAGGTCAGAATTGTAAAAATTGGCTTTGTCATTAATGTGCAAAGCAACTTGAGGGGTAAAGCGGTTAAGGGTTCATGCAGACAACTGTATTATTGGTCCAAGTATGATCCAAAAACACTCGAACCAATGCTATTCTATGCAACCATGCACATATTCCATTTTTTACCTGGACCATTCCGGTCTGAAGATAAAAACGAAGCATGCCTGCAGCATGCCAGAATTGGATCTAATTATTGGATCATACTCTGCCATGTAAGTCAATGAGTGCATGGAAAACATCAGACTGCACTCAGATGACTTCTAAGTGCATGGACTGACAGAATGGAAAGGATAGAGAATTTTTTTTCTTCATTTCTTCATCTTCTCCTCATCTGAGAAAATCAGATCACACTATGCTCACCTGCTTATCAAACTCTGATCACAGTTGATGTCAGAGAGTGACTAGCATAATCAGCCTGACTTTCTCGGATGAGAGTACATTTTCTGGTGTGACCCTAGCCTTAAAAATAATGGAAATAATTTTATTTATATAGCGCCAACATATACTGCAGCACTTTACATTACAGAATATCAGTAATAACTATTCTTGGAGTCAGGAAAAACAAATGGGCGCTTTAAAAAAAAATAAAGTGCAAATAACATTACAATAAAAAAAAATTAACATATATGCTTATGCAATGATACTAACACATTATGGTTATATTTGGGAAGATCACAAAAATAAATGGAAAAAGGTGGGGGACGAAACCTCCAGTGATGAAATCAAGAAGGAAACTGTTGGCAGCGTATTACTCACGATAATCTCCAAGCGTGTGACAACAGAACTTGTTTCTTCAGGAACAATCAGGAACAATATATGATAAGCTTAAGAGATCAGGAATAAATCATTTGTATGTCTGTGCAGCATTTACAGCAGGCTGCTTCTCTCATACACAGACACAGGAAAACAGGAAATACAGTCACATGCTCTCCCTGTGTGAGCCTCTGGGAGTTTTTTTTTAACTTTATAAATAGCATACAAATCTAGCAACTAAACACTCATAGACAGGAATGGAGTTGTTGCACCAAACATATTCCAACAGAAAGTTATCTTTTTTGTAAAAAAAAATATGAAAAAAACTTTTATTCAGTACAGTAGTACATTAAAAAAGACATGGATCCTGGTCACCACAACCTGTGCCTTAATCATCTTAGTTGAAACATGTTGGTTGTTCATCCCAGGTTGTGGTGACCAAGATCATGTCTTTCTTAATGTACTACTGTATTAATGAAAGTTTTTTCATATTTTTTTTCACAAAAAAGATAACTTTCCTTCTTAATTTAATCACTCTGGGAGATGTCACTTCATCCGGCAAGGTGCTGCAACAGACTGTGAGCTGACATTTTTCCCCACTATTTTCCCTCTATTGTTTTCACAAATGGGTTTCTATGGGTTTCACATACTGCTGTTACCTGCATTTTTTCACCAGAAACCCTGCAAAAACTGAGACCAGCAATTTTGCTGCATTTTTGCACTTATTCATTGTTTTCTATGGGTGAAAAAACGCTGCAAAAATGCTGAAAGAATTGACATGCTGCAGTTTGCAAAAGCGCAGCAGTTTTCCATTTCAGTCAGAAAAAAAAGAAAACAAGCATGTGCATATGACTTCTGAAACTTCATATGTTTTGCTGGTACTGTAAAAAGCAGCTTATAATTTGCATTTAAAAATGAAGCAAAAAAAAAAATGCAACATGTGAACATAGCCTAACATTCTTTGGTTTACAGCTGGTTGCCTCATAGACTTGACACTGCTACTGTCTGTGTGGAGCCCAGCTGCGCTTGGTGCCACAGATCCTAGAAGGGTGCATTAAAGGATTCATCCACAAGAGGCCTTCAGAGCATACACACACCTTCACCCTTTCTCAGACCACCAGAGGGAGCCCATATAGAGAGATAAAAAGGAGGGAGGAGGCAGGAAGTTAGAACAGAACAAACTCTGAACAGAACAGACTCTGAACAGAACAGACTCAACACAGACTCTACAGAACTCTCTAGAGAACAGACTCTAGGGAACTCACTCTAGCAAAGATGTCTGGCAAAGGAGTCGAGACTGAGACACAGAAACAGGTCAGTCTGCAGTGTGAGACTCAATTAGCTCAAGTCAGCGAGCTAGGAGTGTGCCGACGCTCTAGAGAGCGGCAGAAGAGGCAGCCCACTAAGTGCCAGTGTGTATAGCCTTGTGAGGGCCCGACTAGGCCGAAGGCTAGAGGAGAGAGTAGCAAGGGGGCAGAGGAGCTTTACCAGCTCACCCCAGAAAGTACATACCGGACACCGGGTCCGAGCTTACAGGGATCTCTACGACCCAGTAGGAGACAACCGGAATTCCTGGAGGACTACAGGTCCCAGGAGCACCCAAGAGCTGATATGTAACAGAGTCAGGGGACACGGAGACCCTACAAGCAGGGAGTGTGTACTCCAGGAGAAGGCCCTACCACAAAGTCAGCCGGTGCAGGACAGAGACAAAGTTAGGCCTAGCTACAGGCAGGTCAAAAACTGACTACAGAGAGGCAAGTAACAGGAGGCCCTACACCTGCTCACTGGGGAGAATCCGGACATGCACCCTTCACCCTACAGTGCTCCGGGATGTTCCTGCACTAACTCCAGAAAAGGTACAGAAGTGACTTGTGTGTGTGCTCCCATTCTTGTTCTTACCCGGCTGGGTTCCCTCCGTCCTGCATTCCTACATTTATGCTGCCCTGAAGGCCTGCTCCACCTGTGGAGAGCGATACCATGTAAGCTGCCACAACACCGACCTCAGTGGACTGCTGCAGCGCTGGTGATCCTCACCAGACACCAAAGGTGGCGTCACGAATCACTGACATTATCCCCTGTAAATATATCCCCTTTTTGGGTGAGCGCCCAGGGCCACGGACCGAGTCGTGGCCACGTGACATCCCCCATAGAAGTCAACGTTCTCGGGTCCGAGTACCCCACAGCTCTGCCAGGCGACTCATCTGCACCAGTGACAGAACAAGCAGAGAGCTTACAAGCTCTTTTCTATTGAGCTTGTAACCATTGCTCTAAAGCTGGATAGGATCTTTTGAGCACACTTTGGGCTCCTGATCTTACCACTTCCAAAGCTGCAGAGGTAAAGCTGCCATCTATAAGGCCATGTGCACATGTTGAGTGTTTGGTGAGTTTTTTAATTTAGTATTTGCGAGCCAAAATCAGGAGTGGGTGATAAATACAGAAGTGGTGAGTGAAAAAACTCACCAAATACTCAATGTGTGTACGTGTCCTAACAGCCTTAAAAGTGGACAGTGATTCAACTTGCTGCTGGTCGAAACAGTCACTCAAGCATTTGAGCCTTCTGCCAACAACCAGGAAGCATGCCCCTTTAATAAATGGGATAGAAGGTCTCTCTTATAATGAGATGTTAGAAAAATTAGGCTTGTTCAACTTAGAAAAAAGCCACCTCCTATGTAACTTCATTTGCATATATACAGTATAAACATGAGTGATGATTACAAATAATTGACACATGATTTATTCCTTTCCAGGAGACTTTTCATTACATGATGAAGAAAGGCAATTTAGACATCTAAACAGGAAAGGGTTCTTTACAGTTACAGCAGTCATACTGTGCAATGCTCGACCACAAGAGGTAGTAATTGCAGAGACCATAACAGCATTTAAAAAGGGCTAGATGCTTTGCTCATATGTTACGGTTATTAATATTCTAGCAACAAGTATTGTATAACTGGTGAAGAAAGATTTAACTTGATGGTCGTATGTCTTTTTTAACCTATGTCAAAATAACATTTAGTATGAGAAAGTGATGGCCGGTAGGGATCATAGAGATTTGTGTACAGTCTTGTGAACAGAAATATAGAGATGCATAACTTGAGATTATTGGACCCTAATACAAAATATTTATTAGGTTATGATTCTACTATGTGTGACTTATAATAGTGGTTTATTTTCTTGTGTGGCTGAGGGGACACTGGGCCCCACTTCGGGCTCCAAGGAAAGGGTGCGACTATTACATTTGGCTCCCTTATAACTATTCCCCTAAAATTAACAAGTAACCATATAAAAACCATGCCCATTGAATTTATTCATTCATTATGATTTGCTCATATCGTTTATAACGCTGAGAATTAGAATATATTGCTACTAAACCAAAAATGATATCAAATTCCGAATATCTTTAGGGGTACTCTGGAAAGAAGAGGGGTGTTCTAGATAAATAGTTCCTATTAAAAGTATTTATAAAATGTAGTATCTTCACAGTCTACAGATAAAAAAATAAGTGCAATAAAAATACAACTTACTCAATTTAACACTAATGAAAACATATATTTGTGTTAAAATATGAGTCAATGCAAGAAAACTATTGTTTGTGCTGGTGTGCTGACCCTTGTCATGGAAAATGATTTAGGTAATGTAATATTTTCTATCTGAGATCCCACGGGGTCGCTTACTAAACCTTCACAAAAGTATCAGACCCAATCTTTCCTTTCATGGTTAACCCCATTAGCAGCAGAAGTTTATAAAAAGATATCTTGGGTTCACTAGGGGAAAAAAGGATGGACAGAATCTGTTTTCAAGGCTTGGAATGATGTTATCTGAGGTCTAAAGCCGTCTTTATGCCACTGTATTCCATGGGAATGGTTTTCTATGACTCTTACAAGGGAATATGAGTGAATAGTGTACTGTCTTAATACTAACTCATTTCAACAGCTTTTTATTTAGTAGTGTAATGGAGCAGAAATACCTTTACAACTCCAGAAATATCTAGTCCTTTCTTAATCCTTGGAAGCAAAACAAAAAAAACGTTCAGTACATATTATGCAAGTTATATGCTACGATTAATGCCATTATATACATCTATGATTAGTGGATTCATAGAAGAAGAGGACGAGGGTGTGATAGTATACAGTACAGACCAAAAGTTTGGACACACCTTCTCATTCAACAATTTTTCTGTATTTTTTTTGTTTCAATAGTTTTTATTGAGTTTATAACAAGAAAATCGAAAATACAACAGTCTACAAGTGGATAATAGATCCGATCTTTACATTGTATATGTAATATGATTCGTGGGTCTTTAGGAACGTTAAGACAACTCATGTTTACTCTGAACAAACACGAAATAAAACAATTAAGCAACCCATCTTGTAGTGTCAAATAATACTAGTCAAGCAAAACTGGAACTCCTTCAGAGCTACATGGTGTTTTGCTGTGCTACATAGCCAGGGGGTTTGAGAGAAGCTTAAATTTAACAAACACAATAACCAAAACCGATACACCAAACAGAAATAAAGACAAAGACAAACAAGACAAACAGATTACAATAGGTGGGGAAGGGGGTACAGGGAGGACCAAGAAGAGTATGAGTCCAAACAAAAAGGCTCTAATCATTCTGTATCGCTTGATAATAGGCCTTCCAAGGGGCCCAAATACGTTCACATCTGGCCAGTGTATTAGAACGTTTGGCAAATAAGGTCTCTAATACATAGTGATCTTGGAGTGTCTGTGACAACTGAGACACTGAAGGACATAGAGGCGTCTTCCAGTGCCGAGCAACCAGGGTTTTGGCTGAGAGAAGCATATGACCAATAAGTCTACGCATTTTTAAAGGTATACCGTCTATTCCAAGCAGGCACAGTATCAGCGAAGGGTCATCGGATACATGATACCCAAAGACCCTATCAATAAGGTGAATCACTTCCCTCCAAAATGTTCTAATCACAGGGCATGACCAGAATATGTGGAAGATAGTACCTTTTCCCCCGCGGAGTCTCCAGCACCTATCTGACGAGTCTGGGAAGAATGTGGCCAATTTGGAGGGGGTGAAGTACCACCTAGTAATACATTTCAGGTGCGATTCTCCCAAAGTGGCGGAGTGAGATGATTGTTTGGCCCATTTTATAGCTAATGACCACTGAGTAACTGAAAATTGTTTGCCAAAGTCCGATTCCCAATTATCCATGTCGTTACTTGATAAGGATCGTGTCATCATTAAACAAGTTGTAGAGGTTCCGAGTGGATATGAGGCGAGCGGAGACCCGGGTATTAGAGACGTATTCCAAGATATCAAGGGGTAGAGTACGTTTCAATATGTCTGACGAAAGGAACGAGCGGGCTTTAGTAAGATGGAATGTGGTTAAGGGAGGAATTTCCCCCATCATAGGAAAGTTCAACACGTCGCCCCATGTCTTAATTCCCACTTTGTCCCAATTACGACAGTCCAGGCCTTGAATGCAGGACTGAAGGACTTTAACCGGCAAGTTAGCCGCAGTGACTGCAAGGTCATCTCGAAGCTTAGTGCTCAGCACCTCCCAGCTTTGAAACGTCGCTTTTACAGTAGAAAGGGGCAGTGAAGATTTAACCTTAGTTATGAGATAAGCCAAAAGTTGGTTACCCAGGTCTTCTTTTCCGTATAACGATTTCTCAATCAGCGGCCAAGATGAATGCGTGGAATTAGTCCACCAGTGCCGTAATTGATGTATTAGAGTGGCATGATAATACGCCAGGAGGTTCGGGACTCTGGCTCCTCCATGCTCTCTAGCTTTCTGTAGGATTGTTGTTGAGACGTGTGGTTTACCCCTATCCCAAACAAAGCCGGACAGCTGTCTCTGTAGAGTATGTATATGCTTGGCTGCAATGGGAACATTCAGGGCCCTAAAAAAAGATATCACTTTAGGGAGGGAAATCATTTTATATGCCATAATACGGCCCATCCAAGAAAGTTCAACTTTATGTAATGAGTCTACATCATTCTGGATAGATTTTAACAGGGAAGAAATATTGATGGGTAATAGGTTTTTAAAATTAGCTGGTAAGTCTACGCCGAGGTAACGGATCTGCGAATCAGCCCATTGAAAGTTAAATTCAGTGGTAATGGCCTGTTTGAGATTCCATGGAATATGAATCCCCAGTATATTGGACTTGGAGTAATTAATCTTGTAGAAGGAGATGGAACTGAATTCATTCAAAATTGCACAGGCTGCCCTTAATGAGGATAACGGATCGTTTAGCATCAATATGATGTCGTCCGCATATAGACTAATTTTATGCTGTCGACCCCCCACTGCTACCCCTCTGACTTTCAGCTCAGTACGGATTTTTTCGGCCAAGGGTTCCATTATCAAGTCGAATAAAAGAGGGGACAGGGGACAACCCTGCCGAGTACCGTTCGTTATTACGAAGGGGGGAGATAGGGCGCCACCGGCAAGAACCCTAGCGGAAGGAAACGAATACAGGGATTTGACTGAACGAATGAATGGTTCGCCGAAGCCAAATTTTTCTAGAACTCTGAAGGCATAGCCCCAGTGAATGCGGTCGAACGCCTTCTCCGCGTCTAGAGATAGCAGCAGAGAGGGCGCCCGCTCTCGCCCCATGTGCTGCAGTAGGTTTAGTATCCTGCGTGAGGCATCGGATGTCTGTCTACCCGTAATAAAGCCAGTTTGATCATTATGGATGAGCAACGACAGAACCGTCATCAGTCTACTAGCAAGAATTTTGCGCAGAACAATTGAGTCACCTCAAAAAACACGACTAAAGAGCCCAAGTATAAAAAAGAGTGCAAAACTTTATTGAACAAAAATGTATAAAGCACAAAAATTCATACAATAAATGAACAGGAAAAATCAAGAACAGGAGGAGAAAATGAGAGTGCAGCCATGGCACATCAACGGCATGTCATAAAACCGACCCAGAAATTGTCCGATGAAGTCCACCATAAGAGGAAATGAAGGTATATAAAGATAAATATACCTAGTAGCATATATTAAGTATTGCCACTAAATCAGTTACCGACCCGTTATTGCTCCGACTTGTCCTCCCCTTCCAGGTAATATGGCCGCTATGGTTTTGTTCCATTTTCATCAGTTGTGGTTGTGCGCTATTATGTGCTAGGATATATTTGTGGGCCGTCATATATTATATTGTGCCACACTTGATCCTATCCTCTATATCTATGTGCGGTCACTACCTAGTGCATTGGCTTTCTAACTAGTTATTATCCTGGTCGGTAACTGATTTAGTGGCAATACTTAATATATGCTACTAGGTATATTTATCTTTATATACCTTCATTTCCTCTTATGGTGGACTTCATCGGACAATTTCTGGGTCGGTTTTATGACATGCCGTTGATGTGCCATGGCTGCACTCTCATTTTCTCCTCCTGTTCTTGATTTTTCCTGTTCATTTATTGTATGAATTTTTGTGCTTTATACATTTTTGTTCAATAAAGTTTTGCACTCTTTTTTATACTTGGGCTCTTTAGTCGTGTTTTTTGAGGTGACTCAATTGTTCTGCGCATGTTCTGTGCGACTGCCCTTTCCTATAGCTCCATGTCTATTCATTTCAGCAATGCATTTTAATGGTACTATATATTTGTTGCTGATTGTGTCTAGTAGCTGTTTTTGTTACTTTACTCTCTCTGTGTTTTGCACAGGCCCTGCTCCAGACAATATGGACTATAAAGCCAGAGAAAAAACCTGGCTTGGACAGGTGGATCAGATCTATGGGGGAGATGTGTCCAATGCACGATTAACTGGCGATCACAGATGGGACGACCTCTTTGATTCTATGCAGGGATTATTAATTAAATGCACCAAATTATGGTGGAATCGTGCCCTACTAGAAAAATATGTCCTCCGTAAGATTATTCCTAGGGGATTAAGGGTCCGCGTAATCCCTGCTTTTCCAGTTGAGGATGCTGATTTTGTTGCCAGTTGGGAAGATACATGTAATAATTGCTCTGCTAAATTTTTGGAACTTTTGATTGGACTCAACACTCGATCTATTACTGATTTGGACAAATCGATTTATAGTATACAGGCCGAGTTAAAAGGTAGTTGCCCAGCTGATACTATGCTCAAATTTGAGGCCCAATTAGATAAAATACTTGATTCCACTGTTAAAAAGATTCATGATTCCCAGGCTGCTAAAATTTCCAGAGATGTTCGTGATTTTGAAATTAAAAATGTATATCATTGGCGCAAAGCAAATACTAGAGGTCGCCATTTTCAGCGAGCTAACTCCAATGTCTCAATTTCTTCATTGAGCACCCAATCTGATAATTCTAATTCCTCTTTGGCCAACCCTGCCCATTCTGATGTTGATCGAAGACTTAGGAACCATGGGTATCATCCTTATCGCCGTCGTAATAAATCACCTACATCTGGCCAGAACGATAAGGTAATTAATCTGAGTGGATATCCCCTCACACAGTTCGACTTATCTCTACTCCAGAGGGGTCTGTCACCATCTGTCTGTTTCTCACCTGCTTCCACTCTTGATACCTTCACTGCCATCAAGGATTTACACATTTTTGCACGTTCCCTTCTGTATAAACGGATTTATTTTGATGATCAATTAACTAAATTATTTCCTACAGATCAAGAACAGGCGGCATTAAGGGTTCTTGAGGAACTATCTAACGAGCATGTTGCTTTGGAAGGAGGTAAGATACCATCGTCCATCCGCCCGCACTCCAAGCGGTTCCCCCCACTTACTAGTTGTAATAGTATCGATACATTTGTTAAAGTGGTATCACAGGATTTTGGTCATATTGAGAAACACATACATCATGACAACCTCACCCCAGAGGAACGTAATAGATTAGATCAATTGCGCTGTCTTCCTGATGTCATCTTTAAGCCAGCGGATAAGGGGGGAATATTGTCCTTTGGCCAAGATCTATGTATGAACAAGAGGCCTTTCACCAATTGAATGATAGGATATGCTACAAAAAGCTTACCTACAATCCCTTATCCGCCTTTTCCTTAGAACTTAAGAAAATGATTAATAAAGCGTCTGCTGATTAGTGTTGAGCGATACGATAATGCAAATATCGGCTATCGGCCGATATTAGCTCTATCGGCCTTTCGATAATTCGTTTCGATATTTTCGTATTATCGAATACCGGAATCGGAAGTTCCCATAATTATTTGCGAGGCAATGTGATTTTATTCAGCCAATAAGGAATCCTAAGAAGTGTGGGCACATCTTGTAATGCTGCGGTCATGTTAACTAATGGCATGGCTGTGATTGGGTGCTGAAATGATGTCAGAATGCACTATAAAAGGCGCCGCCGCCATTTTAGCGTCACTGTGCTGTGAATTCAGTAAGGGACAGAACGCTGCTGTGCTGACTCTGAGGGACAGTTAGAGATTGCGATTTAGTGTACTGTGCTGTAGGCAGGCTAGCACCAACCGCTGTGTAAAGCTTCCTTTTGCCTTGCAGTGTTGTTTTAACAGCTCTGTGCAAGGTGTGTGTGTGAGTGCAGGTGACGCTGCAGTTTGCTCTGCATGCAACGCTGTCTGTAGGCATCTGCACGTGTCACTCACAGACTTTTTTTTTTTTCTTCAGTGTATAAAAGGCGCCGCCGCCATTTTAGCGTCACTGTGCTGTGAATTCAGTAAGGGACAGAACGCTGCTGTGCTGACTCTGAGGGACAGTTAGAGATTGCGATTTAGTGTACTGTGCTGTAGGCAGGCTAGCACCAACCGCTGTGTAAAGCTTCCTTTTGCCTGCAGTGTTTTAACAGCTCTGCAAGGTGTGTGTGAGTGCAGGTGACGCTGCAGTTTGCTCTGCATGCAACGCTGTCTGTAGGCATCTGCACCTGTCACTCACAGACTCTTTTTTTTTTCCTTCAGTGTAATTCTTGCTGCTCCATGCAATTTAACTATTAGTGTGACGCGCTTCCATCCGTATCCAATACATTGGTTGCAAACACTATAGAAGTAGACAAAGGAGTAGCCTTTCACAGATTGTGATTTGTGAACAGTTGTGTTTCAGTGTTCACTTCAGTCTCTGCGTAATAACCACACTTAGGCCTTAAGTTATAACTTTTATGACTTTCTTTATCAATCTACCAAGATGAAGAAGTCAGTGAGTAAGGCACGTGGTCGTGGCCGTGGAGTTTCAGCAGGGAGAGGACGTGGGGATTTTGTGTCTGCTGCCGCCCTCAGTGACACAGCATCCACCATTTATCCCCGTGAGCGTTCCTTTATGCGCACTTTGGTAGGAGCTCGGCGTGCCCCCCTGCTGCGGGAAGAACAAATTGAAGCCGTTGTTGATTGGATGGCAGCCAATGCATCGACTTCAATTCCTTCCACCTCCTCTCAGGAACACAACACTGTTGAGCAACCATCTGTCTGTTCACCGCCTGTCAAATTGCCAAGGCAGTCAGAGAGTTCTGTACAGGAGCCAGCTGAGTCTCTGCTTCTGTTCTCAGAATCTGTTGGCTCGCAAACACGGGCACAGGCAAGCAGCATTCTGCAATTTGAAGAAGAGGGAGTATGCAGTGATGCGCAACAGCTGTGTCTCTCTCAATCTGAAGAGGCGGGTGAGCCAGTGCCGATGGACAGCACACCGCAGAACGCATCTTATGATGATGATGAGACTCAGGTGCCAGGTTTTGTGGAGCATGGTGCTGCCCAGACCATCCAACAGCAGCAGGTGTTGGAAGAGGGTAGTGGAGATGATGAAGTCCGAGACCCAACATGGCGTGAGCAACAGCAAGGTGGTGGGAGCAGCTCTGAGGAAGAGATTGTCCCAACGGTACAAAGAGGAGGGAGAGGTAGGCTGCAGACTCGCTTGCCTGTAGCCTCCAGTTTGGCACCTGTTGGGAGCAGTTCTCTTAGAAATGTCAAAATTGGCGCTCCCATGACTTGCACTGCGTGGTCCTTTTTTGACAGACTTGTAGATAATATTTGCTATGTTCAATGCAAGCTGTGTAAGCAAAAAGTTAAAAGAGGTAAAAATATCAGGAACCTGAATACCACAAATATGTGGACACATATACGGACAAAGCACGTAGCTGAGTTCCAAAGACACACTGGAGATGTAGGCCAACCTACAGCAGCACCTACATCTTTACGTCATGTTCGAGCCTCTACCTCCAGCTCTCACACACCTGTTTTGGCTTCCTCACAGGATCTCCATGGAAGAACCTCGGTCACTGTTGTCCATAGACAAACTGTTATTCCACCCACTGCAGCAAGTTCACAGTCATCGTCACACTCCCAGTACAAAAAACAGCCATCGGTAACACAGGCATGGGATAAAAGACGGCCATACTCGGCAAACCATCCACGAGCACAGGCTCTGAATGCTGGCCTTGCAAAACTCCTGTCCCTTGAAATGCTGTCATTCAGGCTGGTGGAGACTGACAGTTTCAGGAACTTTATGGCATTGGCAGTCCCACAATATATTGTGCCAAGCCGATTTTATTTCAGCAGGCAAGCTGTCCCTGCTCTGCAAAAACATGTCGAGGGAAACATTAAACATGCGCTACTAAACGCCGTCAGTAGCAGGGTCCACCTGACCACCGATGCGTGGACCAGTACCCATGGCCAGGGACGATACCTTTCCCTCACTGCCCATTAGGTCAATGTTGTGGAGCCGGGTATAGATCTTGCCAGTGGCGCTGTACGTGTTCTGCCAACTCCAAGGATTGCAGGAATCCAGTCTGTGCACATTGATTCCTCCTCCTACTCCAGTTCCTCAGAATCATCGCTGCACGAGCCGTCACGGTATACCTCCACATGGACCCGTGAACGCTTACCTGTTGCGACCGATATGAGCACAGCCGTGGCCAAATGTCAACAGGCCGTCCTGAAATTAATTCCCATGGGGAATCGAAGCCACACAGCGCAGGAGCTCTGGGATGCC
>JARQOD010000003.1:510885872-510911988 GCA_033576555.1 Oophaga sylvatica | reverse complement strand
TTTCGCTTTTGGCAGGCGATGAATTCTGTCCAGGGTGAGATCACGAGATGAGGCATCAGGCAATAAAGTTTTATACAAAGTAGTCGCATAGTCCCTAAGATCTTCCTTTAGGACAGATTCAGGGATCCCCCTTAGCTTCAGGTTGTTCCTGCGACTTCTGTCCTCTAAGTCCACTAATTTGGCTTGCAGCGCAGTGACTTCATCCTGTAGAGCATAGTGGTCATCAAGCAAGCTATTATGCGATTCTATCACTTCTCCCACTTTATCCTCCATCGCACTCACTCTTGTTAGTGCTCCTGTGAGTGATTTATCCATAACGTGCTGCAAACCATCTAGCTTACCCTGAATAGATGTGTTCAGAGCCAGAATAAGTTCTTTGAGGTACTGCTCAGAGACCGGCTGGGTTGATGCAGGGGCTGAGGAAAGTAGCTCTGTAGCTGCAGCAGCAGCGTTACTCACAGTTTGCAGGGCACCATCTATGTCAGCTCCTGTATGAAGGTGCTCAGGGCTGGGAGCCGGAGAGTGCCCGTCCTCACAGGACTCAGCGGCGTGCAGCGCCATAATGGAGGCGGAGCTTCTTCCCCCCGTCGATGGTGATGGCTGCGATGCAGGAGAGGATGCCGGTGATGTGGAGCGGGGCCCCGTCATCAGAACCCCGGCGGTAGGCTCAGAGGCAGGCGGGGAATGCGGGGAACGTGGGGTCCTGCGATTAGCGGCGGAGGAGGCAGCAGAGCGCTTGGTAAGTCCTGCAGATAGAGGCTGTAACTTATTGCGCGCGGGCGCCATGCTGGATCCTCCTGCACTGGGATCTGCCGAGTAAAATCCGTCAACCTCCTCGAGTTGGCGCTTCCTCTCCTCCTCGTTGACATCCTCTGATGCCCGGGTCTTTAGAACAGCCCTGGAGGCCAAAGACGACCAAAATGAACGTTGTGAATAGTCGTTTGTAGAGGGTGCTGCAGGAGCTCACAAATTAGTGCGTCTTGTCTGCTCAGGCGGTAGCCACGCCCCAATTTTTCTGTATTTTCATGACTGTGAAAATTGTAGAATCACACTGAAGGCATCAAAACTATGAATTAACACATGTGGAATTATACATTACACTTTACAAAAAAGTGTGAAACAACTGAAAATATGTCTTATATTCTAGGTTCTTCAAAGTATCCACCTTTTGCTTTGATTACTGCTTTGCACGCAGAAAAGGTGAACGGATGGACTCTACATGCCTGGTTCCCACGGTGAAGCATGGAGGAGGTGGTGTGATGGTGTGGGGGTGCTTTGCTGGTGACACTGTTGGGGATTTATTCAAAATTGAAGGCATACTGAACCAGCATGGCTACCACAGCATCTTGCAGCAGCATGCTATTCCATCCGGTTTGCGTTTAGTTGGACCATCATTTATTTTTCAACAGGGCAATGACCCCAAACACACCTCAAGGCTGTGTAAGGGCTATTTGACCAAGAAGGAGAGTGTTGGGGTGCTACACCAGATGACCTGGCCTTCACAGTCACCAGACCTGAACCCAATCGAGATGGTTTGGGGTGAGCTAGACCGCTCACCGCTTCAATTTTGAATAATCCCCAACAGTGTCACCAGCAAAGCACCCCCACACCACCTCCTCCATGCTTCACGGTGGGAACCAGGCATGTAGAGTCCAGCCGTTCACCTTTTCTGCGTGCAAAGCAGTAATCAAAGCAAAAGGTGGCTACTTTGAAGAACCTAGAATATAAGACATATTTTCAGTAGTTTCACACTTTTTTGTAAAGTGTAATGTATAATTCCACATGTGTTAATTCATAGTTTTGATGCCTTCAGTGTGATTCTACAATTTTCATAGTCATGAAAATACAGAAGAATCTTTGAATGAGAAGGTGTGTCCAAACTTTTGGTCTGTACTGTATATGATCATATATGGAATATTATAATATGCAAATCAACCTCAATACAAGATCAGAATGAGTATAGGTAAGTAAATGCCCCCTGCAAGAACAGAATTAATCTTCAGAAAACAAAACTTAAAAGCACAAAGTCTATTCCTAAATGATTATACGGAATCCATAATTTGTTCACAAAACACAGCCTGTTCAAATATGGGTTAACAAGACCCTTATGGCTGCTGGGGTGACCTTGCTTGAAGCTCCTTTCTGTAAAAGCAATTTATATGAGATGGGCTTGCTTGGCTTGACTTTAATGGGAATGTATCCAATACAGAGAGTACCAGAGAGGTACTGGAAGCAGCAGATGTACCATCAGGGTTGCTGGAGTAGATTTTAGAAATCTTTTTATCTTTATTTTATCTTTGACCATGAAACATTTGAATTAATGTGCAGTTCAGTCAATTTTATGGTATTCTATTCTGCATTGTAAATGATTACAATTAGTTCTGGTGAATACCGACACAAACAAGTTTTACCATTATTTCTGTTTTTAGGAGACTTTGGCAGAATATGCTAGCTCCTTAACAACCATTTGCATCAGCACAATTTTGAAAACATAATTTTTTTTTTGTTAGGAAGTTATAAGGGTTAAAAGTTGACCAGCGATTTCTCATTTTTCCAACAAAATTTACAAAACCATTTTTTTAGGGCCAACCTCTCATTTGAAGTGAGTTTGGGGTCGCTATAACTTAAATTACCCAAAAAGTGACTCTATTCTAAAAACTTCACCCCTCTGCATATTTATTAATAATAACAATTGTAGCACCCCCATCTCTGCTTACAGTCACAGTCTCCCTGCAGAGACATTAGCATACTCACCGCCAAGGCTCCCGTCCTGCTCCTTCCAGGTCTGCTGCTGCATGCTCTCCTAGCAGGTCTCCAGCCACTGTGCTTAGAGTGCGTGCACACTTCCTCTTTCTTAATGAGGCAGGGAGCATTCCTCTAAAGCAGGGGTCTCAAACTGCATTCCTCGAGGGCCGCAAACTGTGCTTGGTTTCAAGATTTCCTTAGCATTGCACTAGGTGCTGGAATCATTATCTGTGCAGGTGATTAAATTATCACCTGTGCAATACAAGGAAATCCTGAAAACATGACCTGTTTGTGGCCCTTGAGGAATGCAGTTTGAGACCTCTGCTCTAAAGTGTCCCCAGCCAATAGCTGGAGGTCTCTTAATATTTAAACCGCCTCCTCCAACATGGAGGTGCCTGTGCAATGTTGTGAGTTTGTTCTTAACACGCTTGTCAGTTCTCAGGTTCCTGTACTAGCATCTCAGTCTGCTGCACCCACCAGTGCTTACTTCAAAGTTAGCCGAGTCTGCTGCATCCACCAGTGCTTCCTTCAACGGTAGCCGAGCCAGCTGCACCCGCCAGTGCTCACCTCAACGGTAGCAGAGCCAGCTGCACCCACCAGTGTTCACCTCAAAGGCAGCAGAGCCAGCTGCACCCTCCATTGCTCACCTCAACGGCAGCTGAGCCAGTTGCACCTGCCTGTTCTCACCTCAATGGCAGTCGAGCCAGCTGCACCCGCCAGTGCTCATCTCTCCGTCAGACTTTCCTGTCTACACCTGCGGTTCCTGTCATCTTCTCTACCTGTCTGCATCTGTTGAACATTCCCTTGGACCATTTAATCTATCCGCTTCTAGGGGTCATTCGCCATCTACCCAAGGTCAGTCCTGCAGTAGCACCTGGATCACCTCCCTTGTCTCTCCACGCACTGCTGTGTCGTTAGCTGCTGCGTTTCCATGGTCAGTTTGGGTGAGGCTCCTAGTCACGCCCCTCCAGGTCTTCCTTGGGTTTGCACAGGCCATGGCTCCCAGGCATCTTTAATCTCTTACTTATATCAGGAGGTCTACCACCAGAAGCATCATCAGGACAAGATTCTATCCTATCTACAGTTTGTGAATACTCATCTCGATATGCTGGCAGTACTGGCCGCTTTCACATCCTCTCAGGTGGCAGTTACTACCACGGTGACCCACTAGGCAGCCAGTTATGCACCAGGTTCCGTACCTTGTCTGTTGTCTCCTGCATGCTTTGATGGAGATCCCACCCAGTGTCGTGAGTTCATTAACCAGTGCACATTGCACTTTGAACTCCTGGCTCATCAGTTCACCTCAGACTGAGCTAAAGTGGCCTTCATCATGTCACAACTATCTGGTGAGGCCCTAGCATGGCTCAATCCTCTGTGGGAAAGAAGGGATCCATTAGTGTCGAACCTACAGTCCTTCTTGGCAGACTTTCATAAAGTCTTCGACGAGCCTGGTCGGGTTTCTTCTGCAGCCTCTTCTCTGCTCCGATTACACCAAGGTAACCACTCCGTGGGCCAGTATGAGGTCCGTTTCCTTACCTTGTCTTCAGAATTCACTTGGAGCAATGAGGCTCTGGTGGCAACTGTTATGTTTTGGTAGCTGAGGAGAATAAGCAAAAACGGCAATACACCAGAGAGGCTGGAACCTATTGGATTGAAGTAACCTGAACTAACCACACAACTAGAGGTAGCCGTGGAGCGTTCCTACGTTCATCCTAGACACCTTGTCACAGCCTGAGAGATAACTACACCTAAAGGCAGAAAGATGAAAGCTATCTGCCCCGGAGCAGATCCCCAAAGAAAATAGGAAGCCCCCAAACATGTAATGGCGGTTAGACAAGAAGAAGCATGGACACAAACAGAAAATAGAATGAGCAAATGCTGGGGCCCAATCTGTCTAGACAGAAAAGTACAGGAAATGATACTCACTGCAATCCAAAAAAACCCCTAAAAAATACCAACTCTTCTGATTGCAAAAACACCTGAGATCACACGACCTCTACCACCTAAATCAGTTCTCTGGTGTAACAAAACTAAGCCGCAGCCACTGAAAAAACAGGAAAAAGCAAATGAACAAACAACAGTGGCTCCAGATAAACTGAGAGGAGCACAAGCCCCCGGAGGGGACCTGGCTGACCTCCACAGAAGTGCAGGGAACAATGCAAAAAGCAAGCACAAAAATAAAAGCAGAAAATATCTTATCTGATAGCAGAAGATGCAGTCAAGACTCAGCAAGCTTCCAAATGAACCAGGAACACAATTGAGACAAGAACAATTGATCACCGGCAACCATCATGGGAGGGAACCTCCCTTATATCAGACCAGTCCGTGATCCCAGATTGCCATTCCTCGCTGAAAGGTTCAGTACTGTCTGTAACCACCAGAGGGAGCCTCTGCTCAGAAACCATCTCTAGCACATTCATAACAGGCAACCATCTGGGAAGGTCTCTCTGGGCGAATCAAAAACAAACTGGCAGACCGGGAGATACCCACCTCTCTGGATGACCTGGTGTCTCTCGCAAACAGAATTGACATTAGGTTCCAGGATCAGACCAAACAAGTGAACCGCATGAGAAGATCGGTAAGCCTGGCTCCCACCTTCCAACGACCGATCATTAAGCAAGTTCCAGCTGCCACTTCTTCACTTGAACCTATGCAGATTTACCAGGTGAAGCTATCCAAGCGCCGCCAAGAGGTTCGTCGGGTCGAAGGGACATGCTTCTACTGTGGCAATTCTGAACACCTTATTTGGTCCAGCCCTGAGAGACCGGGAAACGTGCCTAGGGTCGTTAGGAGTGGTTACCCTGGGCAAGACTTCTACCTCTCCATCATTGACCCTGACTGTATCAGTCTCCTGCGACAAAGGGTCTTTTGTTGAATTGGCCTACCTGGACTCTTGCTCCGTGGGTAACTTTGTTCAACAGCCTGTGGTCAAATGGTATAAGATTCCGGTCCTATGTCTTCCAGATCATTCATGATTTCTTCAGTGGATGGAAAGCCTCTTCCTGAGACCATCCAGTTAATCACGGAGCTTGTGGATCTTTAGGTGGAGATGCTACATTCGGAGATTTCTCTTCACGTGCTGTCTTGTCTCTCTTATCCTCTACTTCTAGGTCTCTCGCAGCTGCAAAAACACAAACCTGTTCTGTACTGGAGGTCTGCAGAAGTACTCCATTGGGCTCAGGATGTCATGAAATGCACCTTGCCCCCATTCGACTTGTCCGGTTTCCTACTTCTCCTACTTCTGCTAATTTGCCTCGCCTGTCCATGGCATATTGGACGTATGTGAACGTCTTCATCAAGATGGAGGCTGAGACCTCATAGGCCATATGACTGCTCGATTGACCTCCTGCCAGGTACCTCACCTCCACGAGGCCAAATCTACCCCCTGTCTCAGGCCGAGACACATGCTATGCCCGAGTATATAGAAGAGAACCTCGCTAGGCGATTTATCCAGAAATTCTCATCTCCGACTGGAGCTCGGTTTTTCTTTGTGAAGAAGGATGGTTTTCTGCAACCCTTCATTGACTACAGGGCCTTAACCAAATCATGGCGAAAAATAAGTACCCCATACCCCTGATCTCCGAGCAGTTTGATCGCCTGAAGGGTTCCAGAGTCGTCACAAAGCTTGACCTATGAGGGACATACAACCTGGTTTGAATTCACCAGGGAGACAAGTGGAAGATGGCCTTCAACACCCGCGATGGTCATTATGAGTATCTCGTTATGCCGTTTGGTCTCTGTAATGCTCCAGTCGTCTTCCAAGAACTGGTGAACGACATCTTCCGTGACCTGCTCTATACGTGTGTGGTAGTATACCTGGACAACATCTTGGTATTCTCTCCTGATCTGCTAACACACAAGAGGGACGTTTGCCAGGTTCTACTAGAGTTAAGAACTAACCGTCTCTACGCCAAATATGAAAAGTGCGTCTTCGAAGAGTCCTCCCTTCCTTTTTTGGGGTACATTGTTTCTGAGATCGGTCTGAAGATGGATCCTGAGAAGGTATCCAGTGTCATGAAGTGGCCCCGTCCAGACGGTCTTAAGGTTATCTAGCACTTTCTCGGGTTTCTGAATTACTATCGCCAATTTATTTAACATTTTTTTTCCTGAACTTCTCCTATTTCTGCCCTAACCAGCAAAGGAGCCAATCCTAAGCAATGGACTCCTGAAGCAGAAGAAGATTTTTTATCCCTCAAGCAGGCATTATCCTCAGCTCCGGTGCTGAATCGCTCAAACCATAACAAACAGTTCTTCCTGGAGGTGCATGCATCTTCCACAGAGACAAGAGCCGTACTCACTCAGAAGTCTTCATCCGGTCGCATGGTGACCTGCGGCTTTTTCTCTAAACTCTTCTTGGCACCAGAATGTAGAAGATTATTCTGTTGGCAATAGAGAACTGTTCACAATCAAGCTGGCTCTGGAGGAGCGGTGGTACTTGCAGGAAGGAGCATTGCACTCTGTGATAATTTACACTGACTACAAGAATCTGGCTTATCTGCAGTCTGCTCAGCAGCTTAACCCCGTAAAGCCAGATGGTCTTTGTTCTTCGCTCGCTTCAACTTCACACTCCATTTTTTGTCCGGGTGATAAAAATGTTAAGACAGACGCACTCTTCAGGTCCATCCAGGTCTCCAACCAGGAGGAGGAGCTTAAACATATAATCAATCCCTCCAAAATAATCACAGTTGCTCCGCTAGACTTATCTCGTCTACCCTCCGGTAAGATTTACATGGCTGAACCTGACAGGAAGCGGGTTCTTCTCTGGGGACATTCTTCTAAAGTGGCCGGCGTGCCTAGCAGAAGAATACGCTCCTAATCTCTCGATACTATTGGTGGCCGACTCTGCGCAAAGACGTTTCGAATTTCGTCTCTGCTTGTTCTTCGTGTGCCCAAAATAAGACTCCCAAACAGCATCCGATCAGTCGGTTGCTTCCCTTGCCTGTGCCGTCTGCTCCCTGGCAGCATATCTCCATAGATGTCATCATGGATCTGCCAGTATCGGCTGGATGTACTGTCATTTGGTTGGTGGTGGATAGTTTTTCCAAGATGGCTCATTTCATCCTGCTAACCGGTTTTCCATCTGTGTCAGTACTGGCAAAAGAATTCATTCTTCAGATTTTTCATCTACATGGTTTACGGCTTCACATAGTCTCCCGTAGAGGTGTTCAGTTTACCTCTCGTTTCTGGAGGGCCACCTGTAAGCTACTGGATGTTACCTTGAATTTCTCATCTTCTTAGCATCCTCAGTCCAATGGCCAAGTGGAATGAGTCAATCAGATCCTGACTAATGTTTTCCAGCATTTTGTTAATGCTCATTACAGTGACTGGGCTGAACTCCTGCCTTGGGCCGAATTCTGTTACAATAACCATGTGAGTGAGTCTTCGGCCAAATCTCCGTTTTTTGTGGTCTACAGTCAAGACCCCAAAATGCAGTTCCCTGTGGCTGTCACCTCCGATATTCCAGCTGCCGATTCATGGGCGTACCCAGGATCAAAACTAGGGGGGGCAAGCCAATGTCGCATCTTATACAGGTTACATCATATACACTGTACATTATACTGCATATTAGGTATGGAGCATTAGAACTGTTGTATATTGTATAATACAGCAGTGTATGCGACACTACGCTGTATATACCATATATTATACATGGCACACTAACCTCTATACAAAGAATAAAGGCATTATAACCTGTATATGAAAAGTAAAATACAACAGTGTATATATACTCTATATACCGCACACAATGTGTATGACCCTGTATACACCATATACTACACTCTTATTTTAAAGTAAAAAAAACAAAACAGGAACAAATACAATACTTAAAATAAAGAACAAGTAAAGTTAAAAATCAACAAATTACTGATATTTCAATGGGAACTATGGGCCTGCTCTTGGCTAATGAGATGGTCAATGTTCGGTTCCATATTTGTCACTGCTAGTCGTAACAAGTGAAGCAATTTTTCTCTTTCTTGATATCATTATTTCCTAGGGATTCCAAATTGCTATTAGTAAAATACCAATATATATACAGCGCTACAAAAACAATATACCAGCAATAAAACTTCCGACACAGAGACATACAGCCTGCACTGCCCATCACTGCAGCCTTACCAATCCATATCATTTCATCCTCATCAGTGCACATATTGGTGCAACTCCGCTTTTAGCTCAGGCTCAGACTGGTGTGTGAGAGTCCCTAATAGGCAGGTAAATGTCCCCAATAGGCAGCATTGGTCCCCAATAGTCAGCATATGTCCTCAATAGACAGCATAGGTCCCCAATAGGCACCATAGGTCCCCAATACGAAGCATATGTCCTCAATAGGCAGGTAAATGTCCCAATAGGCAGCATAGTCCCCAATACCCAGCATAGTCCCAAATAGGCAGCATAGGTCCCCAATAGGCAGGTAAATGTCCCAATAGGCAGCATAGGTCCCCAATACGCAGCATATGTTCTCAATAGGCAGGTAAATGTTCTCAATAGGCAGGTAAATGTCCCAATAGGCAGCATATAGCAAATAAACTCAGAACTCAACTTCAGTAGAGTGATGATTTTTAATCGTGTCCACAGTAATAACAGTTCATGTTTTATTACCTATTACTCTCGCATCACATCCGTCCTCAATTTTTGATCTAGTTATGCTCCTGAATTACAGCATACTCATGAACTGTTATTTTCGTTTGACCAATATTTATTACTATTGTTGTACATACTTTGTTTCCCTTTTGTAAAATCCTTTTATTTTACTTTATTTTACTTTTTCTATAACCACACAGTGACTGATGAAGGTCCAAGTTCAGGACCGAAACGTTTCTGTTATTACTGTGGACACGATTAAAAATCATCACTCTACTGAAGTTGAGTTCTGAGTTTATTTGCTATATTTATATGGTGTGGGAACCTACTCAGATACTCCTATACGGCTGTGCACATGATTATTCACTTTCCAATAGGCAGCATAGTCCCCAATAGGCAGCATAGTAATTTCCCCCCGGGATCAATAAAGTGTATCGTATCGTAGTAGTCCCCAGTAGGCAGCATAGTAGTCCCCCATAGGCAGCATAATCCCCCATAGGCAGCATAGTAATCCTCCATAGGCAGCATAATCCCCCATAGGCAGCGTAGTAGTCCCCAATAGGCAGCATAGTCCCGCATAGGCAGTATAATCCCCCATAGGCAGCATAGTCCCCCATAGGCAGCATAGTCCCCATAGGCAGCATAGTAGTCCCCAATAGGCAGCATAATCCCCCATAGCCAGCATAATCCCCCATAGCCAGCATAATCCCCCATAAGCAGCATAGTCCCCAATAGGCAGCATAATCCCCCATAGCCAGCATAGTCCCCCATAGGCAGCATAATCCCCCATAAGCAGCAAAGTCCCCAATAGGCAGGATAATCCCCCATAGCCAGCATAGTCCCCCAAAGCCAGCATAATCCCCAATAGCCAGCATAATCTCCCATAGGCAGCATAATCCCCCATAGGCAGCATAATCACCCATAAGCAGCATAATCCCCCATAGGAGCATAATCCCCCATAGCCAGCATAATGCCCCATAGGCAGCATAATCCCCCATAAGCAGCATAGGCCCCAATAGGCAGCAGAATCCCCATAGCCAGCAGAATCCCCCATAGGCAGCAGAATCCCCCATAGCCAGCAGAATTCCCCATAGCCAGCATAGTCCCCTATAAGCAGCATAATCCCCCATAGCCAGCATAGTCCCCCATAGGCAGCATAATCCCCCATAACCAGCATAATCCCCCATAAGCAGCATAGGCCCCAATAGCAGCAGAATCCCCCATAGGCAGCAAAATCCCCCATAGCCAGCATAATCTGCCATAGGCAGCATAATTCCCCATAGCCGCAGAATCCCCATAGCCAGCATAGTCCCCATAAGCAGCATAATCCCCCATAGCCAGCATAGTCCCCCATAGCAGCATAATCCCCCATAAGCAGCATAGCCCATAGGCAGCAGAATCCCCCATAGCCAGCATATCCCCCATAGGCAGCATAATCCCCCATAGCCAGCAGAATCCTCCATAGCCAGCAGATCCCCATAGCAGCATAATCCCCCATAGCAGCATAATCCCCATAGCCAGCATATTCCCCATAGGCAGCAAATCCCCCATAGCCAGCATAATCTCCCCATAGGCAGCATAATCCCCATAGCCAGCAGAATCCCCATAGCCAGCATAATCCCCCATAAGCAGCATAATCCCCATAGCAGCATATTCCCCATAGCAGCAGAATCCATAGCCAGCAGATCCCCATAGCCAGCATAATCCCCATAGCCAGCATAATCCCCCATAGGCAGCATAATCCCCCATAGCCAGCAGAATCCCCCATAGCCAGCATAGTCCTCCATAAGCAGCATAATCCCCCATAGCCAGCATAGTCCCCTATAGGCAGCATAATCCCCCATAACCAGCATAATCCCCCATAAGCAGCATAGGCCCCAATAGGCAGCAGAATCCCCCATAGCCAGCAAAATCCCCCATAGCCAGCATAATCCGCCATAGGCAGCATAATCCCCCATAGCCAGCAGAATCCCCCATAGCCAGCATAGTCCCCCATAGGCAGCATAATCCCCATAACCAGCATAATCCCCCATAAGCAGCATAGGCCCCAATAGGCAGCAGAATCCCCCATAGCCAGCAAAATCCCCATAGCCAGCATAATCTGCCATAGGCAGCATAATCCCCCATAGCCAGAAGAATCCCCCATAGCCAGCATAGTCCCCCATAAGCAGCATAATCCCCCATAGCCAGCATAGTCCCCCATAGGCAGCATAATCCCCCATAAGCAGCATAGGCCCCAATAGGCAGCAGAATCCCCCATAGCCAGCATAATCCCCCATAGGCAGCATAATACCCCATAGCCAGCAGAATCCTCCATAGCCAGCAGAATCCCCCATAGGCAGCATAATCCCCCATAAGCAGCATAATCCCCCATAGCCAGCATATTCCTCCATAGGCAGCATAATCCCCATAGCCAGCATAATCCCCCATAGGCAGGATAATCCCCCATAGCCAGCAGAATCCCCCATAGCCAGCATAGTCCCCATAAGCAGCACAATCCCCATAGCCAGCATAGTTCCCCATAGGCAGCAGAATCCCCCATAGCCAGCAGAATCCCCCATAGCCAGCATAATCCCCCATAGCCAGCATAATCCCCCATAGGCAGCATAATCCCCCATAGCCAGCAGAATCCCCCATAGCCAGCATAGTCCTCCATAAGCAGCATAATCCCCCATAGCCAGCATAGTCCCCCATAGGCAGCATAATCCCCCATAACCAGCATAATCCCCATAAGCAGCATAGGCCCCAATAGGCAGCAGAATCCCCCATAGCCAGCAAAATCCCCCATAGCCAGCATAATCCGCCATAGGCAGCATAATCCCCCATAGCCAGCATAATCCCCCATAGCCAGCATAGTCCCCCATAAGCAGCATAATCCCCCATAGCCAGCATAGTCCCTCATAGGCAGCATAATCCCCCATAAGCAGCATAGGCCCCAATAGGCAGCAGAATCCCCCATAGCCAGCATAATCCCCATAGGCAGCATAATCCCCCATAGCCAGCAGAATCCTCCATAGCCAGCAGAATCCCCCATCGCCAGCATAGTCCCCCATAAGCAGCATAATCCCCCATAGCCAGCATAGTCCCCCATAGGCAGCAGAATCCCCCATAGCCAGAAGAATCCCCATAGCCAGCATAATCCCCCATAAGCAGCATAGGCCCCAATAGGCAGCAGAATCCCCCATAGCCAGCAGAATCCCCATAGCCAGCATAGTCCCCCATAAGCAGCATAATCCCCATAGCCAGCATAGTCCCCCATAACCAGCATAATCCCCCATAAGCAGCATAGGCCCCAATAGGCAGCAGAATCCCCATAGCCAGCAAAATCCCCCATAGCCAGCATAATCCGCCATAGGCAGCATAATCCCCTATAGCCAGCAGAATCCCCCATAGCCAGCATAGTCCCCCATAAGCAGCATAATCCCCCATAGCCAGCATAGTCCCCATAGGCAGCATAATCCCCCATAAGCAGCATATGCCCCAATAGGCAGCAGAATCCCCAATAGCCAGCATAATCCCCCATAGGCAGCATAATCCCCCATAGCCAGCAGAATCCTCCATAGCCAGCAGAATCCCCCATAGCCAACATAGTCCCCCATAAGCAGCATAATCCCCCATAGCCAGCATATTCCTCCATAGGCAGCATAATCCCCATAGCCAGCATAATCCCCCATAGGCAGCATAACCCCCATAGCCAGCAGAATCCCCCATAGCCAGCAGAATCCCCCATAGCCAGCATAGTCCCCCATAAGCAGCACAATCCCCCATAGCCAGCATAGTCCCCCATAGGCAGCAGAATCCCCCATAGCCAGCAGAATCCCCCATAGCCAGCATAATCCCCCATAGCCAGCATAGTCCCCATAAGCAGCACAATCCCCCATAGCCAGCATAGTCCCCCATAGGCAGCATAATCCCCCATAGCCAGCAGAATCCCCCATAGCCAACAGAATCCCCATAGCCAGCATAGTCCCCCATAGGCCGGTCCGGCGTTAAAAAAAAAAAAATGCCAGTACTCACCTATCTCCCCCGCTGCTCTGAAGAAGCGCACTCTGGACTCCGTCTTCTCCTGGCACAGGCGGCGTTATGTCATCAGGGCGCGCAGGCGGCGTGATGACGATCACGTCGTCTGTGCTGCATATGGAAGGCCGCAAGGCCTTCCTCACTCACCCGCGATTAAAGGGCCCGCCGACACTGAACTGTCAGTTCAATGTCGGCGGGGCCGTTTTTTTAACTGTGCGCCCCTGCTTCTAGGGGGGGCAGCTGCCCCCCTGCCCCACGGTGGGTACGCCCATGTGCCGATTCCCTTGTCAGGAACTTTTCTAAGATCTGGGAGGACACCAAAGTGTCCTTGGTAAAATCCTCCGAACGGATGAAAAGACATGTGGATAAGAGACGTCTGGATTCACCTCTGTTTCATCCTGGACATAAGGTCTGGCTATCATCTAAGTATATCTGCCTCAAGATACCATCCTATAAATTGGGCCCTCGCTTCATTGGTCCCTTCGAGGTGTTGAAACGGATTAATCCAATAGCCTACAAACTCAAACTTCAGGCTTCCTTGCGAATTCCCAATTCCTTCCATGTGTCTCTTCTCAAACCTGTTGTCCTCAGTTCTTTCTTCAAGGTTCCTGGTGCCACTCGGACTCCAGTCAGCTGAGGACGTTTTCAAAGTAGAGAACATTTTGGCCACCAAGAAGGTAAGAGGGAAGACCTTTTTTCTTGTGGATTGGAAGGGTTTGTTCCTGAGGAGAGGTGTTATGTTTCGGTAGCTGAGGAGGACAGGAACAACAGCAGGGCAGCCGAACACCTGAGATGTTGGTAACTGATGGGTTGCAGATTCCTAAACTAACGACACGGAAAAAAACGCAACATGTGGCCAAAACATGCGGAATCAATTAACATGTATAGGATGCTTAATGCTTGCGTTTTTATCGCGTTTTTACCGCGGAAAACCGGAAAAACGCGAAAAAAACGCAATTATTCCTGATCGTGTGCACTTAGCCTTATACTTACATCTCTAATTTGGCTTGTGGCCTGGGTTGGTCAGTGGCTTTTGGAATGGCCTGGTCCCTCGTAGTATCTGCAAGTATAAAGACACTTGTTAGCTATTATACAAAGATTATTTCAGTGTTGTCCGCTCCAGAGCTATTCGAACTTCAACCCCTTCGCCCAAAAAAAATAACCCTATGCCCCCAAACAAAAAATGCTAAGTACTTTAGTAGGTTGCTATACCACACCCCTCTGTAATTTATAAGTTAGCTATGCACAATGCGCAAGCAAACATAAACTCTCCACCTCCTGTATTTCCCAAAAAAAAACAAACATAACACAGCCACCCAAGTAGTACGTTGCAAACACCATTGGACAGTAAATACCCTCCTTCCCACTTTAAATCCCTAAACCCCACTTGAATATATATTGACCACAGATGTAATGTTTAACAAAACCCTGGTAAAAAAATGTAAAGACCCAATTTCTGCATTTTCCACTTGTATAACCATTTGAAATAGAACCTCAAACACCTCTGTATTGCATGTAAACCAAAATAACCAACACAGGTACTTTCCTGTGCAACATAACCCAAAATTGTAAAGTGACCTTGGTGAAATACTACAGATTACAATTTTTGGAACAATTTTTAATAGTTTTTTTTTTTTGTAAAAGCAAGTAGGAGCTACACAGCTCTTTATTTGAAATACAAGGACAGTAATGAAAAAAAATGCTTGGCTGGACTCACAGGCACATGCCGGACTCACACGCACAGGCTGGACTCGCGCTGGCCGGACGCACTCTGGCCGGACTCACACTGGCCAGGCTCACGCTAGCCAGACTCACGCTGGCCGGACTCCCACTGGCTGATGGCTGGACTCCCGCTGGCTGATGGCTGAACTCCCGCTGGTTGGACTCCCGCTGGCTGGACTCACACTGGCTGGACTCACACTGGCTGGACTCACACTGGCAGGTTTCTGGCTGGCAGGATTTTTGCTCACGCTGGCCAGACTCACGCTGGCTAGACTCCCGCAGGCTGATGGCTGGACTCCCGCTGGATGGACTCACACTGGCTGTACTCACACTGGCTGCTGGCAGGATTCTGGCTGGCAGGATTCTGGCTGGCAGGATTTTTGCTGGCAGGATTCTGATTGGCAGTATTCTTGCTGGTAGGATTCTTGCTGGCAGGATTCTGGTATGAGGAGTGAAGCCCTACCTGGCAGGTTTTTATACATTTGGGGCTGTCTGGCCAATTGGCTACAAAATAATTTGTTGGAATAATGTATATTGATTTGTATGTATTGCAACAACTACTACTGTACTGTTTGATATGTTGTGCATATTGTGAGGTTGTTAACAAACTTTTGTAAAAAAAAAAAAAAAACCTCACTCACAGACAGGATGCCTCCTCCTTCTCTACCTGTGTTGTTGTAATGTTTTTCATGCTGCAGCCATAGCAGATATCAGGCTGATCACATTTCATGCTGTGTTGTAAGCTGTCTATACTGGATGTGAATAAATCTACATTCTCTGTTGCTGACTCCGGATGTTACGCTGGTTAATCCGCTGCTAACAGGTTATGGGCCCAGAGTTCCCAGAGTGCCCAGAGTCCTAGAGTCCCAGAGATCCCCAGAACACAGAGAAAAGAATAGAAAGAAAGACAGCAAAGATGGCCACCAGCAGCAGCAACTCCATGAAGTTTACAGTACCAAGTCTCACTAACCAGAACTATCAATCCTGGAAATTCAAAGTGAAGATGCTGCTGATAAGGGAAGGTACATGGAAATACACACAGGAGCCTAAACCTGACCCAGTACCACAGGAGTGGATAGAGATGGATCAGAAAGCACAGAGTACCATATCACTCAGCATAGATGATGATCAGATTGTTCATGTGTGTAAATGTGATACTGCAAGAGAAATGTGGGAGCAGCTGCAAAAGGTACAGGAGAGGATTAATTTAAGCAATAAACTGTATCTTATGAGAAAACTGTACCAGTCTAAGCTACAGAAAGGCCAGAATATGCAGGAGTATATCAGGAGTATTCTAGAGCTTGTAGAACGCTTGAGAGGCATTGGGGAAGATCTGAAGGACTTTAATGTAGCCGCATTACTGCTTAGTGGTCTTCCAGAGAGCTATGACACGCTTGTGACCGCACTAGATGCGCGCCCAGATGATGAGCTTACTCTGGAGTATGTAAGAGGGAAGCTTATAGATGAATATAAACGGAAGGCAGAATGTATAAGCACCAAGACAGAGTCTGCTTTACAAACACAGAGTCTATATGATAACAGAAAGCACCTAAAAGAAACACGTGAATGTTTTGTTTGCAAGAAATCAGGACATTTGAAAGCCGACTGCAGAGTTTGGAAAGCTAGAATGAATCAGCTGAAAAAAGCAAAACAGTCAGCAAAGAGTTAAGAGTGCTGTGTCTGGAGAAAATGATTCTGTGAATACTGAAATTGCATTTACTGTGTATAGACTCTGGAGCAACTAGTCACATGACTAATAACAGAGACTTCTTTTCTAAGCTTAATCAAAATAAGTCAGAGAAAGTGATTATGGCTAATGGTCAGTACATGAGTTCAGAAAGCATAGGAAATGGTTATATTGATTGTCAAATCTCACCAACACAAAGCAGGAAGATCCCAGTAAAAGATGTGCTCTATGTGCCTAGTCTTGAGAGTAATTTACTATCTGTGAAGAAACTCACAAAACAAGGAAATTAAGTTACATTTAAGCATGATAGCTGCATCATCTCAAAAGAGGGTCACACACTAGCAGAGGGAAAAATCACAGATGAACTTTATCAGCTGAAATGTAAAGAGTGTGTGTATACTGCTCAACAAGAAGAGCACAATAACTGTATTCATGTATGGCATAGGCGTCTGGCACACAGAGACCCAGACGCAATAAGAAAGTTAGTTCAGAAGCAACTAGCTGATGATATCACAATTGATCTATGTAACCAGACAATTAAGTGTACTAGCTGCATCAAAGGGAAAATGTCTAGAAAAGCTTTTCCTAAGAGAAGTACTACAAGAACAGAACAGCCACTAGATTTAATACACACAGATGTCTGTGGTCCAATGAGCACTCAGACTCCTGGGAAGAAGAGATATTTTCTCACATTTATTGATGATCATTCCAGATATACAGTTGTCCATCTGCTTCACAGCAAGATAGAAGTTCCAGAGAAACTTGAAATATATCTAGCTGAGGTATATAATACATTTGGAAGAATGCCAAAGATTCTACGTGCAGATAATGGGACTGAATATACAAGCAATGAGACACAGAGCATTCTAAAGAAAAATGGAATCCTATTTCAGACCACTGTACCGTACAACCCTGAGCAAAATGGTGTTGCGGAAAGAAGGAACCGAACACTCTGTGAAAGTGCAAGAAGTATGTTATTTGATGCAAATCTGCCTACAACATATTGGGGTGAGGCAATCATGACAGCTTGCTATCTTCAGAACAGACTACCAGGTAAAGCTACAGAGAAAACTCCATTTGAGCAATGGAACAGCAGAAAGCCAAAACTGCACCACATAAGAATATTCGGAAGTAAAGCATTTGTACATATTCCCAAAGAAAAGCTAACTAAGTGGGAATCTCATGCTAAAGAAGGTATCCTGGTAGGCTACAGTGAAACCCAGAAAGATTATAGGATTCTACACCCAGAAACAAACAAGGTCACAATAAGCAGAGATGTAGTGATGGATGAGAACTTTGTATCACCCAAGTTTTGTGACATCACGCCAGTAGTCCAGCTGAAGTCACAATTACAAGACAACAACAAGGAGGATGTAGAAGTCTGGCTGGATTCTTCAACCACTGAAGGAACAACAGAAAAATCAGAAGAATCTGAAATCAGAAGATCGTCAAGATCAAACAAAGGTATACCAGCTAAACGTCTATCCTACATTGTCAAGACACTACCTGAGTCAGAGCCGCAGTCATGGGATGAAATGCAAGGACTATCTATCCATGAAAGAACAAAGTGGATTGATGCCGCTAATGAAGAAATCGAGTCGCTTCATCAACTCCAAACTTGGAAACTCACCAAGCTACCACAGGGCAAAAAGGCAATCAAGTGCAAGTGGGTCTTTAAAACCAAATATGACTCTGAAGGTAAAGTCCACAGATTTAAAGCAAGGTTGGTCGCAAAAGGATATTCCCAAAAGTATGGCGAAGAATACGATGCTACATTTGCTCCAGTCGCTAAACAGACTACGTACAGAGCTTTGTTAGCTGTAGCTGCTGTACAAAAGATGTATGTCAGACATTTGGATATAAAAACTGCTTTCTTAAATGGTGACATTGAGGAGGACTTATACATGACTCAACCTGAAGGTTATGTAAAAAAAAGGTGAAGAGAATCTTGTTTGCAAACTACAAAAATCTCTCTATGGTCTTAACCCCTTCACCCCCAAGGGTGGTTTGCACGTTAATGACCGGGCCAATTTTTACAATTCTGACCACTGTCTCTATATGAGGTTATAACTCTGGAACGCTTCAACGGATCTTCGCGATTCTGAGATTGTTTTCTCGTGACATATTGTACTTCACGTTAGTGGTAAAATTTCTTTGATATACCTTGCGTTTATTTTTGAAAAAACGCAAATATGGTGAAAATTTAGAAAATTTTGCAATTTTTAAACTTTGAATTTTTTTTCCCTTAAAACAGAGAAATATGTCACACAAAATAGTTAAGAAATAACATTTCCCACATGTCTACTTTACATCAGCACAATTTTGGAACCAAATTTTTTTTTTGTTAGGAAATTATAAGGGTTAAAAGTTGACCAGTGATTTCTCATTTTTACAACAAAATTTTACAAAGCCATTTTTTTAGGGACCACCTCACATTTGAAGTCACTTTGACTGGTCTATATAGCAGAAAATATCCAAAAGTGACACCATTCTAAAAACTGTGACCCTCAAGGTACTCAAAACCACATTCAAGAAGTTTAATAACCCTTCAGGTGCTTCACAGGAGCTGAAGCAACGTGGAAGGAAAAAATTAATATTTAACTTTTTAGCCACAAAAATGATCTTTTACAAACTTTTTTTTATTTTCACAAGGGTAAAAGGAGAAAATGGGCAGATAAAGTTGTTGTGCAATTTCTCCTGAGTACGCCAATACCCCATATGTGGGGAAAACCACTGTTTGGGCACACGGCAGAGCTCGTAAGGGAAGGAGCGCCGTTTGACTTTTTCAAACTAAAATTGGCTGGAGTTGAGATTGGACGCCATGCCGTGTTTGGAGAGCCCCTGATACACCTAAATAGTGGAAACCCCTCACAAGTGACACCATTTTGGAAACTAGACCCCCTAAGGAACTTATCTAGATCTGTTGTGAGCACTTTGAACCCCAAAGTGTTTCACAAAAGTTTATAATGCCTGGGTGTGAAAAAAAAAAAAAAAAACAATTTTCCACAAAAATGATTTTTTAGTCCCAAATTTTTGATTTTTCCCAAGGAAATTGGACCCCAAAAGTTGTTGTCCAATTTGTCCTGAGTACGCTGATACCCCATATGTGGGGGAAGGAAACTGTTTGGGCGCACGGCAGGGCTTGGAAAGGAAGCAGTAACGTTTTGGAATGCAAACATTGATGGGGGTCATGTTCCGTTTGTAGTGCCCCAGATGAGCCTAAACAGTGGAAACCCCCCACAAGTGACCCCATTTTGGAAGCTAGACCCCCTAAGGAACTTTTCTAGATCTTTGGTGAGCACTTTGAACCCCCAAATGCTTCACACAAGTTTATAATGCCCGGGCATGAAAATAAAAAATCCTATTTTTTTCCCACAAAAATTATCTCTTAGTCACTAATTTTTTATTTTCCCATAGGTAACAGGAGAAATTGGACCACAAAATTTGTTGTCCAATTTGTCCTGAGTACGCTGATACCCCATATGTGGGGGTAAACCACTGTTTGGGTGCATGGCAGAGTTTGGAAGTGAAGGAGCACCGTTTGACTTTTTCAACGCAGAATTGGCTGGAATTGAGATCAGACGCCATGTCACATTTGGAGAGCCCCTGATGTGCCTAAACAGCAGAAACCCCCCAATTCTAACTCCAACCCTAACCCCAACACACCCCTAACCCTAGTCCCAACCCTAACCACAAACCTAACCCTATCACACCCCTAACCGTAATCCCAACCCTAACCCTAATCATAACGTTAGCGCCAACCCTAACCCTAACTTTAGCCGCAACCCTAACGGGAAAATGGAAATAAATACATTTTTTTATTTTATTATTTTTCCCTAACTAAGGGGGCGATAAAGGGGGGTTTGATTTACTATTTATAGCGGGTTTTTATGATTGGCAGCTGTCACGCTAAAAGACGCTTTTTATTGCAAAAAATAGTTTTTTGCATCACCACATTTTGAGAGCTATAATTTTTGCATATTTTGGCCCACAGAGTCATGTGAGGTCTTATTTTTTGCGGTACGAGTTGACGTTTTTATTGGTACCATTTTTGAGCACGTGACATTTTTTGATCGCTTTTTATTTCGATTTTTGGGAGGTTAGAATGAACAAAAATCAGCAATTCATTAATTTCTTTTGGGGGAGGCGTTTATACCGTTCCGCGTGTGGTAAAATTGATAAAGCAGTTTTATTCTTCGGGTCAGTATGATTACGGCGATACCTCATTTATATCTTTTTTTTATGTTTTGGCACTTTTATAGAATGAAAACAATTTTATATAAAAAATTATTATTTTTGCATCGCTTTATTCTGCGAGCTATAACTTTTTTATTTTTTCACTGATGATGCTGTATGACACCTCGTTTTTTGCGGGACAAGATGATGTTTTCAGCGGTACCATGTTTATTTATATCGGTCTTTTTGATCGCGTGTTATTCCACTTTTTGTTCGGTGGTATGATGATAAAGCATTGATTTTTTTGCTTCGTTTTTTTTTTTTTTTTTTTAAGGGGTTCACTAAAGGGGTTAACTAGTGGGACAGTTTTATAGGGGGGGTCGTTATGGACGTGGTGATACCAAATATGTGTACTTTTATTGTTTTGTTTTTTTTATTTACAGGAAAAAATGAATTTATTGGGGAATATATATTTTTTTTTTATGATTTTTTTTACCACTTTTTATTTTTATTTTTTTTACTCTTTTACTTTGTCCCAGGGTGGGACATCACAGTATTTTAGCAGATCGCTGGTGTGACAGTGTGCACAGCACTCTGTCACACCAGCGATCGCTCTGGCATCGCTGCAGGCTTCCTCAGCGCCTGCTCTCAGCAGGCACTGAGGAAGCCGCCTCCCTGCAGGACCCCGGCGCCATCTTGAATCCAGGGACCTGGAGGGAGGACGGACCCTCGGAACAGCGCGACACATCATGCTGCTCTGAGGGTCTCAGGGGAGCGCGCAGGGAGCCCCCTCCCTGCGCGATCCTCCCCTGTGCCCCCGGTACACCGCGATCATGTTTGATTGCGGTGTGCCAGGGGTTAATGTGCCGGGAGCGGTCCGTGACCGCTCCTGACACATAGTGCTGGGTGTCAGCTGTGATAAACAGCTGACACCCTGCTGCGATCAGCTGCGCTCCCCCCGGGAGCGCAGCTGATCGCCCATGACGTACTATTCCGTCCATGGGAATTAGGTCCAGGGTCACATGGACGGAATAGTACGTCTGATGGAATAAAGGGGTTAAGCAATCAGCAAGAGCATGGAACACCAAGATGAATAAAGTCTTGTTGGAAGAAGGATTTAAAAGAGGTCAAGCAGATCCATGCTTATACACAAAGTATACAGATGGAAAGTGGATGTATATTCTCTTATATGTGGACGATGTGATTGTAGTTCATCAAGAAGACGCAGAAATTGGAAAAATGACTGAAATTCTGAATCAGCATTTTGAAACAAAAGACCTTGGAAGTGTGACATATTATCTAGGAATCCAAATCCAGAGAGAGAAAGATGGGAGTTTTCCTCTAAACCAAAGTGCAAAAATTTATTCGATTCTGAATCAATTTGGAATGTCAGAGGCCAAAGATATATCAACCCCAATGGAACCATCCTACCTGAAGCTGGAAGAAGAAGATGACCTGTTGCCTAACAATGAGAAATATCGTCAGGCAGTGGGGGCACTTCTGTACATATCAACTATGACTCGACCGGATATCACAACAACAGTTGGAATCCTTTGCAGATATGTGGAAAAACCGCGCCTAAGAGACTGGAATGCTGTTAAAAGACTTCTGCGATATTTGAAAGAAACGCAAGATGTAAGTTTAAAACTATCTGCAGCGGGAGATCTAGAACTTACCGGCTATGTAGATGCGGATTGGGCTGGTGATTCGCATGATCGTAAATCCACAAGCGGATACTTGTTTAAAGTTGGAGAAAGTTCAATCTCCTGGTCTAGTAGGAAACAAGTGTCTGTTGCCTTGTCATCCACAGAAGCGGAGTATGTGTCCGCAGCCTATGCAAGCCAGGAGGTCGTTTGGCTAAGACAATTGATGGACGATCTTGGCAAACCGTCAACTCAGCCGACGGTGATTTATGAGGACAACCAAGGATGCATTAAACTTGCATGCAGTGAAAAGATTAGTGCTAGAACCAAGCACATTGACGTCAGACACCATCATCTACGTGATTTGATAGATCGTGGCATAATTCAGTTTGTCTATTGTGAAACTGATAAGATGCTAGCTGACATTATGACAAAGCCATTGCCACGAGCCAGGTTCCAAGAATTGAGAACCACAATGGGAATAAGAGGATAAGTAGTTGTTGAGTGGGGGTGTTGGAATAATGCATATTGATTTGTATGTATTGCAACAACTACTACTGTACTGTTTGATATGTTGTGCATATTGTGAGGTTGTTAACAAAGTTTTGTAAAAAAAAAAAAACCCTCACTCACAGACAGGATGCCTCCTCCTTCTTTCCTGTGTTGTTGTAATGTTTTTCATGCTGCAGCCATAGCAGATATCAGGCTGATCACATTTCATGCTGTGTTGTAAGCTGTCTATACTGGATGTGAATAAATCTACATTCTCTGTTGCTGACTCCAGATGTTACGCTGGTTAATCCGCTGCTAACATAATTGGAGCATGCTCAGTTAAAAAAACGGAATACGGCGCCGGATTCCGTCATTTGACAGACAGCGACAGATCCGGCTCCCATAGGCTTCCATCATAGCCAACAACAAACGACACGCCGGATCCGTCGCGGTCCGACTTTTCGACGTAGATAAATAGATTTTCGAGGGATCCGGCGAACAACGGATGAAACGTGAGGCTATCCATCGCAATCCATCGCTAATACAAGTCTATGAGAAAAAACGTATTCGGCAGCATCATTTGCCAGATCCGTTTTTTTCTAAAACTGCAGGATTGCGACTGACGGCAAAAGACTGATGTGGTCTTAGGGGTTCAAAGTTCTCAAACACATCTACATAAGATCCTTGGGGGTCTAGTTTCCAAAATGGGGTCACTTGTGGGGGGTTTCCACTGTTTAGGCACATCAGGGGCTCTCCAAACGCAACATGGCGTTCTCAACATGGCAATGCCACCTGATGAAGACGGCAGAATGCCGTTGAAACGCGTTGTGGAATATTTTTCAACAAAGGTTTGCTCCTTTCTGGCTTTCATCACTACCAGCCTAGCGCACCTTATCAGACCACGTTCATCCTTTTACTATTGCCTTTTTTCCCTCTTTGAGGGCGCGCGGCAGGCGCTGCTCATAAAGGCACCTCAACGTAGCTACAGGACCTTCCGCCACGTGACAACTAGGACCTGCAGTCACGTGACTCCCAGCATGCACTGCGGTCCTTCCAGACACTGCACAGAGTTTTCATCCACCAGCAGTAAATCACCCAAAGACCAGCCCGCCCACAGTGGATCACCGCACCTTCTGGAGCGGTCAGCCCCTCTACGCTTGGATGCATCCATTTCATGTGCACACCAATGTTATGCAGGGGTTCATAACCTCTTAAGGTTAGTGGCTCTATAGCTCCATTTATCCTCCTTCACCCCACTGGTCCTGCTCATGCGTGCCCCTTTTTTCTTTCTATTGCAAACAAACAAATTGGTCACAAAACTGATGATGTGGTATACTCTATTCACCAAACCGAAACACCCTAGTTCACCTTAGATTCCCTAAAAACCCCTGCCTGTCTGCGGAGGTTGGAACTCTAACTTGTACGCAATATGGCGCCCCCACTCAAGGATGACTGCCTCTAAGGTAGTCCTAAATTTCCCTAGCAGTCAAAAAAAGGGAATTCCTTTTAAACAATAGCCAAACATGACAATAGCTCATTCCAACAGGGTGACAACATCACGAATACCCTTTAAAATGGACACACAGATGCAAGACAAAGGAAATCACATACGGAATGGGAGGAAAATTAATAGAGGGTAGAAAAAAGGGCAATAGGGGAAAGAAATGGTGGTGAATGTAAAAAGACACTAAAGGGAAATGCTACCAAGGCTACAAGGTAGGACCCCGGTCCAATAACAGTCATCTAGAGCAATACAATATGATTTTAAGCAACCACAAGATACATAAATACCAACAAAAAATATTACTGACCAGTATAAGGAACAGATCACTTTAAGGGATTAAAAAGTGGGGCTTAAGTCTATATATAACTTGCCCTCAGAATTCTCTTAATATATTGCCCTACCTTACTGCAGAGGTTGGCGCTCTAGTTTGTACGCAATATTGCGCCCCCGCTCAACGAAGGCTTACCCTGACTTCCTCTAAATGCTCTCCCTTAAGCTGCCTACATGATCAGGACAGGGAGTGGGGAAAAGGCTGAGGGGATAAATGAGACATCAAAGACACAGTGTTATAGAGATGATTCTGGTTATCTTCTATCTATTCTGTTAATTCTAAACACTGTGTTTCGGTGATTACTTTGTATCTCCATTCATACTGCACCTACACACAATGATGCATCATTTGAAAAGTAAACTTGCCCCCTTCAGCAAGAAAATAGCCAAACAAACCACACATTCACGATTTGATCACAAAATACAGTTTATTTTTCATAAACCTGCAGTAAGGAAAAATGACCTGCAGGTGGCACCACAGTACCCCCAAAGCACACTACCACAAAGCTGCTTACAGACATCACAAACAAATCCAAACATTTGCCTTGGGGGCTTTCCAGCTTGCCAAACTGCTAACCCAGCCTATTTTAGCCAAATTGGAGGATTGCATACTTCACTGCAGGTGAGGCACATATCCAAACACATTTGTAATCATGCACACTTGTTCTGTTCATACTCCACCCACACAAACAAATAATACACCATTAATACACCCGCAGGTGGCAGCACACTGCCAAAGCACTCTACCCCAAAGCTGCTTACAGACATCACAAACAAATCCAAACATTTGCCTTGGGGTCTTTCCAGCTTGCCCAAGTGCTTGCCCAGCCTATTTCACATATATTATAGGATTGCACACTTCACTTCAGGTGAGTCACATATGCAAACACATTTGTATACATGCACTGATTTTTCGGTGATTACTTCGACCCACACACAAATGGTGAGTCACATATGCAAACACATTTGTAAACATGCACTGATTTTTCGGTGATTACTTCGCCCACACACACAAATGATACACCATTTGAAAGGTAAACTTGCTCCCTTCAGAAAGAAAAGAGCCAAACAAACCACACATTCACGATTTTATCACTAAATACAGTTTAAACATTTATTTTCATAAACCTACAGAAACACAATGACCTGCAGGTGGCACCTCAACCGGAAGACATATTTTGGCCTCTACTTATCAAACCAATTTATTGTATTACC
>JARQOD010000003.1:510764438-510885772 GCA_033576555.1 Oophaga sylvatica | reverse complement strand
GGGATTCAGACTTTTGGGGACCCCAATTAGCAGATTCTTGTGATCGGTGTGACGGTACCGAGGGACTCCCCCTCCAAAAAAGGCCCACCCTAAAAAGCAACTTAAGGGCCGGCCCTATTGCCGACTCGAATTCCTCTCAGGGCAAAATTTTTTTTGGGAAAAAAAGGCGAGGATCCACTTACCGGGGGGACGAACCGTAAATACTGCCCCCCCCCTCCCTGGAAGCGTTCCTTACAAGAACGGTGTGACTAGGTTTTTAAATGAGTAGGGTCCCGGGGAAAAAATTTTTTCAAGGGGAAAGTTGACAACCTTGCCCACCTAAAAAATCCATCCCTTTTTTGTCGTCGTGGGGTTTAAACCATAGAGAAATTTTAAAAAAATTTCCCGGTAAAATTGAAAACCCCCGGAAACTTTTTTGCCTTAAGTTCCCTTGGCAGATCCCACTCAAGAATGCCCCACTTTCCGGGGGCCAACAAAAAACCATCACACCAGGAAGCCTTTAAAGGAGTTCCTGTACTGCGAAACACCTTTTCCCTTTGGCGTACATTTTTCCCCGCAAACGAAATCTGCCAAACGTCCTGATGAACAAAGATCCGGGCGAGAAAATTTAAAGATATCACCAGTATATGAAACAAATGTCCCACCAGCGGCAAAAAAATGTAATTTACAAAGTGTTGGAAACCCCGCCGGGGCATTAGTCAACCGAATGGCATGAAAAGGTCTCATAATGCCCCCCCGGGAGTTTAAACCCCGCTTCCCCTATCCCCCCCTTCATCCCAATCATATTGTTCCCCTGAGATCCAATTGGGGAACATTTGGCGCCCAGATCTTTGAAGAGATGGGGAAAAAGTGGGGGGCGGATACGGATCTCGGACCTAATCCGTTAATTCAGGAAATCCGGCGGGCGTAGGGCCCCATCTTTCTTCTTCAAAAGAAGAACCCGCGCCACCGGGGGAAAATGAAGGTCTAAAATGCCCCCTTTGCCAGACTTTCAAAATTTAAAACCTTCATGGCCTGCCCCTCTGACAGTTTTGGTTTTACAACCTAGATTTGGTAACTTGGCCTCAGGGAGCGTTTTACAGAACAGCATACACGCGATGAAGAGGTAGTTCCTGACACCCTTTCTCCAGAATACATCCCCCAAATCCGCCCGAAATGGAGGTAAGACCCTAGGGGTGACCGCCCCGAGACCTAATTTTATGCAGTTTTTATTCAAATTCACTCCATTGGCTTATCTCTCTGGATTGCCAAAATAAATTCAGGGTTAGCTTATTTTAACCAAAGGAGGCCCAAACTATGGGGGTGGGGAAAACCCCCAACACATAACAAGACAAAAAGTTTCTTTATGTATCGCTCCCACTTGAAGTTTTAGTTATGCACAGCTTGCACAAAACTTCCCTGCCCCAGGGCCTGGCGTAATCGAGAAAATGGGGATGAGTTTGCCCAAAACACTCAATTGCATACCTTTTTTTTAAAACCCGGGCAAACCCAGCTTTTACCAGATTTGCCCCCCGGCCCCCCCTTTCCCGAAGAACTATCCCCTCATTCTGTACCCACCACCATCTCCCCCGGGACGAGAAACTGAACGAAACCCAGGGGCGAAATACCTACTCCCAGATTGCCGTCCACCACCAAACCCCGGGATCAATTTTTCCGCGACCCTTTTTCTGCAAAGGCGGGGTGGACACCCCCAAAAAATGTCCCCTTTTTCCCGCAAAGAAACCCCCTTCCTGTTTTTGGCGCACCGCCGGGGCCCCTCCCCCGAAATATGTCCCCCTAATTGCATAGGTCCTCTGGACTGACCAGGGGAACCTCCTTAAGGGACCCTTGAAAAAAAGGGGAGTCTCACGGGGGTGGAGTTCCCCGCACTTGAGACCACCTTGACGATGGTTGTTGGGCTTTAAAATGTTTGGCCAAATGTTTATACTAAGCGTCTCAAATTTTTCCTTATATTCCAAAGCCATATTGCTATTCAAAATTTCATATATTCTATGTTGTCATGCTTTAGTATGCTTGAGTGCAGCCTTTTTTTGGATGTTTTACATGAGGGTAGCTCCCTTTGGTTTGCACCTAGTTCACATTAGTCTGGAAGTGCCAGTCAGGTTTTTTGTCTTTTGAATGTTAGCTTGCTGACCGAGCACTCCGCCCCACCAGGTGGTGATTTTAATTACACCAGGTCCCTACTTTACCCATAAATGCAGGCATTACTGACAGAGGTGCATATTCACCCAGAAATTCAGATATCAGCCTAATAGAGGTATGTTCACATTAGGTCAGGGACCCAACAGAATTGAGACCACCTTGACGATGGTTGTTGGGCTTTAAAATGTTTGGCCAAATGTTTATACTAAGCGTCTCAAATTTTTCCTTATATTCCAAAGCCATATTGCTATTCAAAATTTCATATATTCTATGTTGTCATGCTTTAGTATGCTTGAGTGCAGCCTTTTTTTGGATGTTTTACATGAGGGTAGCTCCCTTTGGTTTGCACCTAGTTCACATTAGTCTGGAAGTGCCAGTCAGGTTTTTTGTCTTTTGAATGTTAGCTTGCTGACCGAGCACTCCGCCCCCACCAGGTGGTGATTTTAATTACACCAGGTCCCTACTTTACCCATAAATGCAGGCATTACTGACAGAGGTGCATATTCACCCAGAAATTCAGATATCAGCCTAATAGAGGTATGCTCACATTAGGTCAGGGACCCAACAGAATTGAGACCACCTTGACGATGGTTGTTGGGCTTTAAAATGTTTGGCCAAATGTTTATACTAAGCGTCTCAAATTTTTCCTTATATTCCAAAGCCATATTGCTATTCAAAATTTCATATATTCTATGTTGTCATGCTTTAGTATGCTTGAGTGCAGCCTTTTTTTGGATGTTTTACATGAGGGTAGCTCCCTTTGGTTTGCACCTAGTTCACATTAGTCTGGAAGTGCCAGTCAGGTTTTTTGTCTTTTGAATGTTAGCTTGCTGACCGAGCACTCCGCCCCCACCAGGTGGTGATTTTAATTACACCAGGTCCCTACTTTACCCATAAATGCAGGCATTACTGACAGAGGTGCATATTCACCCAGAAATTCAGATATCAGCCTAATAGAGGTATGTTCACATTAGGTCAGGGACCCAACAGAATTGAGACCACCTTGACGATGGTTGTTGGGCTTTAAAATGTTTGGCCAAATGTTTATACTAAGCGTCTCAAATTTTTCCTTATATTCCAAAGCCATATTGCTATTCAAAATTTCATATATTCTATGTTGTCATGCTTTAGTATGCTTGAGTGCAGCCTTTTTTTGGATGTTTTACATGAGGGTAGCTCCCTTTGGTTTGCACCTAGTTCACATTAGTCTGGAAGTGCCAGTCAGGTTTTTTGTCTCTTTATTCTGCAAAGGACGGGATGGACACCCCCCAATAAAATGTCCCTTTCTCCCGCAGAAGAAACACCTTCCTGTCTTGTGGCGCACCGCCGGTCCCCTCCCCGAAATGATGTCCCTCCTAATTGCATAGGCTCCTCTGGACTGACCAGGGGAACCTCCATATAAGGGACCCTTGAAAAAGGTGGAGTCATCACAGGGGGTGGAGTTACCCCGCACCTCTCCCGAAGCCATCTGTCAATGCGAATAGCAAGGGCCATAGCGGCTTCCAGTGACGCGGGAGGGTCATACTGTGCCAACACATCCTTTAATTTGTCAGATGAACCTTGACAAAACTGGCTCCTAAGAGCCGGGTCATTCCACTGGGTGTCCGTGGCCCACCTACGGAACTCCGAACAGAATTCCTCCGCCGGACGATCTCCCTGCTGGATCCTACGTAACTTAGATTCAGCAAGGGAGATCCGATCTGGGTCATCATATACGAGACCCAGAGCTGCGAAAAACCTATCCACTGACTGGAGAGCCGGGGAGCCCGGGGGAAGAGAGAACGTCCATGATTGTGGGTCCCTTTGTAGGAGCGAGATGATAATTCCCACCCTTTGTTCTTCACTCCCCGATGACCGAGGCCGCAGCCGAAAGTACAATTTAGGCCTCTTTCACACATCCGGCGGGCGCCTTGCGGCGCCCGTGGCATTTTGCCGCAGCGCCGCATCAGAAAACCTGATGCGCCGCCTGCGTTTTTTGCCGGATGGTTTTTGATGGCCGGAGACAACAGAAACCATCCGGCAAAAACAAAAAACGTTACATGCAGCGTTTTGTCCAGCCGCCGGAATGTACAATTCCGCCGCATCCGGACAAAACCGCATACAACGCACTGACATGCGGCGCCATCCGGCGCTAATGCAAGTCAATGCGAAAAAAGCCGAATGCGGCGCATCAGGTTTTCTGATGCGGCGCTGCGGCAAAATGCCGCGGGCGCCGCAAGGCGCCCGCCGGATGTGTGAAAGAGGCCTTACATGCCTCCCGGAAAACAAAAAACTTGTCCCGCCCCCCAGTGAACCTGTCAGGGAGAGCTACTTTAGGTTCTGGTCCGGCTTGCTCCGGGGCATACAAAACCTTGGACTTAACGTCCGCCAGCTCCATGGACAAACTCTGCAACTGCCGAGCAAGACTGGCTACTGGATCCATGGTAGCTGGAGAGAATCTTTTGTCTGTCGGTGAAAATGTCACGCTGTCTCTGCGTACAGGAGGTCAGGGGCCTAAGCTGACATTAAGCTGGGGCCCTAACTAATCCCTCTACCTGGAGGTACTGTTAAAGGTACAGAGGTCCAGGCCGCCAGCGTAACCCCTATCTCCTGAGGATCCCTGAACCTCAGTAATCTAGTCCTGAGAAGGACCCCGGTCACAACAACAGGGGACAGGATAATATAAACCAACACACAGTACTAGACGAACGAGACAGTACAAGGGGAAAACCAAAAAACCACCTTGCATACAAAAACTCGCACCACAACAACAGAGGGAACACCAACGGGTAAGGAGATAAATAATAAAGCGAGGAAGGGAAAAAACCACACAAAGTACACTTCACTCCAAACTCCAAAATACCACAAGCCGCTCTGTTTGGCTGCAAGGAATGCTTTCACCGACAACTTCCCTAACAGACTGGAAGGTATTTGAAGGAGTCCCACTTCTGCAGCATTGACTGCAGCTGGACGAGGCTGGGCCTCATCTAGCACAGAGAGAGAGAATTAACTCCTTCACTGCCGAAAAATGCAAAGCACCAAAAACTCAGCTGTGAGAAGTCAGGCTGTGTAATCGTGACGATCTTCGTGGTGACACACCCGTGACAGTAGTCCAGCAACCCTCAGGTATACCGGTCACACTCCCAAAGACTCCCTTTATGTTCCTTTCCGGCTTCTTAGTGCTACACTCCTTACTCCCTCTGCACCTCCCTACCACAGAGCCCTCGGACGAGGTAGTATTGGATCCTTTCAGTTTACAGGTACGACCCGATGTCCGGGACGCTGATCTCCTCTTCATGGAGACCGAGACACTGTCGGATGCCTGGACGTACTTGATCCCTAGCTTCCTCCCGGATGAGAATATGGCAGCTAGTGGCCCTTGAAGAGTCCCACTATACTCGGTGTTACTAGTGGCGATGAACTGACCCACCAGTCAGGGACCGTTCCCCGATATTTGCCTGGTCCTTCCTTCTTCAGGATGGGGGCACAGCTTCAATTGCTGTCTCTGCCCTGGACCCCTTCGCTCTCTTCAGCACGGCTCCCTGAGGTGAACTCAGAGGAGCTGCAGGCCAGCCCAGTACCCACACTGGCTGCCTGACTCAAACTGAAACTCTCTTCTAACACTCAGCAGCCTAATGCTGCAGCTGACTCCACCCACCCACTTCTACACCCTTTCCTAACCAGCCTGATGCTCAGCACTGGCATGATGTGTGTGGATGCGGTGATGGAGTCAATGGGGTGCTTCCTCCTTATCTGAGAGTCAGGTGTCACACCTCTGGGTGAGATGCAACATCTCTGTGGCAAATGGACCCTCAGGGCGCCACACACTGCATTGCCCTCACAGTATACTGAGCCAGAATCTGACCCTGATGAAACTCAGGTGCCCTTCCCGCACACTATACCACTTTACACGGTAACACAGAGGAAGGTGCAGATGAATATGAAGAGGAGGTGATGGATGACCCAGTTGTTGACCCGGATTGGCATATATCTGCTGGTATTTTTGGTACATTTTCCCACACATGAGGAAGAGGCCGCGGACGTGGACGGGGTGGGACAGCTGGTACTGATGGTAGGGGTGGTGCATCTGCTGGTAATGCCAAAAGCACAATAGCATCTAAGGCAGGAGGTGTTGAGCCTGCGTCATCGTCTGGCTCCAGAAGGTCTGGAAGGCTCCCTATTCTGGGAGTAGGTAAACCGCTTTTAAAGCCGGAGCATCAGGAACAAGTTTTGACTTACATTGCCGAAACAGCCTCCAGCTCTATCGCTTCTTCTTCTGAAGTTTCAAAAACTGCAAGCACTGAGTCGTCAGTGCAGGCTCCTGGTCAGGAACAACACTGTTATGTTTCGGTAGCTGAGGAGGACAGGAACAGCAGAGCAGCCGAATACCTGAGATGTTGGTAACTGATGGGTTGCAGATTCTTAAACTAACGACACAACTAGAGGAAGCCGTGGAGCGTTCCTACGTTGATCCTAGACACCTCGTCACAGCCTGAGAGATAACTACACCTAAAGGCAGAAAGATGAAAGCTATCTGCCCCGGAGCAGATCCCAAAGAAAATAGGAAGCCCCCAAACATATAATGGCGGTTAGACAAGATGAAAATACAAACATAGGCAGAAAATAGACTGAGCAAACGCTGGGGCCACAAGCTGACTAAATAGGATAGGACAGGAGAGATTACTTTCTGCAACCCAGAAAACCCTACAAAAATCCAACAATTCTGATTACAAAAATACTGAGATCACACGATCTCGCCACCCACTAGATCAGATCTCAGTGTGAACAAAAACCAAGCCGCAGCCACTGAAAAAAACAGGAAAAAGCAAATGAGCAAATAACAGTGGCTGCAGATAAACTGTGAGGAGCTCAGGCCCCAGGAGGGGACCTGGCTGACCTCCTCAAAAGTGCAGAAAACAATGCAAAAAGCAAGCACAAAAAGAAAAGCAAAAAATATCTTATCTGATAGCAGGAGATGCAGGCAAGACTCCAGCAAACTTCCAAATGAACCAGGAACCACAATTGAGCAAGAACAATTGATCACCGGCAACCATCATGGGAGGGAACTTCCCTTATATCAGACCAGTCCGTGATTCCAGATTGCCACTCCTCGCTGAAAGGTTCAGTACTGTCTGTAACCACCAGAGGGAGCCTCTGCTCAGAAACCATCTCTAGCACATTCATAACACAACACCTTTCCTTGTGTCCTTCCCCCCACCAAAAGTGATGGATGCAGCAGGACACACTTCAGATTACTCCCTGGAGCTCTTTTCACATACCATGCCTGGGTTATCAAGTGAAATCCTGAATTCCCCAGTCCAAGCTGAATATGACATGGAGTGCACTGATGCACAGCCACTGCTATATGATTCTGCTGGTACATTCACCCAGAGCACTGCATTGCCCTCACAGTCTACTGAGCCAGATTCTGACCCTGATGAAACTCAGGTGCCCCTTCCCGCACACTATACCACCTTACACGGTAACACAGAGGAAGGTGCAGATGAATATGAAGAGGAGGTGATGGATGACCCAGTTGTTGACCCGGATTGGCATCCATTGAGGGAAGAGGGTGCCGCTGGCAATAGCTCAGAAGAGGAGGAGGATCCGCAGCAGGCATCGACATCGCAGCTGCGGTTATCTGGCAGGCCCGGAGCAGTCCAAAAACGTGTTAAAAAAACAAAGAGTTGCAGGACAGCTTGGCCAGACGGTCAAATTAGCATAGCGTGCAAGCCCTAAAAATTTATCCAATAGTAGGAAGAGTGCAGTGTTGCACTTTTTTGATCAAAATTCTATTGATGATGCAAAGGTTATCTGTAATAAGTGCGGAAGGACCTTTAGCCAAGGGAAAAATCTCCAAAATTTGAATACCAGTTGCATGCTTAGACATTTAAACACCATGCACTTGCAAGAGTGGACAGACTACAAAACCTCAGGTAGCACACGTGCACCTGCTCCGACTGAAGGTAGCCGGCAACGCTACATCGCTTCCCCCACTATAAGCCCACCGGTTAGCACACCACCAGCAAGAAATGTTGAGGTGTCATTGCAAGGCCAAAGCAGTCAGGGAATCACAATGTTTTTCCAACGAAAGACTGAATCTAGGCCATCACCACCACCATCATCATCACCAACCCCCTCTCAGTCCGCCATGTCCACCGCTAGTTCCACCATATGCAGCTCTCAAGTCCAGCTCACCCTAGCAGACACTCTGTTTAGGACAAGAAAGTACTCATCCTCTCATCCGCGTACACTGGCTTTGAATGCCTACTTTGCCAAACTGATCTCATTACAGATGATGCCCTTCCGTTTGGTTGAAAGCGCACCATTCCGAGAGCTCATGGCCTACACTGTCCCATGCTGTTACCTACCCAGTCAGCACTTCTTTTCTAGAAAATCCATCCCTGCCCTCCACCTGCATGTGAAACACCGCATTGTCCATGCACTCAAACAATCAGTGAGTGGAAAGGTGCACCTCACAACAGATGCATGGGCCAGTAGGCATGGCCAGGGCCGTTATGTTTCCATCACTGCGCACTGGGTTAATGTGGTGGATGCAGGGTCCACAGGGGACAGCGGCGGTGGGACAGTGCTGCCTAGGCAACAGTTGGCTGTAGGCGTTCGACCCTCCTCCTCCTCCTGAAGTGAAAGCTCGTCGACAGAGCGCAGTCGCACGAGCACTCCATCCGTAGCTGCCAGTGCTGCACACGAGGTGTCCCACTATCGAACAGCTAGTGGTAAGCATCAGCAGGCTGTTTTAAAGATGATGTCTTTGGGCGACAACAGAAACACCGCGGAGGTACTGGCCGGCTACTTGCAGCGAGAAACTTATTCATGGCTGAGCAGTCTACATCTTGAGCCAGGCAAGGTAGTCAGTGATAACAGACGTAATTTTTTGGCGGCCATAGCCCTGGCAAAACTCAGACACATACCTTGCCTGGCTCACACCTTGAACCTGGTGGTGCAGTGCTTCATAAAAAATTATCCGGAGTTATCAGCCCTGCTCCATAAGGTGCGAAGACTGTGCTCGCACATATGTTGCTCGCCCGTAGACTCCAGTCGTATGCAGAAGCTGTAGCGATTGCTCCACCTCCCCAAGCACCACCTAATCATAGACATTGCAACAAGGTGGAACTCCACCATGCAGATGGTTGAGTCTGTGGGAACAGAGGCAGGCTGTAATGCATTTGTTGGAGGATACACAGGCAGGCAGTTTGAGGGCAGACATCGAGTTGTCGGGTGTGCAGTTGTCAAAGCTGAAAGACCTCTGTAAGGTCCTTCAGTGTTTTAAGGAATGCACACAGCTGGTAAGCGCAGACAACGCCATTATAAGCATGAGCATCCCACTTATGCGTCTGCTCTTGCCAACTTTGACGCACATTATGGATCAGGCGTCTGCAGCAGAGGAGGAGGAGGGAAGCCTTGATGACAGTCAGGCATTGTCTGCTCAGGGAACTGTCCTGGACGAGGTTGTAGAAGAAGAGGAAGAGGAGGAGGATGAGGGGGATGATTATTTTGGGGAGGAGGATGCTTCTCAGGGGGCAAGAGAAAATGTTGGCTTGCCAAGGTCAGGTACAGGATTTGTGCGTGACTGGAGGGATGTGGATTTGGCAGAAAGTGCTCCTCCACCCACCACTGGCAGTGCATCATTGACACCTGGAACATTGGCCCACATGTGTGATTATCTCTTGCGGATCCTAAAAAGGGACCCCCGCATTGCCAAAATTATGAAGGATGATGACTACTGGTTGGCCAGCATCCTCGATCCACGCTATAAAGGCAAATTACAGAACATCATGCCACAGGAGAACCTAGAGCTAATATTGGCAAACAAACAAGCAACTCTGGTAAACCGTTTGTTAGAGGCATTCCCAGCACACAGCAGTGGTGCAGGTTCTACCACGAGCCATACTGGGCAACATAGAAGAGGTGTTCGTGGTGCATACAGCCAAAGTGGCGTTGGAGACAGGGGTTTCATGACCATGTTGTGGACTGTTTTCTTGAGTTCCGCTCACATGACTGGTAATACTGAATCGATTGCAACAGACAGGGGACAGCAGTTGTCAACTGTGGTTCAAATTTACCTCTCCTCCCCTATCGATGTTCTCCCTCACAGTTCATTCCCCTTTGACTACTGGGCCTGTAAACTGGACACCTGGCCTGAATTGGCACAATATGCCTTACAGGAGCTCGCTTGCCTTGCTGGTAGTGTGCTATCAGAAAGAGTCTTCAGTGCAGCTGGATCAATCCTGACAGAAAGAAGGACCCGGCTGTAGACCCAAAATGTTGGTGATCTCACCTTCATTAAAATGAACCATGCCTGGGTTTCAAAGGATTGTACCACCTTCCCCTGATGACACATAGGTTGCCAGCAAAATGGCTTGCTTTGTCCTCCTCTTCCTCCGACTTCTCCAATTCCTCCATTTGCAGCTGCTAAACGTTTCAGCCTACACCTCAACATATGCCAGTTTTTCAACCTCCCTAACTGGGCTGTACCCCCCCCCAGGGCCAGCGTCAGCACCTGGCGCACCCAGGCAAGTGCCAGGCCCTGAGCAGGTGGAGGGCCCACTCGCCGTCAGAGTCACCGGCGTACTATGAGGGGCCTTGTGCCAGTGCCGGCTCCCACGAATGTGCCCCCCTTCTTGCTCAGGGCCCCAGCACTTGCAATACTTACCTCTCCCTGATCCACCGCTGTGACGTCTTCTGCGTTTCCTGACAGTGACATTCAGGTCAGAGAGCGCGATGACGTCACTTCTGTGTGCCCTCTGCCTGAACAGTTACAGTGCAGAGAGCTGGAAGATGGCGACGCTGAGGAGTCCAGAGTAGAGCAGTGCCCAGCGAGGAGAGGTATTTCACTTTTTTAATGTTTGGAGCAATATATGGGGAGCATTATACACTGGAGAATTATATATGGGGCCCATCATATACTTGAGCATCACAGATAGGACCCATTATACACTGGAGCATTAAATATGGGGCCCATCATACACTGGAGCATTATAAATGGGGCCCATCATACACTGGATCATCATACACAGGGCCCATTATACACTGGAGCATCATATATGTGGCCCATTATATACTGGAGCATCATATGGGGCCCATTATATATGGAGCATTATATAGGCCATCATACAATGGAGCATCATCATGGATGATGCTCCATCATACAATGGAGCATCATCCATGGAGCCCATCATATACTGGAGCATCATATGGGCCCCATTATATATGGTGTATCATATGAGGCACATTATATATGGAGCATCACATGGAGCCCATTATATATGGAGCATTATATATGGGGATTGGGGACCATTGTATTTGGAGCATTATATGGGGCTCATCATACACTGGAGCATCATATACTAGAGCACCATATGGGGTTCATTATTTATGGGGCATCATATAGGGCCCTTTATATATGGAGCATCATATGGAGCACATATGGGGCCTATTCTGTATGGAGCATTATATGGAGCCCATTCTGTATGGAGCAATATATGGGGCCCATCATATACTGTATGGAGCTTTATATGCGACTCATTATACTGTATGGAGCAATATGTGGAGCTCATTATACTCTATGGGGACCGTCCTATACTGTATGGCACATTATATGGGGACCATCATATACTGGAGCATTATGTGGAGCTCATCATATACTGTATGGAACATTATATGGGAACAATTATGTATGGAGCAATATATGGGGCTCATTATTCTGTATGGAGCAATATATCTGGCTCATTATACTGAATGAAGCATTATATTGGGCCCATTTTTCTGTATGGAGCATCATATATGGGACTCATTATTCTGTATGGAGCATAATATGGGGTTCATTATTCTGTATAGAGCAATATATGGGGCTCATTATTCTGTATGGTGCATTATGTGGTGCCCATAATACTGTATGGAGGACTATACTGTTTTTTGAGCTATTGTAGAATTTACAATAGATATCACTCATGTAATGTAAGAAGTGAAGTATTTGGCATTGTACTTTACCTATATTTCTCTGCTGTATCAGAACATCATGAATTGTGGTATGTGTTAAAGGGAACCACTAAGACTCTTTTGCCCGGGGCCCACGAAAACCTGGAGCCAGCCCTGCCCCCCCACAACTTTAGCCAAATAACCCCCAGTTTTCAATGCATTACTATTATTATAAAGTAAATTAAGGTTGACAAGCTTAATAAGAATTGATATCGTTGGCATTGAAATGGGCACTGTAGGTGTGTTTACTGTCCTCCACTCACTGCTGACTTTTCTTCCCCATTGACTTGCATTGGGGTCGGTTCGAGTTTCAGTCGGAACTCCGACTTATTCCGATAGTCGGACGATTTCGTTCAACTCGACTTTTGGAAAAGTCGGGTGGTCCGAAACCCGACTCGACCCTCCCGGAGGCAAAGTTGCTCATCTCTAGTCCTCACTGTGGGCTGTTTTCTGGTGAGGTCTGGTGTTGAGGATCCAGAAGCCCCTCATTGAAAGGGGGGGTACTGTCACGATCCAATTTTGGATCTGTGGCAGATCTGGCTTTTTCATATTAAAACTTTTTTTCTTTTAGGCCATTGGGGGTTATAGTGTGCTTTTCCCCTCGTTGGCCTGCTGGTGTAATTGTATTACTGCAGTGTTGCTGGGTCAGCTGATGTAGGTGGTAACTTCTCCCACCATCCTTTATAGAGTCACCTGATGCATCAGCTGACTGTTGGTTATACAGGTCCTTTTGGAGACCAACCGAGCTAGAGTCAGGAGCTTTGTGGTGCTGCTTCTGAATACTGTTGTTTTGGTGCCTTACTCTGCTGTGCGGTGCATTGCAGCAGAGAAAGCTAAGTGTTATTTTTGTGTCTTTTCTTTCCTTTGGTTGAATTGGTGCAGTTTACATTATTCCCTGTCTCACCTCCTGGGGTGGGGTTTGGGGGTTTAGCTCAGGGCTAAATAGGAAATAGGGACAGGTCGGTGACTTGGGTCTCCCTACCTAAAAGGGTACCCCCAAGTTAAGGAAAGACAGGGCACCCCCTTAGCCTGAGGGGCAGTTCAGGGGCCTAGGTTCCTCGTTTCCTGTTTTCCCACTAATGCCCTGTGACAGCGATGAAGTGAGTATGATTTAACTTAGATTCATGAAAGAAGTCTGTATCATTATTTCAATTAAAGTATTTTAGTCTGGGTGTGTGTTTATTCACAATATAATTATAGAATTAGTAATGGATAAGCATCTTATAGACGAATCTCCATTACTAAGCTGTGGGCTTGATGTCACCAGACAACACAATGGTGACATCAACCCCACAAATATGAACCCTGCTTGCCGCCACCACATTGCAAGTGGGAAGAGCCAGGCAAAGCACCAGAATTGGCGCACCCTTTCCTGGGGCAGCTGCAGGCTGCTATATTAGGCTAGGGCAGGGTTCCCCAACTCCAGTCCTCAAGGCCCACCAACAGGTCATGTTTTCAGGATTTCCTTTGTATTGCTCAGCCACTGTGCTTAGAGTGCGCGCACGCTTCCTCTTAATGGGGCAGTGCGCATTCCTCTAAAGCAGGGGTCTCAAGCTGCATTCCTCGAGGGCCGCAAACCATGCTTGTTTTCAAGATTTCCTTAGCATTGCACTAGGTGCTGGAATCCTTATCTGTGCAGGTGATTAAATTATCACCTGAGCAATACTAAGGAGATCCTGAAAACATGACCTGTTGGTGGGCCTTGAGGACTGGAGTTGGGGAACCCTGGGCTAGGGGGTTCAATATCCATGGCTCCTTACCAGTCTAGGAATACCAGCCCCCAGCTGTAAGCTTAAACTTGGCTGGTTGCCAACAATGGGGGGACCCCACACTGTTTTTTTTTAATTATGTATTTAACATCTTCACCACAAAGACTTTTCAACTTCCTGACCAGACCATTTTTTTCAATTCTGACCACTGTCAATTTATGAGGCCATAACTCTGGAACACTTCAACGGATCCCTTTTATGATACTCATAAAATTTCTTCGATATTACTTGTGTTTATTTGTGAAAAAAATGGAAATTTGGTGAAAATTTTGAAAATTTGAAATTTTTTAAGTTTGGATGTTTATGCCCTTAAATCAGAGATATGTCACACAAAATAGTTCATAAATAACATTTCCCAGATGTCTACTTTACATCAGCACAATTTTGTAACAAACTTTTTTTGTTAGAAAGTTATCAGGGTTAAAAGTTGACCAGTGATTTTGAGACTGGGACGGAGATTTGTGTTCCAACAAGACAATGATCCCAAACATAAAGCAAAATCTACAATGGAATTGTTCACAAATAAACGTATCCAGGTGTTAGAATGGCCAAGTCAAAGTTCAGACCTGAATCCAGTCGAGAATCTGTGGAAAGAGCTGAAAACTGCTGTTCACAAACAATCTCCATCCAACCTCACTGAGCTCGAGCTGTTTGCCAAGGAAGAATGGGCAAGAATTTCAGTCTCTCGATGTACAAAACTGATAGAGACATACCCCAAGAGACTTGCCGCTGTAATCGCAGCAAAAGGTGGAGCAACAAAGTATTAAGTTAAAGCGGCTGAATAATATTGCACGCCCCACTTTTGAGTTTTTGCATTTCCACAAAAATTTAAAATAACCAATAAATTTCATTCAACTTCACAATTGTGTCCCACTTGTTGTTGATTCTTCACCAAAAATTTACATTTGGTATCTTTATGTTTGAAGCATGATATGTGGGAAAAGGTTGAAAGGTTCCAGGGGGCCAAATACTTTGCAAGGCACTGTATTGTCGGAATTTTAGCCTCCCTTTGAAATGAACCAGAGATTCACCAATAGCGATGTCCCTCTGGGGTGTCTATGCCTCAGCAAATTTTCTGCTGAAGTGTTAAACCACTGACGAATTTTACATAGACGATCAAAGTTTGGATCATTTCGGGAAGGACACTACGCATTATCACTATAATGCAAAAATTTTTGGATTGCTTCAAATCATGTCCTTGTCATGCGGAATACCGGTGTACTGTAGAGAATATCAGTACTCTTTTTTTATTATGCTCATATGCAGTACAGTTCCCCAAAATGTCAACATCTCGGCTACATTTATGGGGGTCCATCTGGTGTATGATGACGTGGGATTTAGGGTGAAAAAGTTTGGGAAATACAGGTTTGTCTGGGCCACCATAAGATTTATTATTTCATCACTAAAAAAGAATTTGAAGAAGTCAATTTCAGTGAGGCCAGTGGTGTCAAACTGGATTCCTGAGCTGCTGATGAAATCCGGAATGACGGATTTGGGAGATGCAATCCATATGGGATCGATTGCTGCAGGAGTTGACTGGGTCCTATAAAAAGAAAAAAAACAGAAAAAAAAAGTAGAGAGATAAAATGTAGAAGGAAAAAATGAAAAGAAGAATCAGATGTAAAAAAAAGTTTGTATAAAAAAATACAGACGTTCACTACACTAAAGCCCTCACTATAAATTTACCTGACGCTAATAATCCTTTTTTCACAAAGGAAAAATGAATAGCACCAACACTGTAACGTACACTCCCCTAATGAAGCTAAAAATTTACTTGACGCAACTAATAATTTTTTTTTTACAAAAGAAAAACGGACGTCACCAACAATGTGACGTACGCTCCCCTAATGCACTCGCTAAAACTTTACTCGATGCAACTAATTATTTTTTTTTACAAAAGAAAAACGAACGTCACGAACACTGTAACGTATGCTCCCCTAATGCACTAGCTAAAAATTTACTTGATGCAACTAAATTTTATTTTACAAAAGAAAAACTAACGCCACCAACAATGTGACGTATGATCCCCTAATGCACTCACTAAAAAAAACTATAAAACTACTCTCTATGATTTTTTTTTCTAAAACAAGATGGGTCGTCACTAACACTGTGACGCCGGCTACGCTATCTTGCTACGTCTAAAACTACACTGTACTAACTACTAATATTATTTTTTTTCTAAAAAAATCATTCATCACTAACACTCCAACGCCGGCTATGCTATCTTGCTACATTTAAAACTACACTGTACTATTATTATTTTTTTCTAAAAAAAAATCGGACATCGCTTAGACTGTGATGTCCGCTACGCTAACTAGCTAAAAAAAGAAAAAGTCCTGTGGTGCAGTCTCTGATCAGAAGCGATACTGATCAGAGCGCTGCGGACACAGAAGAGCACAAACGCTCTGCACAGGACACCGCACACAGGAAAAAAAGCACAAAAAAGTGCGCTAAAAATTCAATTGGAAGAGAAAGTGAAAATGAGGGAGGATACTGGAACAGGGATGGGGATTGGGACAGGAGTGGGGGAGGTGCTGCTGCTTTGATCACAGATGAGTCACACAGCAGGCAGATTGCAGCAGAGCACAGATCGCAGGAACAGCTGACATCGTAACCGGATCACCGCGCGATGCAGCATGGTGGCCGGAAATAGCAGCGCCGCACTAGTACTGCGGTTTGTGGGAACGCACCTCCCGCAGAGCACTACTAGTACGGCGCATGTCGGGAAGGGGTTAAATAATTAAAAAATATGGCATGCGACCTCTCTATGTCATGTGTGCATCGCCACGAAGATCGTCGCGGTTGCACATTCTGACTTCTCACAGCTGAGTTGCTGTTTCTTTGTGTTTGGCAGTTAGGGAGTTAATTCTGTCTGTGCTCAGTTCTGGGACTGGGTGCAGTTTTCTCCCGGCTGCAATTAATTATTTGTTGATTGGTTTCCTTTAAATCTCTGGTTGTCTGTGTTGGGAGTTGCCAGTGAAATTCTTCATGCAGACCACAGATAGGATTGTATCTGTATAGACTTAAGTTAAAGAGCTCCTTAGTTGTTTTAAGCTCACCTTGCTTAGAGTTTAATATCCCAGATCATTTATGTTCCTTCTGTGTTTGTTTGAGTGTGTATGCAAGTCTGTGTTTTCTCCAGTCTGTCTTATATGTCTAATCTGTGTATTTAGCAGAGATCAGCCCATATCCCTTTGGTGGTAATCAGAATCCTTCTTAGGACTGATTACAGGGTTCAGGGACTGATAGGAGACAGGGTTAGGCTGGAGACTTGGACCTCTGAACCATTATCAGTACCTCCAAGGTGAGGGATTAGTTAGGACCCCAGTTTAGGGTCAGGTTAGACCCCGGTCCTCCTCTTTCCTGTGACAGTGTATCAAGTCCTCAAGATTAACCCTGAGTTCAACGGATATCGTGTCAGGTAAATCTATTCTATATTTACATGCTGATGTTGCTAATCTATATGTTGTATAGAGTGTTGTTCTTTTAAGAATAGTTTACTGACATCGTACACATATCATAAGACCGCGTGACATTTTCACTGGCCCATAAAATTATTCCCAGTTGCCATGGATCCAGTAGCCCAGCTGGCTCTGCAGTTGCAGGGATTATCCATGGAGCTGACGGACATTAAGTCCAAAGTTTTGTCTCCCTCGGAGCAAACCAGATTTGAACCTAAAGTAGCTCTCCCGGACAGGTTCACTGGTGGGCGAGACAAATTTTTTACCTTCAGGGAAGCATGTAAATTGTATTTTCGGCTTCGGCCTCGATCATCAGGGAGTGAAGAGCAGAGAGTGGGAATTGTTATCTCGCTCCTAGAAGGGGACCCTCAATCCTGGGCCTTCTCCCTTCCTCCGGGATCCCCGGCTCTACAGTCAGTAGATCGATTTTTTACTGCCCTGGGTTTGGTATATGATGACCCAGATCGGGTCTCTCTTGCTGAGACAAAATTACGTAAGATACAGCAGGGAGATCGTCCGGCGGAGGAATTTGCTTCTGAGTTCCGTAGATGGGCCACAGATACTCAGTGGAATGACCCAGCTCTTAGGAGCCAGTTTTGTCATGGGCTTTCTGACAAATTAAAGGACGTTTTGGCTCAGTATGATTCTCCTCCATCACTGGAGGCTGCTATGGCCCTAGCTATCCATACTGATAGACGGCTCCGGGAGAGGTGCGAGGTAACTCCGCCCCCTGTTGTTACTCCACCTACTACTAAAGTCCCTTATGTTGAGGTTCCCCTTGTCTGTTCGGAGGAGCCTATGCAGTTGGGAGGGACATCATTTCGTAGGAGGGGATTGGCGGTACGCCACAGGACTAGAAGGTGTTTCTTCTGCGGGAAAGAGGGACATTTTGTTGGGGGATGTCCATCCCGTGCCTTGTTGAGCAAAAAGTCGCCGGAAAACTGTTAATCCCAGGTTGTGTGGTGGACGACAACCTGGGAGTATGTATTTCGTCCGCTAGTTCTTCTCAGTTCCTTGTACCAGTGGAGGTGGTGGTTGGTACGAGAGTGGAGAGATTTTCTGTTCTTCTTGATAGTGGGTCCGGGGCTAATCTGGTTGACGCTCAGTTTGCTCAGGCTCAAGGTATGCATCTGAGTGTATTGGTCAAACCGATCCCTATATTCTCCATTGACGCCAGGCCTCTCGGCCAAGGTAGCTTTGTTCATGAGGTTCATAACATTGACCTTCGGGTAGGGGCAATACATAGGGAACTATTATCTTGTTATGTGTTGGAGGGTCTACCTACTCCTATTGTATTGGGACTTCCTTGGTTGGTTAAACATAACCCTGTGATTAATTGGCAGTCCAGAGATATAAGCCAATGGGGGGAGTTTTGCAAAAGTAACTGCATGAACACAGTCATCAGTGCGGTCGTGCCTAGTACTTTGCCTCCTTTTTTGGAGGACTTTGGGGATGTGTTCTCTGAGGAGGGGTGTCAGGAGTTGCCTCCTCATCGCGTGTATGACTGCTCTATTAATTTACTTCCTAATGCTAAGTTACCTAAAGCTAGGTTATATAACCTTTCTGGTCCTGAGAGGCAGGCTATGAAAGATTATATTTCGGAAAGTCTGGCCAAAGGGCATATTAGACCTTCATCTTCCCCAGTGGCCGCGGGGTTCTTCTTTGTGAAGAAAAAAGATGGAGGCCTACGCCCTTGCTTGGATTTCCGCGAACTTAATCGGATTACTGTTCGAGATCCGTATCCACTCCCTCTGATTCCTGATCTCTTCAATCAAATTGTTGGCGCCAAATGGTTCTCTAAATTGGATCTCAGGGGGGCGTATAATCTGATTAGGATAAAAGAGGGGGATGAGTGGAAAACGGCGTTTAACACGCCGGAGGGACATTATGAGAACCTTGTCATGCCTTTTGGTCTGACTACTGCACCAGCAGTATTCCAACATTTTGTTAATGACATTTTTCGTCATCTGGTGGGGCTGTTTGTGGTCGTATATTTGGATGACATTTTAATTTACTCACCAGATCTTGTGTCTCACCAGGAGCATGTGAGACAGGTGTTGCAGATCTTGCGAGACAATAAACTATACGCCAAACTGGAAAAGTGTGTATTCGCCGTACAGGAACTTCAGTTTTTGGGTTTCTTGGTGTCAGCCTCCGGTTTCCGTATGGACCCTGAAAAGGTGAGAGCAGTGCTTGAATGGGATCAGCCAGAGGATCTTAAGGCTCTGCAGCGTTTTCTGGGGTTTGCTAACTACTACCGGAAATTTATTTGTAATTTCTCATCTGTTGTCAAACCTCTCACTGACATGACAAGAAAAGGGACGGATTTTTCTAAATGGTCGGACAAAGCTTGCCAAGCTTTTTCCTCTTTGAAAAAATGTTTTGCTTCGGCACCCGTTCTCATCCAACCAGATGCATCACAGCCGTTCGTTGTGGAGGTGGACGCGTCTGACGTAGGGGTGGGTGCAATATTGTCCCAGGGTCCGTCCCCTGGTAAATGGCATCCGTGCGCTTTCTTTTCTAAAAAATTGTCGTCCGCCGAAAGGAATTATGATATCGGCAATAGGGAACTTTTGGCCATTAAGTTGGCTTTTGAAGAATGGCGTCACTTTTTGGAGGGGCAGTCCACCCGGTCACCGTCATTACTGATCACAAGAACCTGCTGTATTTGGAATCTGCTAAGCGTCTGAATTCCAGACAAGCTCGATGGTCGTTGTTTTTTACCAGGTTTAATTTTGTTGTCACTTATCGCCCTGGATCTAAGAATGTTAAGGCGGATGCCTTGTCTCGCAGTTTCCCAGGGGCCGGGAAAATGGATGACCCGATTCCTATCCTTCAGGAGGGGGTGGTAGTGTCGGCTGTATGTTCTGAGCTTGAGGAGGAGGTGTTAGAGGCTCAGGGGGACGCCCCTGCAGGACCTCCAGGGAGACTGTTTGTCCCAAATCAGTTGAGACAAAAGGTTATTGAGGCACATCATAATTCTGCTTTAGCAGGACATCCAGGGAGTAAGGCTACTTTAGATCTCCTTTCTCGCCGGTTTTGGTGGCCTAACGTTAATAAAGATGTTTTAACTTTTGTCGCGTCCTGTGGGGTTTGTGCTCGCTCTAAGACCCCTCATACCCGTCCGTCTGGGACCCTCTTACCCTTGAAACTTCCGGAGCGTCCATGGACTCATTTGTCTATGGACTTCATCACGGACCTTCCTCAGTCGTCAGGGAAGACTGTCATACTGGTGGTTGTTGACAGGTTCAGTAAGATGGCACATTTCATTGCTCTTCCTGCCCTCCCTAATGCTAAAACTCTGGCGCAGGTGTTCATTGGGGAGATTGTGAGACTTCATGGGTTGCCTTCTGATGTGGTGTCAGATAGGGGGTCTCAGTTTGTGTCCAAGTTTTGGAGTAGGAAAGATGTGTATCTTCGTACCGTGTTAGCCAGTAGATAGAAAAATATTTAGACTTGAGAGTCCTCAGTGGTTGATACCTTTTAATGGCTAACTGAAAAGATGGTAACAAATTGCAAGCTTTCGAGACTACTCAGGTCTCTTCATCAGGCATAGACTAATACAACATCTGAAGAATCACATATTTATACACAAAATAGCACAGAAAAAATGCAATAGGTAGGACAAGTGACATGAAGCAGAACTGTCATTATGGCAGAGGGATTAACATAAATATGACTAGTTCATAGATAAGGAGTGAAGGTTTTATTACCCTCTGATTGGGGTCTGGTATTGTGTTGTGATGACCCTAAAAGGTCAGGGAGGCAGATTCCTTAATTGTTGTAGAACGACATAAAAATATTTATGTTAATCCCTCTGCCATAATGACAGTTCTGCTTCATGTCACTTGTCCTACCTATTGCATTTTTTCTGTGCTATTTTGTGTATAAATATGTGATTCTTCAGATGTTGTATTAGTCTATGCCTGATGAAGAGACCTGAGTAGTCTCGAAAGCTTGCAATTTGTTACCATCTTTTCAGTTAGCCATTAAAAGGTATCAACCACTGAGGACTCTCAAGTCTAAATATTTTTCAAGTTTTGGAGGGCATTTTGTTTACGTCGGGGGATGCAATTGTCATTTTCCTCGGCTTTTCATCCGCAAACCAATGGTCAGACAGAGCGTCTGAATCAAAGCCTAGAGACTTATCTTCGGTGTTTTGTCTCAGAGAACCAGGAGGACTGGTCTTCTTTCTTGCCTCTGGCAGAGTTCGCTCTTAACAACAGGCGGAGCGAGTCCACTGGTAAGTCCCCGTTTTTTGGGGCATATGGTTTTCATCCCCAGTTTTGTACATTCAATGGGGGGGCCCTTCTGGGGTTCCTGAGGAGGAGCGTTTCTCGTCGTCACTTGCTTCAGTGTGGAGAGGTGTATTGAATAATCTGAGTGCTATGGGGAACCGTTATAAACGTATGGCTGATAGGAGGAGAGTTTCTGGTCCAGATCTTAATGTGAACGATCTGGTATGGTTGTCTACCAGGAATATAAAACTTAAAGTTCCCTCCTGGAAGCTGGGCCCCAGATTCATCGGGCCGTACAGGATCAGTTCCATAATTAATCCTGTGGCATTTCGTCTGGACCTCCCTCCTACGTTTAAAATTCATAATGTGTTTCACAAGTCATTACTTAAGAGGTACGTGGCACCAGTCATACCATCACCTCTACCTCCTCCTCCAGTGGTGGTCAATGGTAACTTGGAGTTTCAAGTGTCAAAGATCATTGACTCACGTCTGAATCGCCGGTCCCTTCAGTACTTGGTGCATTGGAAGGGGTATGGTCCAGAGGAGAGGATGTGGGTTCCTGCGTCTGACATTAACGCAGATCGTTTGGTGCGGACCTTCCACAGAACTCACCCGGGCAAACCTGGCCCTGAGGGTCCGGAGGCCCCTCGTAGAAGGGGGGGTACTGTCATGTGTGCATCGCCACGAAGATCGTCGCGGTTGCACATTCTGACTTCTCACAGCTGAGTTGCTGTTTCTTTGTGTTTGGCAGTTAGGGAGTTAATTCTGTCTGTGCTCAGTTCTGGGACTGGGTGCAGTTTTCTCCCGGCTGCAATTAATTATTTGTTGATTGGTTTCCTTTAAATCTCTGGTTGTCTGTGTTGGGAGTTGCCAGTGAAATTCTTCATGCAGACCACAGATAGGATTGTATCTGTATAGACTTAAGTTAAAGAGCTCCTTAGTTGTTTTAAGCTCACCTTGCTTAGAGTTTAATATCCCAGATCATTTATGTTCCTTCTGTGTTTGAGTGTGTATGCAAGTCTGTGTTTTCTCCAGTCTGTCTTATATGTCTAATCTGTGTATTTAGCAGAGATCAGCCCATATCCCTTTGGTGGTAATCAGAATCCTTCTTAGGACTGATTACAGGGTTCAGGGACTGATAGGAGACAGGGTTAGGCTGGAGACTTGGACCTCTGAACCATTATCAGTACCTCCAAGGTGAGGGATTAGTTAGGACCCCAGTTTAGGGTCAGGTTAGACCCCCGGTCCTCCTCTTTCCTGTGACAGTGTATCAAGTCCTCAAGATTAACCCTGAGTTCAACGGATATCGTGTCAGGTAAATCTATTCTATATTTACATGCTGATGTTGCTAATCTATATGTTGTATAGAGTGTTGTTCTTTTAAGAATAGTTTACTGACATCGTACACATATCATAAGACCGCGTGACACTCTATTGTTGATAACAATCCTTCTCACAGTTGACACAGTTGAGGGTTGCAGCCCACAGCTGTCAGTTTTACCTGGCTGGTTATCAAAAATACAGGGGAACTCCACGTAATTTTTTAATATTTATTTATTTATAGCGCAGGCGGCGTCTGATGAAGACTCCCATCAGCTGCCGCCTGCTCTCGCTGTTAACAGTTGAATGCAACTCTCAACATTGTCCCCTGTTAGCGCTGATCGTAGCTTGAACAGGTGACAGTGATGTGAGCTGTCTTCTTCAGCACCCGGCGCCAGGAAACAGCATGTACAGTACCGCTTATTCCCAGGTACCAGTATGTGTGACACCGATGACACAGGGATGACATTTTGCGACCCGTGCTGCTGCTGGAAACACTGACGTCTGAAAGAGCCCTTAGTTAACTCTGTCATTTACTTGGGTCAACTTTTTCTGATTTTTAGGAAAAAAGGTTGCATATCCGAAAACGAATCCGAATGTGCAACGCCGAATCCGAATGTGCAACGCTCATGCTGAATTTGAGAATAGCAAATGTTTTCCGAACAAGTTTGCTCATTTCTACTCAAAACCATTGCAAACTAGAGCTTGAGTATGCAGATAGCTATACAGTCATGGCCAAAAGTTTTGAGAATGACACAAATATTAATTTTTACAAAGTCTACTGCTTCACTTTTCCTAATGGCAATTTGCATATACTCCAGAATGTTATAAAGAGTGATCAGCTTAACAACAATTACTTGCAAAGTCAATATTTGGCTAGAAAATGAACTTTATCCCCAAAACACATTTCAACATCATTGCAGCCCTGCCTTAAAAGGACCAGCTAACCTCTTTTCAGTGATTGCTCCATTAACACAGGTGTGGGTGTTGATGAGGACATGGCTGGAGATCAATCTGTCATGATTAAGTAAGAATGACACCACTGGACACTTTAAAAGGAGGCTGGTGCTTGGCATCATTGTTTCTCTTCTGTTAACCATGGTTATCTCTAAAGAAACACATGCAGTCATGATTGCAATGCACAAAAATGGCCTAACAGGGAAGAGTATCGCAGCTAGAAAGATTGCACCTCAGTCAACAATCTATCGCATCATCAAGAACTTCAAGGAGAGAGGTTCCATTGTTGCCAAAAAGGCTCCAGAGTGCCCAAGAAAGACCAGCAAGAGCCAGGACCGTCTCTTAAAAGTGTTTCAGCTGTGGGATCGGGCTACCAGCAGTGCAGAGCTTGCTCAGGAATGGCAGCAGGCAGGTGTGAGTGCATCTGCACGCACTGTGAGGCGGAGACTCTTGGAGCAAGGCCTGGTCTCAAGGAGGGCAGCAAAGAAGCCACTTCTCTCCAGAAAAAACATCATGGACAGACTGATAATCTGCAAAAGGTACAGGCAGTGGACTGCTGAGGACTGGGGGAAAGTTATTTTCTCTGATGAATCCCCTTTTCGATTGTTTGGGACATCAGGAAAACACCTCATTCGGAGAAGACAAGGTGAGCGCTACCACCAGTCTTGTCTCATGCCAACTGTTAAGCATCCTGAAACCATTCATGTGTGGGGTTGCTTCTCAGCCAAGGGAATCGGCTCTCTCACAGTCTTGCCTAAAAACACAGCCATGAATAAAGAATGGTACCAGAATGTCCTCCAAGAGCAACTTCTCCCAACTCTCCAAGAGCAGTTTGGCGATCAACAATGCCTTTTCCAGCATGATGGAGCACCTTGCCATAAAGCAAAGGTAATAACTAAATGGCTCAGGGAACAAAACATAGAGATTTTGGGTCCATGGCCTGGAAACTCCCCAGATCTTAATCCCATTGAGAACTTGTGGTCAATCATCAAGAGACGGGTGGACAAACAAAAACCTAAAAATTCTGACAAATGAAAGCATTTATTGTGCAAGAATGGACTGCTATCAGTCAGGATTTGGTCCTGAAGTTGATTGAGAGCATGCCAGGGAGAATTGCAGAGGTCCTGAAGAAGAAGGGTCAACACTGCAAATATTGACTTGCTGCATTAATTCATTCTAACTGTCAATATAAGCTTTTGTTACTCATATGTTTGCAATTATATTTCTGTCTGTGATAAAAACATCTGTCAAACACACACATAAAAACCAGAGGGCAGCAGATCATGTGAAAATATAATATTTGTGTCATTCTCAAAATTTTTGGCCATGACTGTACTTTGTGACATGGTCAATGGCGCTGTATGTGAGGGGAGATATGTGTCACGAAGGTTGTTAGCCTGCATGATGTGAAACCCATTAGTTTCTCTCCAGCATGCTATGTGCTGAGTGATTGATCATCAGTTATTAGGGTTTGGGTTTTTTGTGAGTAGGTGTAAGAGATGGGCAGGTTGCCTACTCACCATATCTCCACATCAAGGGTGTGGTTGGTGGGAGTTAAATGTTCAGCTACTGTTTTTTTTTCTTTGCTGTGTGTTTGGAGGAGGGAAGTCTCCAGGCTCAAGCTCCGGTGGGAGCTGAAGTGTGTTATGTCTTACAAGGCTGGAGCCATGCTGGGGAGATCATTTGTATGGACTTTTTATTTTCATTTGTGCCAGGAAGGCTGTTTTGTGTTAATATTTTTTCTTTGTAGTTTATGGAGCAATAAACCACTCAGAGATGTTAATACCAAGTGTTCCTGCGTCTATCATGGGGAGCAGTTGAGTGAACCAACCTGCCACAAGTGGTGTTTTGAATGCAGGCAATGTTCCAGGAATAAATCACATGTCCTGGGTGAAGGTGGCTAAAGGGATGGAACAATGATCAGACAAAATGGAGTAGCTGATCAAGCGACCTATCCTAAGCCAGCAGCAGCAACACCAGCAGCATCGAAAGCAGCAGCAGTACAGGTATCAGCAGCAGGTACAGCCACAGACAAATAAACTCCTGATGCAGCAGATCTAACAGCAGCAAAGGCAGATGGAACAACAGGCTGGAGATTTCTGCAGCAGAAAAACCTCCCCTTCCCCATATCAAGGTGATAACACATACCTTCGGAAGGCAGTAAGACAAGCGATGTAAAAGATGACCCCGGGGAATGATGTGGAAGCATTTTTGACTGTTTTTGAGTGGGTTGCAGAGTGAGAAAAACTACTGCCAGACCAGCGGGTGGAGATTCTGGTCCCCTATCTAACTGGCGAGCCCAGATGTCTTATTATTACTTGGCCTTACAAGATGCCCGGGAATTTGCCAAGTTAAAAACAGAGATATTGGCATGCTCATTTGTCATTATGTTTGTCAGAGCCCAAAGGGTTAATCACAGGGAGTATTATGGTGACAACACCCCCTACTCTCAGATATTTGACTTATTGCATTTGGTACAGAAATGGTTGCAGCCGGAATCCTCCACTCCAGCCCAGAGTCGAGCAGGTGGTCATGGACAGATTTATCCACATCCTTCCTAGGCCGGTGCTGACCTGGGTACCATGTGATCGAGAGGTTAATAAGGATGCCGGGGGTGGTGCATCTCCATACTGGGGTACCAGGAAGGAGCCTAAAGGTACTGCCACACTTAGCGATCTCGTTAGTGATCACGATAACGATGCAAGCTAACGAGATCGTTGGTGTGATCTCTTTTAGGTCGCTAGTAGCTGCCAAACAGGAGATCTCATAAACGACACATCAGCGGTCAGCGATCTCTTTAACGACTTTGGCGGTCGTTAGGATGTCATTAGCATGTACTGAGCGCTTCTGATTCATAGGAATTTCCAGCATCGCTCCTGCTCTCTGCGTCCTGCTAGCCTGCTTTGCAACTTCTGCGATCCTCTCTGTGACGCAAAAGAGAACTTACAGATATTGCGATCCACTCTGTGACGCTAAAAACCCTAGTCCGCTGACATGCGTCACAAACGAGGTCGCTCGTCGTTCGCAAAAGGTGCCAAACACAGCAATATAGACTCACCAGCGGGACGCCAACAATCAAAAAACGGTCCAGAACGCTAGTGAACGATCAGCGACATCACAGCAGGGGCCACATCGTTGCTACATGCCACACACAACGAGGTCGCTAACGAGATCGCTAAATAGTGACGTTTTAGCGATCTCGTTAGCGATCTTGTTAGCGATCTCGTTTAGTGTGGCATACCCTTTAGTCCCAAAGAGTGGTAGCAGAGCCACCACTGGGGGGTCTGAGATCCCAAGGAGTCGCTGAGGGGTTGCCAAAGGTTGCTGGTAAAGATATCAGCTGGAGATGCCACGGTCCTGGACACATAGCTGCCCGTTGTCCTATGTTCTCTGAGCAGATGGAATGCAATCTAGGGAGGAACTGTTCATACTTTGCCTATCTCACCTACAGTGTTGACTAGCAGCCCGAAGAGGTGCCGCAGGCATGTCCCGTAACCATAAATAGGGTCCTGGTGATGGAGTTTGATGACTTTGATAAGGGCCACACTTCCCCACCAGTTAATCCCAGTATCCACAGGGATGCCAAGGACTATCCTATCAGCAGAGTGTCGATAAAATTGAGTCAGGGTACTAAGTCTCATGAGGTCAGGACAGTCGAAGACTTGCTACACCCTGTGATAATCAGGCAGGACATCACCCTGTTCTAGTACTTGTGGGGAAAGGCGAAGAATCCAAGTGACTAAGACAGGAGCCAGCTCAAGCCTGATGGAACCCCATCAATGTTGCAGGTGGATGAGTTCCCCTTGTTTGTCCTGGCTGGGGACGAGGACGAAATGGTGACCAGTGAAGTCGAGCTTCCTGAACTGGGGGTTTCTGGGGGAAATTTTGGGACTGTTCAAATCCAGAATCTTACCATAAAAGGGGCATTTGAAAATGTGTCTTTGATAAATGGGTTGCTTAAGAGCCAGGGGCTGATACCAGATTCCCACACTTTGTAGTCAATGGTGAGGTATTGTATCGGGTGACCACACTGAGGGGAGGTGAGATAGTGGAGCAGCTGTTGGATCCAGAACCCTATAGGTGGAGGGTTTTAGACATGGCCCATTTGCATGTTTTGGGGAGACACCTGGGGGTAGACAAAATGCAGGAGAGAATAATGCGGGGATTCTATTGGCCGGGATGTTACCAGGAGATCCTAAATTATTGCAGGTCCTGCCCCACCTGCTACATAACGGCTCAATTTACTCACTTCCAAAGTCCCCTAGTCCCGTTACCTGTAATAGAGGTCCCATTTAAGACAATTGTCATGGACTTAGTAGGTCCCCTAGTTAACTCTGCATGGGGGCATCAATACATCCTAGTGGTCATGGACTATGTGACCCGGTACCCTGAAACAGTACCACTAGGGACTTCTTAACCAACAGTATCGACCGGGAACTTGTCCATATTTTTGCTAGGACAGACCTGCCAAACAGATTTTGACAGACCAGGGAACCCCTCTCATTAGCAAGGTGATGAGGGAGCTGTGTAAAGTTCTTCAGATTGCCCAGCTGCGAACCTGAATCTACCATCCACACACAGATGGCCTGGTAGAGCACTTCAATAAGACCTTAAAGGCCATGCTCATAAAGGTCATTGAGAAGGATAGTCAAGACTGGAACTATCTGCTTCCATTTCTGCTTTTCTTAATGAGAGACGTCCCTCAAGCCTCCATTGCAGGTGGTGGAGCATGACGTGTTGACAGAACCACATGTAAGGGTGAACCTCAGGCTCTATAGAATTCCTGAAGCACGTCGGGAGGTATTATCAAATGAGGTGCAGAGGATGCTAGACCTCAAAGTGATAGAGTAGTCAAAAAGTGGATCGTTGAGTCCTATCGTCCTCGTGCTGAAGCCCGTCGGTGAGTGGCAGTTTTGTAACGATTACCGCATGCTGAATGAGGTCTCCACTCTCCAGTTTTAATTCATATCCAATGCCCCGTGTAGACAAACTCATTAACTCATTGAGAGACTTGTGTGGCACCTCAGGGGTCCGGTCACCACAGTGGCATTGCTTCCTTCATAGGGGGTGATGCCAGGTAACAAACAGCATGCAACACTTTTCCTACTCCAGACCAGAAGGTGGAGCTCTAACACCTGATTTCAGGGGAGCTTCCTTGGAACATTCTGGCTTGGGGAGGAGTTAGGAGAGTCTGTCTGTAGACAGGGATGAGAGAGGACATGTGGAGAGAAGCTCATGGGAAAGGAGCTGTATGCCACGGCTCACCCAGAGCAGAGCTCTGATAAAGGAGGACGCCAGAGTCCTGGACCAGTTGGGGACTCCAAGCCCGACAGTCACATCTGGAGAACAGAGAATTGCAAGTTCTCTGTTCACACAGACACCTTCCAGCACAGCAGTAACACAAGAGCCAGGGCTGCCAGTAAGAGACGGAGCCCTTGATAGGCTCACTCTGCTTGCTATACAGGTTGGAAAAACAACACAGAGAAGAGGGCCACAGCTTAGCTGTAAGCAGCAGAGGCCAGGAACAGAGAGCGCAGCAGGAAGGCCTCTAAATCCTCCTGGCAAGGTGGAACCCAAATTATTTCCAGGCAATTGGAACTCCAGCACCATCTGTAGCCAGTGCCCTGGACACTTTACCTGCAGAACTGTGAATAAAGCTTTGGAAACTGCATCTCCTTTCAAGTTTTTCCTGCAACACCTACTCAGAACTGCTACATCCCTTGCCAAATACTACATAATTACTATCTTAAACATACTACATCTGCCCTGGGACTTAGCTCCACCTGTGGGGAGCTATACCAACTCTGCTGCCTCACCACCAGTCCCAGAGGATCTGCATTACAGTGGTGGTCCCCTCTGACCACAAACCACAAGTGGTGTCACAAACATTTCCCCTTTAAAAATCCCCTTTTCCTTTAATTTCATTTACACCATTTTTGCATGGACGCCTAGGGACACGAACCGGGTCACTGCCATCGTGACATCCCTTTTAAGGAGTGAATGGCCCGGTACTGAGTACCATGCGGGCGTTCCACTTGGACCCACGAGTCACATTACAACACTCGACCTGATGAAGGGCTAAAGGCAGATCCCCATATCCCAGAGTGCCAAAGAGAAGACGGCTTCCTTGACGCCTGATGGATGTGTTCAATACACCAGAATGCCCTTTGGACTGCAGCAGGCCCCAGCAACCTTCCAGAGGGCTATGGATTGGATTCTATCTCTGTATAAGAAGTATGCTGTAGCATACTTTGATGACATTGTGGTCTTCAGCCATGATTGAGGTACTCATCTACCAAAGGTACAGGCGATTCTGGATGCTTTGAGAAATGCGGGGTTCACCATAAATCCCCCCAACATGTTTTACCGCATCTGCACCATCATCAGGGGATGGGACAATGGCTTTCTATTCTGCCAGATAAGGATTGGCACCCTGAGGGTGTTACCTAATGTGAATAAGAAAGATTTATTGATATTAATTCAGGTAGATTAGGGACATAATTTTTTATATACTCTAAAGAATTTTTAATATGGTAAATAATAAAAGTTACATTTTAGGCTTTCCAGTGAGAGTTTATTTGGGGTTCTCCCCATTTTGTTAACAGTTCCATACATCTGAATGAGGTTTGTTTCTGCAGTAGGAGCTTGAATTTTGTGAAGATCATTTATGATTGAGTAGGACAGTTGCTTAAATGATTGTAATATCTGTCAACCTACCCTAATAGGAGATATGCCGTAATTTCTATCTAACAGTTCTGTATTATCATTTTTCATGCACACACCCCCGAGTCTTTGGAATGCAAAGTGGTGCTGATTATGACTTTACTTATATTCCTCTTATGCCTTCCTCCATATGTTTATTAATTTATTCTTTTCTGTTTCTCTTTCCTCCATTGCACTCTTTCAGTATGATATTTCTGCACCTTTTTTCTACCATCCTTTTCTTCAGCCTCCCCCTTTTCCTTCTGTCGCTGTCTTATACCCAGCTTTTCTCTCACAATATTTACTGAGGCTGTCAGTTCTAGCTCAGCAGGGAGCACTTTACATTGCCTAGCTGCCTTTAGGGTAAAGAGTCTTTTCCTTGGAGAAGAGAGATGAAACCTATTATCTGTAGTCTGGATGATGTTTCTGATTATAGTATTATAGTTTTACAGTGCTGCAAAGGCCAAGAAAACACCTTCTATATTCAATAATACCAATTGTTCTGTAACAAAAAATTGCTGATTACTTTGACATGAGGCTGTAATGTTCCAATGTAATGTTATGGAATTTTTATTTAATTTGCTATGCAATGCTAATACTAAACACAATAAATACTCAAAAGAAATGTTCCATTCAGATATTAAAGAAGAGTATGTTCTTTACGCCTCTGTATGTGTGGGTTTCCTCAGGGTACTCCCCTTTCCTTACATACTCCAAAGACACACTGAAAGGAAATACAATTCTTCCATGGATTTTCAATGTAAGCACACTAGCCATATCAGGTCTAAGAGATGTATTTATAATTTATTCAACTCATTGTGAAATCTGATGACAGATCTGATTTAATGACATGATTGATTGGTGTAAATATACTAAGTGATCTGATGTCTTTTTTTTAATAATGAACCCAGTATAAAATTCAAATATTTTAAAAAGTTGTTTATGGACTTTCCTTGTCTATAAAAAGCTGCAATAGTGATCCAAAGCTGTGTCAAGTCTGCAGGTTCTTTCTCCTCTAATGTGAGTATATTTGCATAATCTATGCCCTGTTCAATTTGAAAGATTATGCTATTTTGGGGAACATTGTGTAGATTTTTTTTTTTTTAAATAAGGCACAACTTGGGTTTCAGATTTGCTATGTGGGCGAGCGTCAATGATTTGCCCAGCAGCATAAAAAGCATGTCTTCTATATTTTTCCACAAAGCCATACCCATTGTTTCATGCCATGCCCCTCTTTGCCACATCTACGTGCCTTCTATATATTGCAAGATTTCAGATTTTTTTTTTTGTAATATAGAGAGTAATGTGGAAAATTAAAAACATTATTCACAATTTGCGGTGGCACAGTGATTAGCACTGTTGCTTTGCAGAGCTGCGGTCCTGGGCAGAGGTGATACCTAGTGTATGGTCCACAGGAAAACAAGTATGCAGGAGAGCACTTCTTTAGTCTTATCTCTCCTGACTGTGTAAAGTGACCACAGGCAGCAGCTATGACCGAAGCTGCTGCTTCACAGCACTTTACAGGAAAATCATGTCCCAGTCCCAATTTGCTGCCCAGTGTGGGGTGCATCACACTCATGTGTAGGCCACACGCCTCCACTGCTTGCAGCCCTCCATCTTCTTGAGCCTCTGCACATAACTTAGAGGACATCGAGTTTGCAACAACAAAATACTGAACAGTTCAAGTTCATCAGATTGTAACACACAGTATCGAGCACAACACTTCTTGTTCTTTGTTTCCTTCACACAATACGTTTCCTTAACACAGTCCATTTCCAGCATTACTTTCCATTCCTCCTGGACTATAAATACGTTGGATATTCCTGTCTGCAGCAGGGATTTCCTATCCAGTTCCGTAGTGCACCCGAGATCTGATACCTTCACTTTCCCGCTGTTCCGCGTCCATTGTCCCCTATACAACAGAAGATAAGGCACTCCTCCTAGGACTTAAGCCCCCATCTCACACAGCGATCTCGCTAGCGAGATCCCTGCTGAGTCACTAGTTTTGTGACGCAGCAGCGATCTCCCCAGCGATATCACTGTGTGTGACATTCAGCGACGATCAGCCCCCCGCTGGGTATCGCTGATCGTCGCTGAATGTCCTGGACATTTTTTTGATCGCTGGTCTCCCGCTGACAGGCACGCATCACTGCGTGTGACAGGCGGGAGACCAGCGATCCGCTGGTAACCAAGGTACACAGCGGGTTTCCAGGCGCGGGGCTGTGCCTAGAAGCCCGCTGTGTACCTTGGATACCAGCGCCCTGATGCAGGGAGCTGGTAACCAAGGTACACGTTGGGTTTCCAGGCACCGCGCAGCGCCTGGAAACCCAACGTGTACCTTGGTTACCAGCTCCCTGCATCAGGGCGCTGGTATCCAACGTACACTGAGGGTAACTAAGCGATGTTACCCGCAGTGTCACTGTGCTGATCGCTGCCCTGAGCTGCCTGTTTGGCAGCTCAGCAGCGATCATGTAGCGATACACCAGCGATCCTGACAAGTGCATATCGTTGTCGGGATCGCTGGTGTATCGCTTTGTGAGACCCAGGCCTTACACTGAGCCCTGAGCTTCAGTCATTCCATGGATTCTAGTAAGGCCTCCCACTGCACTTGAAATTGACCTTGGTTACTGTACTTCCCTATCTGACTATCAGGAAGTGGTCTGCTTTATACTTTCCTCCTCTCACTGTGGGCTAGATACAATCATTAACTGTATCATATCCTCTGTTTTAACTAACTACAGTTACTCTTCTCATAACAGTATGTACTAAGCCTATTGCACTTATTTCATGTCCTAGATCCTAATCTATATTTTACCCTATGTTGTTCACTACTATATCACAGTCTGTGGACAATACACACTTAGTTCACGTTTCACATAACACATTATATGTATAAAATGCATGACATATGCATGACATAATTGGTGTCTTCAGGTGTAGGAACGTGACAGTACAGTCCACCACACTTACATCTGTATGAAGCTTCACTCCTTTGTGGAGGCAACTGTGTGGAGAATGATGTCCCCTCAGCATGTACTGGAATAAATTCAGGTAGTAGTGGAGCTTGCTTGCTCTTTCTTGAAAATGGAGTCAGGAAATTACAAGCCTGTGAGCCTTACTTCTATACCAGGAAAGATTTTTTAACGAATTATTAAACAGTATGTATGTAAGTAATTGGATAAGAATACAGTAATTAACCAGAGCCAGCATGGGTTTGTAGCAAACAAGTCATGCCAGACTAATCTAATTTCCTTCTATGATGGAATCATTGACTGGGTGGATGAGGGATGTGGTAGATATTAGAGATGGATCATGATTGCCAAATTTGCAATATTCACTAATTTAATCATCGGATTTAATTGCCAAATATAGCTGAACGCCATACACAGCACGAAAGCCGGTGTTTATCATGCTGTGTGACAGCGTGGGAAACACTGGCGTAGCGCTTCTGATCGACAGTAATGCGGGGTCACACCGGCATCTGACAGTGTGAGATGGTGATCCACGGTAAAAAGCTTACCACAGGTCAGCAGGCCTCGGCTGATGAGAGACTACTCCTTCCATCAGGCTATGTCTGCTGTCACTGATAACAGTGATAGCAGAAGCTGCTGATGGGAGTAGTCTCTCGTCAGTTGGCGCCTGTGCTCAAAGCTAAAGAACAAAAAACAAAAAACATGCAAATGAATTAAATGCATATTCAGATAAAAATAAAATACACATTATACTCATCTAACACCAAATCCCGATGCCCTTGACTCCTATGCAAAATGTAAAATAAAAAATATACAATCCCGATTCCCATGTCTCCTATAAAGAATCAAAAATAATAAACCACCATATACTCACCTGTCTGCTGTCCACATAATCCCGAGTGTCCCATGGCGATCTTACGTGTAGAACAGTCACATCGGGAGATATGGCTGTACCCGGCTGCCGGCGATACACTGACAGGAGGTTATTGTTCCTGCGGAGTAAAGCGCTGAGCTGCTGTGAGAGAGGTCACATGACCTCAAGATGAACTCCGGTGAACTTTCTCACTCAGTGGTGGTGCCGTGAGATCACCGGAGCTCATCAGCTGATGAACTCGTCTGACCTTTCTCAGGGCAGTTCAGTGCTATACACTGCAGGAACGATTACCTCCTATCAGTGTATAGACAGCTGTCTTTGAGAGCAGTCACATCAGTGACTCTGCTGGTTCTGAAAATTATGCGGGAGCCCACCCAATTTTTTTTAATTTTTTAGGAAAAATAAACAGTTGCTGTTTGGTAACAGCCTATGTAGGTTCATTCTGTTAACACTTTTACATAGGCTGGTTACAATGTGTGTATGAGCATGTGAGTCTGCATATGTGCATGAGTGTGTGTGTGTGTGTGTTTACTTACCAACTTAGTAATGAGGGTGTCTGGCTGACACCTTTTCATTCCTAATAAAAAGAGAACTCGGCACTCAACTTAGCGAAAAGGGTAAATATTTATTGTAGTCCATGGTAGTGAAACGTTTCGGTCCTAAATTTCGGACCTTCATCAGCCACTACATATACAGTATGTAGTACAAAAACAAAAAATTCTTCAAAATTCTTGCAATAAAAATAAAAGGTAAAATTGCAAAGAAAACATAATAATATAACCAAGGTATGTACAATAGTATAATATGAACGTGGTTTACTAGAGAAAATCATCTTTATATAGAAGTATGCTAGTCCTCAAATAGTTAGGGACAGACTCTTCAGACCAGGAGAGACGTGAGGGTGATATAGCACAGAAAATAAGACGTACCATTACTACTTAATGGTACGTACCATTACTACTTAATGGTACGTCTTATTTTCTGTGCTATATCACCCTCACGTCTCTCCTGGTCTGAAGAGTCTGTCCCTAACTATTTGAGGACTAGCATACTTCTATATAAAGATGATTTTCTCTAGTAAACCACGTTCATATTATACTATTGTACATACCTTGGTTATATTATTATGTTTTCTTTGCAATTTTACCTTTTATTTTTATTGCAAGAATTTTGAAGAATTTTTTGTTTTTGTACTACATATATGTAGTGGCTGATGAAGGTCCGAAATTTAGGACCGAAACGTTTCACTATCGTGGACTACAATAAATATTTACCCTTTTCGCTAAGGTACTGCCACACTAAACAATATCGCTAACGGGATCGCTAAAAAACGTCACTATTTAGCGATCTCGTTAGCGATGTTGTTGTGTGCGGCATCTAGAGACGACGTGGCCCTGCTGAGATCCTGCTGTGATCTCGCTCGTCGCTGACATCGTTCCGGACCCTATTTTATCGTCGGCGCTCCCGCTGGGTAAGTATTATCGCTGAATGTGGCACCTTTTTGTGAACAATGTGCGACCTCATTAACGATGCATTAGTCAGCGGCGGAGGCGGGACTTTGTTTTCGTTCATAACGCCCTTCAGCTCCGATTGGTGACCACAACATCACCTCAGCTATAATAACTGCGCCCCCATCCATTGTTTCCAGAGCACTTTGTGGATGATTCCAACTGTGCTTTGTGCGTTTTTGTGAGGATAGTATCGCGTGTCGGTGTTTTGCGATCATATTTGTGGCGCAGTGGTGGGTTTTGCGATCCTGTCTGAGTCGTTAGAGCACCATCCATCCCCATTTGGATTTGGATCTTCGGGATATTTGGATTTGGATTCAAGGTACATATTGTTTGTGATGTTGTAATGTTGTTTTGATAATGTTTTTTGACCTTATTTTTTTTTTTCGTCCTCTGCTTTATTGCTTTTACACCCCTGACCTTATTTATTTATTTATTTATTTTTTTCGTCTGCTTTATTTATTTTACACCCCAGACTTTATTTATTTTTTCTTTTTTTTTTTTTTTATTTATTTATTTTACACCCCTGACTTTATTTATTTATTTTTTTTTTTTTGCTTTATTTATTTTACACCCCTCACCATTTTAGACATTTGTAAACTGTATAAACTGAAAAGTTTATTTTTTTTTTTGTTATATAATTTTTATTTTATTCTTTATTTTATTCTGTTTAAACACTTTAGTAATAGTAATTAATTAGTCATTAACTTTTCTATTTTTTACCGTACAGGTTGCACATAATGAACCTCTCCACCGCGGAGCGTATGATTGTGGCAGTTGCGCTATCTATGGAGGCAGATCGTCAGGAAGAGGCGCGGGTGGAAGAGAGGCGCTCCAAGCGAAAGCGTCGCATGTGGACCAGAGAATGGCTGGAGCAGAGGTCCAGATTCACCCACATGCATCTAGTGAGGGAGTTGCAGGAGAAGAATCCGCAGGATTTCCGGAATTATCTACGGATGTCGGAGGATTCATTCAAGCTCCTACTGGAAGCTGTGAGGCCACTCATTGAACGGCAGGATACCCGGATGCGTGCAGCTGTTTCAGCAGAGGAACGTTTGGCAGTAACGCTGCGATTTCTGGCAACCGGACGTTCAATGAAGGATTTGCAATATTCTGCTGCAATTTCTCGGTCGCTGCTTGGAGAACTAATTCCGGAGACATGCAACGCCATCGTCCGCAGTTTACGGAGCTACATGCCATTTCCAAAATCAGTGGCGGAATGGCAAATTATTGCCTCTGATTTTGAAAGGATTTGGCAGTTCCCAAACTGTGGTGGTGCCTTGGATGGCAAACATGTGCGGATCACGCAACCAGCCAAAAGCGGATCCTTTTTTCATAATTACAAGGGCTACTTCAGCGTGATCCTCATGGCCCTTGTTAATGCCAATTATGAATTTATTGACGTTAATGTTGGCATTAATGGAAGGGTTTCTGACGGTGGCATTTTGGAGCACACAAGTTTTGGTGATCGGTTGTTTAATAATAAACTTAACTTGCCAACCAACATGGACACCACCGCCAACCTAAACTTTGTGTTTGTGGGTGATGAAGCCTTCCCCCTTCATGAGCATCTTGTTAAACCATACCCACAAAAGACTTTGACAGGGGAAAGGCGGATTTTTAACTACAGACTGTCTAGGGCACGTCGCGTTGTGGAGAATGCCTTCGGCATAATGGCCAACCGCTTCAGGGTTTTCCACACACCAATCAACATGAAGCTGGAATCGATAGACTCTGTGGTGTTGGCCTGTTGTGTGCTGCACAATTTTCTACGCCAACGCGATGCTGGTACTTACAGTCCGCCAGGCTTCATGGACTCTGACAGCAATGGTGACGTGGTGCTCGGAGAATGGCGTGACAATGATCCCGCTATTGCAGGCCTTCAACCTGTCAATCAAGGCAGGAGCAAGGACAATGCGAAGGCCGGCAGAGACAAGTACTGCCAATACTTTAATGGGCCTGGTGCAGTGAGTTGGCAGTGTGTAGCCCTGGTATGTAAGGTACACAATACCAGGAGGATGCGTGGACAGGTAAAGGTTTAATGCTTGATATCCATTCACTCCATCACACACTTGGACACACCCATAGGGTATATAAGCTAGTGACATGCGCAGTCATTGGGTTGTCAGTCAGAGTCAGTTTCCTGTCTTCGGACAGAGGAGTCAGTGTGTTTAGCCTGGACTTGGAGGGAGGAAGAAGTTCAGAGAGATCCTGTCAGCAGTTCTTAAAGTGGAGGCTAGTAAGGGTGAGCCAGTTCACCTTAGCCTAGTCAGAGCTGTGCCTAACCAGAAGATAGAGACAATTAAGGAAGAAAGAAGATTTAGCAACAGAAACTTCAGTCGCCTGTCCCAAGGACAGTGAAGTTCAGTCGACGTGCTCCTGAACTAGAAGAATACTGAGAATCTGTTAGCGAGCTCTAAGGAAGAAGCAAGAAGGAATTGACTGATATCACTATAGGAAGTGTGGAGTGCTTATGTTAAGAGCGCGAGCAGGGCGAAGGGCGCAGTGGAAAGGAATTCTAGAAGTGCCCTGGACATTGGATTTGTCCGCACTGTTCACCGGTCACTGGGGACCGAAGCGTCGCTACAGCTTCAGGCGTAGTGATAGAAAAACCAGAGGTTCGCTGGACTTCAGGTCACAGGAACAAGCCTATTGTCGGTACGTAACAGGGGTCAGGTGGAATAGGGACTTTGAGTCAGTGCACGACAAAAGCAAGAACCTAGTTCCATCACTTGGAAGGCTCCGACCACTATGCTGACCGGGCAGTACAGCTACAGAATTAGCTGGAGTTTTTGAGTGAACTTAGCTTCATGCAAGTTGGACCCGTTATATGGAAAGTTAAGGAGGCCTCTAACCTGCTCAGCCGTTACCTCGAAACGCATCCTCCATCCACCCCAACAGCTTCCCGGGACCTGCCTAAACAACTTGAAAGTAAAAGGTATGGAAAAAAGCTTTATTGTCTGAGACTGTGTTATTTATCCACATCACCTTACTACAATCACCATAGACTTTGAGGGACCAGTCCCACCTGTGGGGGACCCGTCATCTAGCTGCCACAACAACCCCTCAGAGTTCTATTCAGCAGCGCTGGTCTCAGTGATCAGAAAACTACAGGTGGCGTCACGAACTGTTATATACCAATCCCCTGTAAATAATATCCCCCCAACATACGCCTGACCGCCAGGGCCACAGACCGAGCCGCCGCTACCTGTGACAACCCCATAGACTTCCATGGGCTCGGCTCTGAGTACCCCATTGCTCTGGTAACCCACAATTGTGGTGCGGGGTCAACACAAATTTGGCGTCACGAACAGGATGCGAAAACTTGCAAGATTGCGAGCCCTGTGTGCCTGTGAAATGTTTCAGTGAAAAAGGACTGTTTGCACTTTTGGCGCCAAATACCGCCATCTTTGCCGCCATATTCGCGCCCTGAGGCACTGGAGAAGAAGGTGGGCGTGCCTTCGTGGGCGTGTGCCCCCCTGAAGCACGAAAGTTATGGCCGCCCTCTCCAAGGCCTACTACAATGTGCGGTCCAGCCCCACCGCAAAGGAAATACGCCTCCTCTTCATCCTCTATGCGAAGAGGAGGAGACACAAATCCCGCCTCCACGGAAAGGACCAGAATGTTCCTGTTGGATACCACAGACATACTTGGACCAAGATGGCGGAAGGACAGGAGAATCAGTGCCCATTACCAGAGGACTGTCTGCCTGTACCGGAGCTGTCCCCAGATCGGGACACCGACCCCGCCATGATGGAGTTGCGGAAGGAAAATGCTGAGTTGAAGAGGAAGCTGCAGAATCGTGCAATTAGACAAGAGACGGAGAGACGCTGGCGCACCCAAACACAGCGGCTGCTGTGGGACGCCATGTTCTCTCCCGCAAGTGAAATACCGTCTCTTGATACCCCACTATCACTGGATTATCCAAAGGCCCTGATGAAAAAGGCTGCGGAGCGACTGGAGGCGGACACCAGATATGCTGTACCTGATCCCACCGATGGAGCGGTGGAGGCGAAGGAGGCTGAGGAGGTCCTGCCCGTCCCTGAATGCCAGCCAGGTCAGAGGGCCGCAGCGGATTACCGTTCCCCGGCAGGGACACCGGAGGGGTCCTGCCCATCGTTACCAGACGTCGACTGGGATGCAATGGAGCGGATTGATGACGTCACGTACGCGGTCCAGTGGGAAAGAGAGATGCCGTGTCGCAAAGAGGAGCAGCGACACCGGCAGGAGGAAGAGCGGGAGGTGCAGCGGAACCGGCAGCGACAGCATGCAGAGCTCATCGCAGACAAGGAAACCGTTCGCCGTGATAAAGGTACCCGGAGGGAACCATGGCGTCAGGGGTGCGTAGTGGAGTTTCAGCTTCGCAAGGGCTGGGGATTCATCCGCGAGCCAGGACTTTATCAAGGGGTCTTCGTGAGCCGTCGCGATGTAGAGTCCCACCTACCACAAGGTCATCCGGGAAGGGACCTGATTAATGGGGACATTGTCACTTATACACGTCATTGGGGCCTGAAGGGATGGTATGCCCTTAATGTGGAAATCATCTGTGACCCCGTCCCCGACGCCGGTAACGTCACCACTACCGCAGCGTCCCCGTCTCGAGCTCAAATAGCATCAGGCCGTACTTCAGCATCGCCCCCTGCAGGCCCATCGCAATCTACGACGCGGTCGGCATCGCTACCTGCTCGCATCTCTTCACCCAAGTCTTCCTTTGTATCGCAAACTGCGGTTAAATATGAATCGCTACCTGCAACGCAAACTGCGACGCAATCGGCGTCCACAAAGAGGAAGCACCCGGCGTGCCCCAGCGGTTCGCACAAGAACTGTAGCGACCCAAACCCTGATAGCAGGTCACGACCTGTTTGTCATGTGCTCTAAGGAGCATCGCATTGTTCCAGCCCCGGGGTGGAAAATGTAGTTGAAGTAATTAAAAAGTAAAGACCGGTAGGATCCAGACAGGGGTCTACCGCATGTAACGTTGTAGAAAGTTTGAGAATTTTTGCCAGATTTGCACTTTATTGCCAAATGTATGATGATGAGATGTATCTATGTTTTCTATAATGAGTAGAATACCCGGCTGGGTAAAAGGAATTTGAAAAGTTGAAGAATTTTGAGAAATTAAAAAGTAATATGTTGATTGCATAGTTTTACATATAGAATACCCTGGTTGGGTAAATATCGTTAGAATTATAATGTAGATATTGAAGTGAAAAGTATATATATGTGTCCTTAACCATGCCATGGACTGAGAGGCTGAGGACTGTGCCAGCCCAGAACTTATCTTTGTAAATAGTTGCGCTTCGGTGCATTATATTGGTTTTACACAAAGCCGCTATTATACAACTACCTCAGAAGAAAAAACCCGTGTGGTGGGGCCCAGAAAGAGGTCTGCAATAAAGTCCTGCAGCCCACCCAGGACCTACGTGGGAGGTTTTTGGTGCGGGTCCTCCAAAAAGAATAAAGCCAAGTATTAATGTGAATATTTATTGAGTGTCTTGATGTTTTAATACTTTTGTATTTTCCTACTGTACAAAATGCAACGTTTAAGAATCCTCACTTCCCGGATGGGAAGAGTTGTAATGTTTATTGTTAATGCAAAACAAAATGTCTTTCTTTTTTATATTTCACAGCCCGGGAGTGCTGTATTTTACCATGGGGGAATGTGTAGCCCTGGTATGTAAGGTACACAATACCAGGAGGATGCGTGGACAGGTAAAGGTTTAATGCTTGATATCCATTCACTCCATCACACACTTGGACACACCCATAGGGTATATAAGCTAGTGACATGCGCAGTCATTGGGTTGTCAGTCAGAGTCAGTTTCCTGTCTTCGGACAGAGGAGTCAGTGTGTTTAGCCTGGACTTGGAGGGAGGAAGAAGTTCAGAGAGATCCTGTCAGCAGTTCTTAAAGTGGAGGCTAGTAAGGGTGAGCCAGTTCAACTTAGCCTAGTCAGAGCTGTGCCTAACCAGAAGATAGAGACAATTAAGGAAGAAAGAAGATTTAGCAACAGAAACTTCAGTCGCCTGTCCCAAGGACAGTGAAGTTCAGTCGACGTGCTCCTGAACTAGAAGAATACTGAGAATCTGTTAGCGAGCTCTAAGGAAGAAGCAAGAAGGAATTGACTGATATCACTATAGGAAGTGTGGAGTGCTTATGTTAAGAGCGCGAGCAGGGCGAAGGGCGCAGTGGAAAGGAATTCTAGAAGTGCCCTGGACATTGGATTTGTCCGCACTGTTCACCGGTCACTGGGGACCGAAGCGTCGCTACAGCTTCAGGCGTAGTGATAGAAAAACCAGAGGTTTGCTGGACTTCAGGTCACAGGAACAAGCCTATTGTCGGTACGTAACAGGGGTCAGGTGGAATAGGGACTTTGAGTCAGTGCACGACAAAAGCAAGAACCTAGTTCCATCACTTGGAAGGCTCTGACCACTATGCTGACCGGGCAGTACAGCTACAGAATTAGCTGGAGTTTTTGAGTGAACTTAGCTTCATGCAAGTTGGACCCGTTATATGGAAAGTTAAGGAGGCCTCTAACCTGCTCAGCCGTTACCTCGAAACGCATCCTCCATCCACCCCAACAGCTTCCCGGGACCTGCCTAAACAACTTGAAAGTAAAAGGTATGGAAAAAAGCTTTATTGTCTGAGACTGTGTTATTTATCCACATCACCTTACTACAATCACCATAGACTTTTAGGGACCAGTCCCACCTGTGGGGGACCCGTCATCTAGCTGCCACAACAACCCCTCAGAGTTCTATTCAGCAGCGCTGGTCTCAGTGATCAGAAAACTACAGGTGGCGTCACGAACTGTTATATACCAATCCCCTGTAAATAATATCCCCCCCAACATACGCCTGACCGCCAGGGCCACAGACCGAGCCGCCGCTACCTGTGACAACCCCATAGACTTCCATGGGCTCGGCTCTGAGTACCCCATTGCTCTGGTAACCCACAATTGTGGTGCGTGGTCAACACAGCAGCATCAGGTCTAGTTAGATTTTGAGAATGTTTTACTTTACCCTTTTTTTTAACAATGTTTTGGTAATAAAATATTTTTATTTTAAAAATGCATTCGTGTTTTTTTCAATTATTTTACCAATATGGGAGAAGGGCTAATGATGGGTGAGATGTGGGGAGGGAGTAATGGGGATGGCAACGAGACATGTTACCAGCTGCTGTAGTTTTTAAAATCTTTTCAAAGGCTTTTTTTTCCCCTATTTTTTGTTATACATTGTATCTACTTGTCACACACGTGCTCATGGGAGTACCATCAGTCATAGGAGTTAATTGTTACAAAAAATAAAGAAAAAAGTTTCAAATATTTTCAATTATTTTAAGGGCCTATGGTCTCACTAGCGTTCAAACATTATAATTATATATAACAGATAATACACCACAGCTGCATATTTAAAGTTTAAATATATAATATATATATTTTAGTCATAATATGAAAGATTAAAAAATTGTTATACATATATTTGAAAATTCTTGGGAGGTAAAGGTCAACATTCACCAGGGAATCAGCTATTCACAGATATGCGACGTCATTGTGATCGCAATGTGACTACTCACACAAGTAAACAGATATGCATACAGATCTGCAAAAAGCCATTGTGATTTGCAAGGGGATTAGCGAGCCCCAGCCATCAAGATATGCAACGCTATTATGATCGCAATGTGACTACCCACGCTATGCAAAAAGCCATTGTGACTTGCAAAGGGGATTAGCGAGCCCCAGCCATCAAAATATACAAGGCTATTGTGATCGCAATGTGACTACCCACGCTATTCAAAAAGCCATTGTGACTTGCAAAGGGGATTAGCGAGCCCCAGCCATCAAAATATACGAGGCTATTGTGATCTCAATGTGACTACCCACGCTATTCAAAAAGCCATTGTGACTTGCAAAGGGGATTAGCGAGCCCCAGCCATCAAGATATGCGACGTTATTGTGATCGCAATGTGACTACCCACGCTATGCAAAAAGCCATTGTGACTTGTAAAGGGGATTAGCGAGCCCCAGCCATCAAGATATGCGACGTTATTGTGATCGAAATGTGACTACTCACACACTGCTGCTACACAGGTATGCAAACAGATATGCAAAACAACATTTGTGATTTGCAAGGTGAATATTGACACGAGCCCCAGCCATAAAGACATGACACGCCATTGTGATCGCCTATCTTGGAATAGTGGTATTGCGAGTGCAACAGCATCTCATATCTGCTTGCTGGTTACATGGCTGCTGCGGTCATTTTTCGTTAGCAATACCGTTTTGCGACGTGAATTTAGCCGCACGTAACGTGCGCCGTAAAGTGCGCACGCTGTGACGTCATGACACTGGCATCGCCCAATGCGGTATTATCATGGCGGCGAGACAACGCTCAGTAAAATGGGAGGATGGAGAGGTCCGCTATTTGATCAAAAAAACGGACCAGTGGGATTATTTCTGCAGGGTACCTATGGCGCATCCAAGGCGTCACAAAAGGGTATGCCTGCAGAGAATCCGGCGGGGCCTGGAGAGGCGCTTCAATGTGCGGCGGACCCTGAGACAAATCTGCAAGAAGCTGGCGGACCTGCGATACCGCTCACGCGATAGGGTCACCAGCATCCGGGCCCAGCTACTCAGGCCTCTGAGTGAGTATTGATGAGGGTATCTGGAGAGGTTATGTTTTATGGGTTAGGCTACTTTCACACTTGCGTTTTTTTGCGCTGCATTTCGATCGCACATGAAGCGCATTAAAAAAACGCATGCAAACGCTTGTAATAGCTGCGATATTTTGTCGCATCAGCATACGCATTTCAAAAATAAAAAATAAAAAGCGTTTGTCTTCGATTTCATTTGTTTTTTGTAGCCGTTTGAGTTTTTTTGGCGCATGCGTTGTCTATGTGTCACATTTCTATCATCTCTGTCTCCATCATCTCTGGCTCTATCATCTCTGTCTCCATCATCTCTGTGTCTCCATCATCTCTGTCTCAATCATCTCTGTCTATTTTGACCGTGAAAAAAAAAAAGGCAACATGTAGCGTCTGAGCGCACACCGGGAAAATGCGCAGCGCACGACAAACGCACATGAACGCAGCAGTATATGGGGCCATTATTCAGTATGCAGCAGTATATGGGGCCATTATTCAGTATGGAGCATTATGTGGAGCTATTATACAGTATGCAGCAGTATATGGGGCCATTATTCAGTAGTTTTTTTCTTTCCCATCTTTCTCTCTCTGTTCTTTCTTTCTTGGGAGTACCGGCAGTGATAATAGGGATTCTGAATTGTATATTTCATTTACAGCACCACCTTCACCATCACCAGCACCACCTGCTCCACCGTCCCCAGCTACCCCTCCACCACCATCCTCACCTTCCCCGGCTACGCCTCCACCACCATCCTCACCTTCCCCGGCTACGCCTCCACCACCATCCTCACCTTACCTCTCAACCCCTTCCCCAGACGTTGCCTTCTCTCCAGCATCATCCCGTGACACGGATGCAGGCTCCCCATCAGGTAATTAACGCCCATTATATAAGCTTCAGACAAGTTTGAGAACTTTGTAAGGTCTTATGTGTAATGGCTGTTGTGATATAATTTTTTTTTCTTTTTTTCCCTAGCCGGCGGAGCAACAGGATCAGGGTGGGCGGTCAGCGGTTCCTCTGAGGAAAACCGTAAGTGTTAACAAACATAACATGTACATGTAGATGTTGCTACAGAATTCCCTGGTTAACTGTTAGGGTGAGTTTCCACGGTCAGGATACGCTGCGTGTTTGGCGCTGTGCGCTGGCGCAGCGCCAAACACGCAGCCTCAGATGTTACAGCATAGTGGAGGGGATTTCAAGAAATCCCGTCTCCACTATGCGTAACAATACGCAGGTGGCAAACCTGCGTAAACGGACATGCGGCGCGTCTTTTTAGGGTGAGTTTCCACGGTCAGGATACGCTGCGTGTTTGGCGCTGTGCGCTGGCGCAGCGCCAAACACGCAGCGTCCAGATGTTACAGCATAGTGGAGGGGATTTCAAGAAATCCCGTCTCCACTATGCGTAACAATACGCAGGTGGCAAACCTGCGTAAACGGACATGCGGCGCGTCTTTTTAGACCGCAGCATGTCCTCGCGTATTGCGGCGACGGTGCGTCGCCGCAACAGAATTAACACAGGGCTATGTAGCCCTGCGCTCTTTCCGGAGGTGTTCCGGAGGTGTCCTGAACACCTCCGGAAAGATCGCGCGTCATAAAGGGGGCGGGGCTTAGACGGAGCGGAATTTCCGCTCCGTCCAAAGCGCTATGGTTCCGGACCGTGGAACCATAGCCTTAGACCGCAGCATGTCCTCGCGTATTGCGGCGACGGTGCGTCGCCGCAACAGAATTAACACAGGGCTATGTAGCCCTGCGCTCTTTCCGGAGGTGTTCCGGAGGTGTCCTGAACACCTCCGGAAAGATCGCGCGTCATAAAGGGGGCGGGGCTTAGACGGAGCGGAATTTCCGCTCCGTCCAAAGCGCTATGGTTCCGGACCGTGGAACCATAGCCTTACTTTTACCTCCACAGAAATCCCAACTGCCCAGGACCTGTTCCTGTCCCACCGCCGGCTGATGGCGGCCATGAGCAGTGCTCTGTCTGCCATGAATTCAGCTGCCACAGCCATGAATTCAGCGGTGGCAGGCATGGATTCAGCTGTGGCAGGCATGAATTCAGCAGTCATAGCGCTGCAAACTGCCATGGGAGCTGTGCATCACCACGGGATGATGCTGGAGAGACAATTTTCTGGACTCCGGGGCCCTCATTAATTTATTTTTTGTAAATAATTTGTTATGTTAATATTTTGTTAATAATTTTTTATTTTATTATGTTAATGTTTTATTTTTATTTAAATTTTAATTATTTAAAAAACAAAAAAAAAATATATATGAAAAGAATATATATTTAATAATTCACGTTAATCTACGCAGGTGTGGTGTATTATTTTTTAGTATAAGGTTTTAGCGCTAGTGTGACCAGGGGCCTTTAAAAGAAATGTTAATTTTAGAAATTTTTTCCCTATGATGGAACACCTATGATAGCTGGTAGTATCATGACCCCGTGTGTGACAAGTAGATGTAATAAAAATACAACATTTTAATAGTTGACATCACATAAGAATAAAAGACCACAATTCATTAGATAAATAAGATTTTTATTAAGAAAGGTAACAATGTAAAAAAATATAGACAACAAAAAAAATTTTGAAAAACATTTTAAAAACTACAACTGCTGGTAAGAGGGATCGTTGCCATTACCACGCTGCCTCTGCGGTGTATAAAAATAAGGGGGAGCACCAACGTTTGGGTTTGGCACAGGATGCTGCCTCTGCGGTGTATTACAATAAGGGGGAGCACCAACGTTTGGAGCACCAACGTTTGGGTTTGGCACAGGATTGTGCGGCCACGAGTAGTCCGGGTACTGCGATCTTGGCATGACAACATATCTGTTATCCAGGTTTCCAAAAGAGGCTTGAGTCAGTACCTCAAACATGAGTCTCTCTGCATGTAGCCGCTGAACAGGATCCAGAGTAGGGAGCCTCTCATTTGCGAAGTATGCAAACCCTGTTATTTTAGGTTCTTTTTCTGCTGTTAGCACTTTTTTTGCAATTTCCACCAATTCAGGAGTAGCCGAGGTGGTGGGAGCCTTCCTTTTCCTTCCTGAAGGTGAAAGCCGGCGCCGCACAGATGAGGATGGTGTCTCTTCTTCATCTTCGATCAACGGCATGCTGTCTTGTTCTGTTGCAGGTGTGGAGACGGCCTCTTCTGTTTCCTGCATGAACAAAAAACAAATGGTAAATCACAAAGACAAAGAAATTAATCTTCACACAGCAAAAATGTGAAAACGACACTTGTAAAGACAAATCGATGTGAATACTTTTCTGTCCAATTATGACAAGAGCATTCTTAAGGTGATACCTTTATAATGTAATTATTCCAAATGTAATCTTGCCTGAACAAGGAGCCTGTGCGCTCTGAAAGCTAGCGAACATATAATTTTCTGGTTAGCCAATAAAGGTATCACCTTAAGAATGCTCTTGTCATAATTGGACGGAAAAGTATTCACATCGATTTTTCTGGCTAACACGGTACCACAATATAATTTATTATTGTACACCTTGTAAAGACAAAGCAATTTACTACACCCATATACAGCAAAAATGTGAAAATGACAATTGTTAATGGATAGGCCTCAACCGTTGAGCTAGATAAATTATCAGTACATGAAGGGATATATTCTGCCATTTTATCTACATTTCACAATTATATATTTTAAATTTAAGCCCACTTTGGCATGTACATTAAAATGTGTTGTAATACAAAGGTACTTACATGTACGACAGGGGTGTCCGGCTGGATCACTGGGTCTAGATCCGAAATTGATGTCCCTTCTTGGGTACTTCCTGGTCCCTTGTAAAGCTAACAGATCAAAGTACCACAGTTGGGGGACATAAACTTCTTCGGCCCCGGCTCCAGATTTGGTTGAATTTGATAACTTTATTGAGCTCTTTTTTATACACTGTGCGGAGGGCCTGTATGCGTTTTTTGACCGATGACACATCCGCAGGTTCATCGGGGTAACGGCTCTTGCACATCTCCACCAGTTTTTGGTATGCGTCATTCTTTTTAAGCCTGTTACAGTAATCTGGTGATTTTATTCTCCATAGGCACGGCATGGAGCGGTAGAGCTCGATAAATTCCCGCAAAAAATCTTGTTTATCAGCCATCTGTAATAAAAAATATTATTATGTGAGAACGCCAGAATGGTTAAATAAAATAAAATGTTTATAGCCTACAACATGGAACACAGCAGGGATCACAAAATGGTGGTTGGTGTGTTTGGTGGCCAGAACAAAACAAACAAACAATGGCAAAAAAAAAAAATTGATGAACGACAATGGTTTACAAAAGCAGAGATCTAAACATGGATCTGTAAAATTAAAGTTAAAATAAAAATGAAATGTGACAAAAATAATACCTACCTTACACAAGTTGTGATTCTGGAGAAAAAAGAAAACAGGGAAAATAGCGTCACAAACTGGATCACAAACTGGATCACACCAGAGACTGGATCGCAGAGGATATAACGTCAGAGACTGGATCGCAGAAAAACAACGTCGTAGACCGGAACACAGCAACAGCAATAGTGGCACAAATGGATCGCAGTAACTACAAAGGCTAGCAGGACACACTGGAACGATGATGGAGATTTGAAAGAACCGCTTCTGCTCGAGAGCAATGGAGAGGAGTGCAGATACGTGGTCTTTTATGACGCGGTCATCCAATCACAAAGCGGGAGAGCTGTGATAAATATTTATGAGGTAAATAGTGACCACCAATCTGTGATGAGGGGCGTGCAAAAGGTTGCGCTCAGTCACGCCTATCGAGGTCGTGATCTTTCACAGTATATGCAAGTGTGGCACGTCCCAACGACCGCCAAAGTCGTTAAAAATATCGCTACTGCTGATACTGCTGATGCGTCGTTAATTAAATCGTCCAGTTTGGCAGCTACTAGCGACATTAAAACGATCACAACCAACGATCTCATTAGTATGCGTCGTTATCGTGATCGTTAGCGATCTTGTTTTTAAGGGTATGCCACACTAAACAATATCGCTAACGGGATCGCTAAAAAAACGTCACTATTTAGCGATCTCGTTAGCGATGTTGTTGTGTGCGGCATCTAGAGACGACGTGGCCCCTGCTGAGATCCTGCTGTGATCTCGCTCGTCGCTGACATCGTTCCGGACCCTATTTTATCGTCGGCGCTCCCGCTGGGTAAGTATTATCGCTGAATGTGGCACCTTTTGTGAACAATGTGCGACCTCATTAACGATGCATTAGTCAGCGGCGGAGGCGGGACTTTGTTTTCGTTCATAATGCCCTTCAGCTCCGATTGGTGACCACAACATCACCTCAGCTATAATAACTGCGCCCCCATCCATTGTTTCCAGAGCACTTTGTGGATGATTCCAACTGTGCTTTGTGCGTTTTTGTGAGGATAGTATCGCGTGTCGGTGTTTTGCGATCATATTTGTGGTGCAGTGGTGGGTTTTGCGATCCTGTCTGAGTCGTTAGAGCACCATCCATCCCCATTTGGATTTGGATCTTCGGGATATTTGGATTTGGATTCAAGGTACATATTGTTTGTGATGTTGTTTTGATAATGTTTTTTGACCTTATTTTTTTTTTTCGTCCTCTGCTTTATTGCTTTTACACCCCTGACCTTATTTATTTATTTATTTATTTTTTTCGTCTGCTTTATTTATTTTACACCCCAGACTTTATTTTTTTTTTTTTTTTTTTTTTTATTTATTTATTTTACACCCCTGACTTTATTTATTTTTTTTTTTTTTTGCTTTATTTATTTTACACCCTCACCATTTTAGACATTTGTAAACTGTATAAACTGAAAAGTTTATTTTTTTTTTTGTTATATAATTTTTATTTTATTCTTTATTTTATTTGTTTAAACACTTTATTAATAGTAATTAATTAGTCATTAACTTTTCTATTTTTTACCGTACAGGTTGCACATAATGAACCTCTCCACCGCGGAGCGTATGATTGTGGCAGTTGCGCTATCTATGGAGGCAGATCGTCAGGAAGAGGCGCGGGTGGAAGAGAGGCGCTCCAAGCGAAAGCGTCGCATGTGGACCAGAGAATGGCTGGAGCAGAGGTCCAGATTCACCCACATGCATCTAGTGAGGGAGTTGCAGGAGAAGAATCCGCAGGATTTCCGGAATTATCTACGGATGTCGGAGGATTCATTCAAGCTCCTACTGGAAGCTGTGAGGCCACTCATTGAACGGCAGGATACCCGGATGCGTGCAGCTGTTTCAGCAGAGGAAAGTTTGGCAGTAACGCTGCGATTTCTGGCAACCGGACGTTCAATGAAGGATTTGCAATATTCTGCTGCAATTTCTCGGTCGCTGCTTGGAGATTTAATTCCGGAGACATGCAACGCCATCGTCCGCAGTTTACGGAGCTACATGCCATTTCCAAAATCAGTGGCGGAATGGCAAATTATTGCCTCTGATTTTGAAAGGATTTGGCAGTTCCCAAACTGTAGTGGGTGCCTTGGATGGCAAACATGTGCGGATCACGCAACCAGCCAACAGCGGATCCTTTTTTCATAATTACAAGGGCTACTTCAGCGTGATCCTCATGGCCCTTGTTAATGCCAATTATGAATTTATTGACGTTAATGTTGGCATTAATGGAAGGGTTTCTGACGGTGGCGTTTTGGAGCACACAAGTTTTGGTGAACGGTTGTTTAATAATAAACTTAACTTGCCAACCAACATGGACACCACCGCCAACCTAAACTTTGTGTTTGTGGGTGATGAAGCCTTCCCCCTTCATGAGCATCTTGTTAAACCATACCCACAAAAGACTTTGACAGGGGAAAGGCGGATTTTTAATACAGACTGTCTAGGGCACGTCGCGTTGTGGAGAATGCCTTCGGCATAATGGCCAACCGCTTCAGGGTTTTCCACACACCAATCAACATGAAGCTGGAATCGATAGACTCTGTGGTGTTGGCCTGTTGTGTGCTGCACAATTTTCTACGCCAACGCGATGCTGGTACTTACAGTCCGCCAGGCTTCATGGACTCTGACAGCAATGGTGACGTGGTGCTCGGAGAATGGCGTGACAATGATCCCGCTATTGCAGGCCTTCAACCTGTCAATCAAGGCAGGAGCAAGGACAATGCGAAGGCCAGCAGAGACAAGTACTGCCAATACTTTAATGGGCCTGGTGCAGTGAGTTGGCAGCATCAGGTCTAGTTAGATTTTGAGAATGTTTTACTTTACCCTTTTTTTAACAATGTTTTGGTAATAAAATATTTTTATTTTAAAAATGCATTCGTGTTTTTTTCAATTATTTTACCAATATGGGAGAAGGGCTAATGATGGGTGAGATGTGGGGAGGGAGTAATGGGGATGGCAACGAGACATGTTACCAGCTGCTGTAGTTTTTAAAATCTTTTCAAAGGCTTTTTTTTCCCCTATTTTTTGTTATACATTGTATCTAATTGTCACACACGTGCTCATGGGAGTACCATCAGTCATAGGAGTTAATTGTTACAAAAAATAAAGAAAAAAGTTTCAAATATTTTCAATTATTTTAAGGGCCTATGGTCTCACTAGCGTTCAAACATTATAATTATATATAACAGATAATACACCACAGCTGCATATTTAAAGTTTAAATATATAATATATATATTTTAGTCATAATATGAAAGATTAAAAAATTGTTATACATATATTTGAAAATTCTTGGGAGGTAAAGGTCAACATTCACCAGGGAATCAGCTATTCACAGATATGCGACGTTATTGTGATCGCAATGTGACTACTCACACAAGTAAACAGATATGCATACAGATCTGCAAAAAGCCATTGTGATTTGCAAGGGGATTAGCGAGCCCCAGCCATCAAGATAGGGTCGCCAGCATCCGGGCCCAGCTACGCAGGCCTCTGAGTGAGTATTGATGAGGGTATCTGGAGAGGTTATGTTTTATGGGTTAGGCTACTTTCACACTTGCGTTTTTTTGCGCTGCATTTCGATCGCACATGAAGCGCATTAAAAAAACGCATGCAAACGCTTGTAATAGCTGCGATATTTTGTCGCATCAGCATACGCATTTCAAAAATAAAAAATAAAAAGCGTTTGTCTTCGATTTCATTTGTTTTTTGTAGCCGTTTGAGTTTTTTGGCGCATGCGTTGTCTATGTGTCACATTTCTATTCATCTCTGTTCTCCATCATCTCTGGCTCTATCATCTCTGTCTCCATCATCTCTGTCTCCATCATCTCTGTCTATTTTGACCGTGAAAAAAAAAAAGGCAACATGTAGCGTCTGAGCGCACACCGGGAAAATGCGCAGCGCACGACAAACGCACATGAACGCAGCAGTATATGGGGCCATTATTCAGTATGCAGCAGTATATGGGGCCATTATTCAGTATGGAGCATTATGTGGAGCTATTATACAGTATGCAGCAGTATATGGGGCCATTATTCAGTAGTTTTTTTCTTTCCCATCTTTCTCTCTCTGTTCTTTCTTTCTTGGGAGTAAGTTGAGTGCCGAGTTCTCTTTTTATTATCTTCACGGTGTAGGAACCTACTCTGGCACCTTTCAGGCTGTGCACATGATTTATCTTTATACCTTTTCATTCCTAAACCTAGGGCTTGTTGTCAATGACAACTACTGACACCAAACCTTAATCCTAGTACACTGATGCTACTGCATCAGAATGAAATAGAAGGTGTTGAACCAAGAAATTACATCCCAAAACTTTTTAAAATATCTTTAGCTTAAAAAAACCTTCATTGCTGCACAAAAATGCATACAAAACCGCAACAAAAACGCACCAAAAAACGCGGCAAAACGCACGTTTTTGCTGCAGTGTTTTTGCTGCCATTAGATAGAGATGAGTGAATATTTTTGGAAAATGATCGCCAAATACAACCCCTGGCAAAAATTATGGAATCACCGGCCTTGGACGATGTTCATTCAGCTGTTTTATTCTGTTGAAAAAAAAAGACATGGCACAAAACTGAAGTCATTTTAAATGGCAACTTTCTGGCTTTAAGAAACACTAAAAGAAATGAAGAACAAATAATTGGTAGTCAGTAATGGTTATTTTTTTTAACCAATCATAGGGAAAAAATTATGGAATCACTCAATTCTGAGGGAAAAAATTATGGAATCATGAAAAACAAACTATCAAAAAAACACTCCAACACATCAGTAGTTTTTTGTTGCACCATCTCTGGCTATTACAACAGCTTGAAGTTTCTGAGGCATGGACTTAACGAGTGTCAAACAGTACTCTTCATCAATCTGGCTCCAACTTTCTCTGATTGCTGTTGCAGATCAGCTTTGCAGGTTGGAGCCTTGTCATGGGTCATTTTCTTCAACTTCCACCAAAGATTTTCAATTGGATTGAGATCCGAACTATTTGCAGGCCATGACATTGACTTTATGTGTCTTTTTTCAAGGAATGTTTTCACAGTTTTTGCTCTATGGCAGGATGTATTATCATCTTGAAAAATGACTTCATCATCCCCAAACATCCTTTCAATTGATGGGATAAGAAAAGTGTCCAAAATATCAACATAAACTTGTGCATTTATTGAAGATGTAATGACAGCCATCTCCCCAGTGCCTTTACCTGACATGCATCCCCATATCATCAATGACTGTGGAAATTGTCATGTTCTCTTCAGGCAGTCCTATCTTTATAAATCTCTTTGGAACGGTACCAAACAAAAGTTCCAGCATCATCACCTTACCCAATGCAGATTCGCGATTCATCACTGAATATGACTTTCATCCAGTCATCCACAGTCTACGATTGCTTTTCCTTAGTCCATTGTAACCTTGCTTTTTTTTGTCTAGGTGTTAATGATGGCTTTCGTTTAGCTTTTCTGTATGTAAATCCCATTTCCTTTAGGCGGCTTCTTACAGTTCGGTCACAGACGTTGACTCCAGTTTCCATTCATTCGTTCCTCATTTGTTTTGTTGTGCATTTCCTGTTTTGGAGACATATTGCTTTAAGTTTCTGGTCTTGATGCTTTGATGTTCTCCTTGGTCTACCAGTATGTTTGCCTTTAACAGCCTTCCCATGTTGTTTGTATTTGGTCCAGATTTTAGACACAGCTGACTGTGAACAACCAACATCTTGTGCAACATTGGGTGATGATTTACCTCTTTTAAGAGTTTGAAATTCCTCTCCCTTGTTTCAATTGACATCTCTCGTGTTGGAGACATGATTCATGTCAGTCCACTTGGTGCAACAGCTCTCCAAGGTAGATAGTTCTAAATAATCTTATTTCAGTAGGTAAATGTGAAAAAGCCTGATGTATCCCACAATGTAGCTAGATAGATAGGTGGTTGTATATTAGTCAGATACTGTAGGTAGCTAGTGTCCAGTGTGGCTGTTAAATTTACCTTCCAGCAATTTTTTTTTTGGCCATACTGACATACAAACAAATCCAGCAGGACACATGTCCTACAAGTGTGTTGTGTACTGCTTCTGTTGTGCTCCATGCACTAGTATAACATTCTAAATAATATTATTTCAATAGGTAAATGTGAAAAATCCTGCTGTATCCCACATTTTAGCTAGTTAGATAGGTTGTTGTATATCAGTCAGATACTGTAGGTAACTAGTGTTCAGTGTGGCTGTTAAGCTGGGGTGACACTTGAGAGAAACTCGCACAAGTCTCGCACCTCAATACCCGGTACTCGGGACCAGAGTGTGCGTGTACTGAGGTGCAAGACTCGTGAGAGTTTCTTGCAAGTGTGACCCAGCCTTAAGTTTATCTTCCAGCACTTTTTTTTCTTTTTTGACCATACTGAGGTTGTTGGTAGTGGATTACTCATGAGTCATGATACTCTCCAAGCGTGTCACAACAGAACTTGTTTATTCAGGAACAATCAGGAACAATATATGTTAAGCTTAATAGATCAGGAACAAATAATTTGTGTGTCTCTATCTGTACAGCATCTACAGCAGGCTGCTTCATCTTTCATACACAGACATAGGAAAACAGGAAATACAGTCACATGCACTAATTGTATGGTCTGACAAACATTTGCCCCTGGGGGGTATACATGAACATACTGTATAACAATTTTTTTTTACGGGCATCATAAACACCCTTTACAAAAATTATGTAGGTGTTGCATCATGGACCATGGTCACCCTGGTGATATGGTGGTGGAGGTTGAAGATGAGGAGAAGGAGGACGACAACAGCAAATAGCCAAAATCAGGAAGCATATACCCAGGGCCATATTTGGCCTTCATGCTGCCCTAGGCACTTTTCGTGGTCGCGCCCCTTACTGACGTCACACACTGAGTCAGTGCACACGACATCTATTTAAGGCAGATCTACTCTGTAAAATGCTTTAAAAAGCGCTAATTATACACTAAATCAATGAATTGTCTGCACTTGCTGCTCACAAGTTCAGTCTTTTGAGCATTTTTTAACACCTTCAGCTTTTCAAAGTCATCAAGAGATTAAAATAGGTGACCTTACCATTGCTTCAGTGAGGAGAGGCCTAGTGATATAGAGACATGCTGTCTGCTCATTCACCTCTCCTCTTTACTGAAGGTGTTCAAAGGGAAGACAAGAGCAGACAGGTAGCAGGCGTCAGAGCGAGCCTGCAGCCAGATTGTGTGCACCCACACTGACACTTGGAGCGCGCTGCTGCACTCATCCAGTGTTGCTGGTTTCACACTTGCGTTTTTTTTTCTAATCAGGCAAAATCAGATTTTTCAGCCAAATTCTGATCCTTCCAGGATCCAGTTTTTGCCCATTCATTTTAATGGTGTCAGGTAGAATCCAGTTACTTCAGGTTGTTGTGTCCTGACACCATGAATGGACAAAAAACTGGATCCTAAAAGAATCAGGATTTTGCTGAAAAACCTGGTTTTACCTGACTTGAAAAAAACACAAGTTTGAAACCAGCCTCAGTGAGTAAGCGCAGACTTGCAAGCTGATTTTAGACAGCACTCATTTTACTAACGGAGTGCTGACAATTAAGGTAATCTTTAGTATACACATATGAGAGTGCTGCGAAACACCCTCATTTGCATATTAAATAAAGTAGATTTTATTTTATAGTGCCAATAAAAACTATTCTATAGGACTATGCCTCCTAATCCCCATTCTAAAGCGTCAGCCTCCCCAAATCCCAGCCTGCATAGCACCAGACTCCCCTGTTCACCAGTATATATTAGCACCAGCCTCCTCAGTTCACCAGTATATATAAAACTTTGTCCATGACTGTATGATCATAGAATCATAGAATCATAGAATGGTAGAGTTGGAAGGGACCTCCTGGGCCATCTGGTCCAACCCCCTAAGCACCAGCCTCCCCTGTTCCTCAGTATACAGCAGCTTCAGCCTCCCCTGTTCACCAGTATACAGCAGCACCAGCCTCCCCTGTTCACCAGTATACAGCAGCATCAGCCTCCTCTGTTCACCATTATACAGCACAGCCTCCCGTCACCAGCTTCCCCTGTTCACCAGTATACAGCACAGCCTCCCCTGTCACCAGCCTCCCCATTCACCATTATACAAAAGCACCAACCTCCCTTGTTCACCAGTATACAGCACAGCTTCCCATCACCAGCCTCACCTGTTCAACAGTATACAGCACAGCCTCCCCTGTTCCCCAGTATACAGCAGCTTCAGCCTCCCTTGTTCACCAGTATACAGCAGCACCAGCCTTCCCTGTTCACCAGTATACAGCACAGCCTCCCCTGTCACCAGCCTCCCCTGTTCACCAGTATACAGCACAGCCTCCCCTGTCACCAGTTTATAGCAGCAGGCTCCCCTGTTCACCAGTATACAGCAGCACTGGCATCCCCTGTTCACCACTATACAGCACAGCCTCCCCTGTTCATCAGTATATAGCACAGCTTCCCCTGTCACCAGCCTCACCTGTTCACCAGTGTACAACACAGCCTCCCCTGTTCACCAGTATATAGCAGCAGCCTCCCCTGTCACCAGTATATAGCAGCAGCCTCTCCTGTCACCAGTATATAGCAGCACCAGCCTCCCCCATTCACCAGCATACAGCACTGCCTCCCCTGTCACCAGCCTACCCTGTTCACCAGTATACAGCACAGCCAGACCTGTTCACCAGTATACTGCACAGCCTCCCCTGTTCACCAGTACACAGCACAGCCTCCCCTGTCACAAGACTCCCCTCCATCTTCAGCTCTATGAGCGCTCACCTGCTCCTGTGTCCTCCCCATGTCATCTTCCTCCTCCTCTGCTGTGATGTCTGCAGTGAGAGATGATCTCATCCTCCTTACTAAAGAGACGCTTCAGCAGCTCGGATGCAGGGACTTCTCTGACACCTGAAGTTGAGGTGCCACTACTTCCTGGGTCAGTCAGCTCCCTGCATCGAGCTGAATATGAAGGTGCGTCCCCGCTTGACCCCCCTCCCCCTCCGAAAAGACAACAGATTTCCTGGATTGTCTAACGGAGGGGAAGTTAAAAAAAAAATTCTTCCCTGTCTTGGTGCCGCCCCATGCAGCCCGGTGCCCTAGGCACGTGCCCTCTAGTGCCTAGTGGCAAATATGGCCGTGCATATACCCATGTGTGGGTGTGAAGAGGTGCATGGGAATAGACCTCCCAAAAAAAGACACTGGATTTGAGTTTATGTTATGTTGCTATCATTCGGTGGTGTTGAGAAGTCTGGCCTAATTCAGCCCTTGTTCATTTTTATAAGAGTCAGCCTGTCAGCATTTTCAGTTGACAGGCGGATGCACTTATCAGTTATAATTCCACCTGCGGCACTAAAAACACGCTCTGACAAATTGCTAGCAGCAGGGCAGGCCAGGACCTCCAAGGCGTAGAGAGCCAGTTCATGCCACGTGTACAGGTTGGATACCCAATAATTATAAGGCACAGAGGAATCATGAAGGACGTTGGTATGGTCAGCAAGCATCTTCCCAAACGTTGCAATCCTTGTGAGAGTACCCCGCGCCTCAGGGTCTGTGCAAAGAGAGGGTCTGAGAAAACTCTCCTAGAAATTTGACAGTGTTCCCCTGCTGGATTGCAGTTGTGTCTCTCTCACCTGTACTCCTTGGTTATCCAACGAACAGTGACCTCTGCCACCAGCGTTTTCAGATTCAGACTTCCGTGTCCTCACCAAGAGGATGACAGACCATGATATCCTCCTGCTCCTCCTCCCTGTCCTCAGGCCATCCACGCTGAACAGATGATATGACAGTTGTGCAGGTAGTACTATATAGCGCATGAAACTAGCTCATGCTCTTCCTCCTCCTCCTCTTCCTCATTGTCACCCAATCCACATTGGTATTACATGAGGCTGGGCTGGGTGTAATCTCCCTGTGTGGTTCCTTGCTCCATCTCATCGTGCTCCGCCTGCAATGCATACTCTTTGATTATGAGCAGAGTGTGTTTCAGAACACAGAGAAGTGGGATGGTGATGCTAATTATGGCATCACCGACGCTCACCATCTTGGTGGAGTCCTCAAAATTTTGGAGGATGGTACATATGTCTAACAACTATGTCCACTCCTGAGGTCTTATGTGTGGAGTCTGAACTGAATACCGACGGCCTTGTTGATGCTGGTAGTCAACAACTGCCCTCTTCTGCTCACAAATCCTTCCCAACATCTGCAGTGTAGAGTTCCAATGTGTGGGAACATTACACACCAGTTGGTGAGTCAGAAGCTGCAAACACTGCTGAAGCACGGCAAGGGTGGCAGAAGCTGTAGCTGACTTTCTAAAATGGGCACACAGGTGGCATACTTTGACAAGCAGATCCAGCATCTCCAGGTAGGATTTGAGAAGCTGCTGAACCACAAGGTTAAGCACATGGGCCAGGCATGGTATGTGTGTGAGCTTGCCTTGCCTCAGAGCCACCATCAGGTTCCGGCCATTGTCACACATGACTATGCCTGGCTGTAGGTTCAGCGATGTCAGCCACAGATCTGTCATGAAGTGTGACAGCAATGCATAAAATTGGTCAAGGAAGTGGGTGGGTGAGGCTGGGGCCAGTATATAACTGCTACTCTTAGGGAGACAGGATGGAACACCCCTATGGTATGAACCACAAAAGAAGAATGGCATCCAATTGGCCTGTATTTATTTATTTGGTTAAAAACAGGATTGTTGTTGGCAGCGTGGAGTGTAGGGTTATCATGGCGTTAGGAGCGATCGAATGGCGGGATAAACACATATTCCATGTGTTCCAATCTGAACGTCGATAAGCCGTACACTCAATATTACTTTTCTGAATACTAATTATTATGTACAGCCTGCAGCCTCCTCGGATGATTTATCGCCCAATCATGTCATTGTCTGGACGATAGGTGCCAGCTGAGAGCTATTCGCTACAAAGATCACCGCTCTTGTCGCTGTATTACTCATGGCCTGTGATTATTGCACGGCCGCTCCAATATGTTGGCCATGGAAATGCAGCCTTTTGGCCTTATCGATACAGACTGTTTCCGAAAGCTGATGGCCGTCGCAGTCCCCCCAGTACCAGTTGCCCAGACAGCATTACTTCTCTAAGGAAGATGTGCCTGCGCTACAGCAACAATTCACAGACAACATCACCAGTTCCCTGAAAAATTCTGTGTCTTCCAGGGTGCATTTCAACAATGACACCTGGATGAGCAAGCATGGACAGAGGAGTTAATCTAGATAACTGGGCACTGGGTGACACTGGTGGCTGTAGGGGCAGTCGGGGAAGGGGCTGCTCCACAAGTCTTGCAATCCCCAAGGCTTGCGGGGCACTTGGGGATGCTGTGAGTGACAGCTGTGATCAAATGGTGTGTTTGTCTGCTTTGTGCTCTGACTTATATCCTGATCTCCAATGACCTTGGAATTACCTTCTGACCATCTATTTGACTTACCCCTGTGTTTTGATCTTCTATCTTCCTAATACCCTGACTACTTCCTTAATACTCTTTTGTCTTTTCCCTCTGTCTATTATGAGCCCTCTTGCAACTGTCCCCTGACCTCTTGTCTATCCTGCTCCATGGTGAGTCCATGTATAATGATTATTGTCACATTACAATTGGCCCCAATTTTTTTTTTCTCTTTCCAAATAGTATGGAACCAATTCGCACACTTTGCGTTCAGGTGTCGAACTTGACCCAGGTGGTTCAGGATCTGGCCAGTGAGCACAAGAGATTAGAAGCATCATAGTCTCAGCTGCAGGGTCAGTTTTCCAGTGTGATAGGTGCTACTCAGAACTAGTGATGAGCGAATTTGTTTGGAAAACAATCGCCAAACATAAATTTGGCACGAATATGGCACATTCGGATTCATGATCAGAAACACAAGCAAAATTTTATAAAATTGGAAAAAATCGGTAACATTCGGTAAAAGGTGAAGGAAAATATTCACAATATAAGATGGATAACTAAACTACTAGACAACATGGGTTGGAGTACTTAACTACTAAATAGCTAGGGTTGTAAAACTAAACCACTACACACCATGCGATGGATAACTAAACTAATAAATAACAGGGGTTGGGTAACTAAACTACTAAACAGCTAAGATTGCAGAACTAAACAAATTAACACCAGAACATGGAGAACTAAACTAATCGACAACAGTGGTTGGAGAACTAAACTACTAAACAGCCTGGGTTGAAAAACTAAACTAGTACACACCAGGGTATGGTGAACTAAAGCAGTAGACACCAATGTGTCACTAGATACCAAGTCTTGGAGTCCCCAGGGCTTGCGGAACAAACCTCTGTATGTAACAGTTCCTGCATTGCTTCTGCCTCCTCCACCTTCTCTAGGGCCTCCTCCTGCGCCCTCAACCTCTGCCTTAGTTAAACACACGTTCTAACACTGCAGAGAGAATCCCTCCACCCACCTCCGTACTGCGCAGCTAGTGCTCACCGTAATCAGGCAGTGTTTACATTAATATGCCTTGGAGATCGCGATTGATGCTTATCAGAAGACAGGTGTAACAGATGCACGTCTCAAGCTAGGCATAAAAGATGGCCATGAGAAATTGGATGCCAAAGATTCACATAATCTAGAAGATAGGCTAAAAACTATTTCAAACTCAGATCTTGGCTGCATTATCACGTTTGTAAATAAAATAAATTATTTTAAATTTGCAACAGCTCTACACAAAGAACAATTTTAACTCCATTAAATGAAAAGGTTGGATATAGCGGGCTGTATCACTTTTATCAACAGAAAAAAATAAATATTTTAATATTCTTGAGGTCTGCAGACAGGTTCATATCACCGCCACAAAATGACAATGTGGGATACAGCGGGCTGTATCACATTCAGGAATATAAAAAATTATAATTTTTTAATGCGCGTTAGGTCTGCAAACAGGTTCATATCACAGCCACAAAATGACAACGTGGGATATGGCGGGCTGTATCATATTCATCAACAGAAAAAATTATATTTTAATGCGCGTTAGGTCTGCAGACAGGTTCATATCACCTCCACAAAATGACAACATGGGATACGGCAGGCTGTATCACATTCAACAACAAAAAATTATATATATATTTTAATGCACGTTAGGTCTTCCGGCCGGTCTCATATCACCTCCACAAAATGACAATGTGGAATACGGCGGGCTGTATCACATTCAACAGCAGAAAAATTCTATATATATATTAATGCGCGTTAGGTCTGCAAACCGCTTCATATCAACACCACAAAATGACAACGTGGAAGACGGCAGGCTGTATCACATTCAGCAACTGAAAAAAATATAATTTTTTTAAATGCGCGTTAGGTTTGCAGACAGGTTCATATCACCACCACAAAATGACAACATGGGATACAACAGGCTGTTTCACATTTAGCAACAGAAAAAAATATAATTTTTTTACTGCACGTTATGTCTGCAGAAAGGTTCATATCACCGCCACAAAATTACAACGTGGGATATGGCGGGCTGTATAATATTCAACAACAGAAAAAATTAATTTTTTTTTAATGTGCCTTAGGTCTGCAGACAGTTTCATATCATCAAAGCACTAAATGGCAAGGTGGGATACAGCAGGCTGTTTCACATTTAGCTACTGAAAAAATAAGATTTAGAACGCTACACTCGTGCATGGAGCACAATAGAAGCAATGTACAACAGACTTGTAGGACATGTGCCCTGCTATCTTTGTCTGTGGACCTCAGTAATGACAAAAAAATGCTGGCAGGTAAATTTAACAGCCACACTGGACACTCGCTAACTACACTATCTGACTGATATACAACTACCTAGCTAAGTAGCTAAAATTTTGCTGCTAACAGTGCCAGCGTCAGGAGCAGCCTCTCTGCACTGTTACAGTGTCAAAATGGCACTAAAACAAGATGTTCGCTCTTTATATGGAGAGGCACATGTAATTTCAGCAGCCAATAACACAAGCCGTTGTGTCAGGACATTGTGAGTTTTTCCTGTGCCCTGATTGGCTAGCCGCAATGTGCACACATAAAGTTAGGAAAAAAAATTACTGTTTGCAAGAACGCCGTGCCTCTGAGCTCTGCAAACACCCTCCACTCATCAAACACGTGCCAAACGCTTATGATACACCACCATTATCGTTGCTAAAGTGCTGAAAATACTTTTGTGGCAGCTCAAATATTTTCCTTCACCTTTTACCGAATGTTACCGATTTTTTCCAATTTTATAAAATTTTGCTTGTGTTTCTGATCATGAATCCGAATGTGCCATATTCGTGCCAAATTTATGTTTGGCGATTGTTTTCCAAACAAATTCGCTCATCACTAGTTCTGAGTAGCACCTATCACACTGGAAAACTGACCCTGCAGCTGAGACTATGATGCTTCTAATCTCTTGTGCTCACGGGGCCCAGATCCTGAACCACCTGGGTCAAGTTCGACACCTGAACGCAAAGTGTGCGAATTGGTTCCATACTATTTGGAAAGAGAAAAAAAAATTGGGGCCAATTGTAATGTGACAATAATCATTATACATGGACTCACCATGGAGCAGGATAGACAAGAGGTCAGGGGACAGTTGCAAGAGGGCTCATAATAGACAGAGGGAAAAGACAAAAGAGTATTAGGCTGGAGTCACACACAACCACAAAAAATCGGTCCGTTTTAGACGGTCGACAATCGGATCAAAATAAAAACATCACACATCCTTCTGGCATCCGATTTTCCTTCAAAGATGCGATTTAATCGCATGTGTGTGTACCTTGTAACATCCGATTTTCATCCGACTTGCGAGATTTTCTCGCAGGCTTGCAAAACTGACATATAATGGATCCAAAAGAATAGTATTTAAATGCCAAAAGAAAGAATAGATATATACACATAGAGCACATATATAATATATATATATATATGTCATTGTGACATATATATATATACATATATTTATAATTCTTACACTTCTACATACTGTTATAGCCGTTAATTCAATTGCCGGCTTCAGTGAAATCACAGAAGCCGACATGAAATGATACATTGTTTCCACACATTTAACCATGTAATTTCATGTATTTTTATATATGTTTGAAACATACAATTACATGAGTATATGTGTGCTAAATTTCAGACATGTAGGGGTTAATTAAAGGTGTAAATTGTTGAAAAAAAATGCGTGGGCTCCCGCTGTATTTTCTCCACCAGACAGACAAAGCAAGCGAGTGGGGGCAGATAATAATAGCCTAGGGAGGGTACATTTTTTTTGTGCCCCCCCTGGCTACTAACATCTGCCCCCAGACACCCCAGAAAGGGCAAATCTCTAATTAGATTTGCCCTTTCTGGCACTTTGCCCGTCTATTCCCATTGCCCTGTAGCGGTGGCGAATGGGTTAATAAGGGGTTAAAATGACCTTGCAATTGAAAGGTCACTTTAAGCCAGGTTAATAATTGATAGCTGTCAATTAGACAACTATCAATTATTAATCCTATTGTATGAAAGAAAAATCAAACACACACAGTTTAAAAAAAAATAAGTTTAATTAAATAATCACACAGTTTTTGACCATATTTTATTTTCCTTCTAAAACCATTTCCTGTAATAAAAATAAAATAAAAAAGCAAAATTATACTTACCAATCCGATGTACAGTCAGGTCCCACGGTGTAATCCATCAGAAAGGGTTAACAGGTTACAGGTCGCAGAGAGCTAATAATGCTGTCTCAGACCTGTATTCCCCTGAATGAATAAGTTACTCTCCCAGCGAAAGTAGAGGAATAGATTCATGAATGGAGCTTAATTGATTTATTGCCAATTTAACTGTAGTGACCTGACCTAAAGGGAAAGTGGACACAATCAATTAAGCTTCATTCATGAAACACATCCTCTCCTGTCGCCAGGAGAGGAACTTATTCATTCATGAGCTTTGAGCTGAGCATGCAGGATTACTTGCACAGCTTGGCTCAAAGCTAGTTAACCCTTTGTGAAGGATTACAGCGTGGGACGTGACAGATCGGCGGAATAGGTAAGAATAATGTTGTTTTATTTCTTTTTCTTTATTTTAGGAGATCAATGGCTTCGCACGGATTAAGTGTATAATAAAATATGGTCCAAAAAATGTGTTTTTATTTCATTAAAATTATTTATTCTTAAAGTGTGTTGTGTTTTTTTATTTACTTCAATAGGATTAATAATTGATAGTTGTCTAATTGACAGCTATCAATCATTAACCTGCCTTAAGGTCACCTTTCAATTGCAAGGTGACAGTAAGGTGAGATTAACCCATTCGCCACCGCTACAGGGCAATGGGAATAGACGGGCAAAGTGCCAGAAAGGGCGAATCTAATTATAGATTTGCCCTTTCTGGGGTGTCTGGGGGCAGATGTTAGTAGCCAGGGGGGCACACAAAAAAAATGCACCCTCCCTGGGCTATTATTATCTGCCCCCACTCGCTTTGCTTTGTCTGTCTGGTGGAGAAAATACAGCGGGAGCCCACGCATTTTTTTCAACGAAATTACACCTTTAATTAACCCCTACATGTCTGAAATTTTGCACAAATACACTCATGTAATTGTATGTTTCAAACATATATAAAAATACATGAAATTACATGGTTAAATGTGTGGAAACAATGTATCATTTCATGTCGGCTTCTGTGATTTCACAAAACCCGGCAATTGAATTAGCGGCTATTACAGTATGTAGAAGTCTAGGAACTATAAATATATGTATATATACATGTCACAATGACATGTATATATATATAATATGTGTTCTATGTGTATATATTATATTCTTTCTAGTCTTTATTAAAGCTGTCAGTGTGATTTTACAGTATAGCCGGGATGAATTGCCGGCTTTTCTAAAGGACACCGATGCGATTTCATCGCAAGTCACACAGTGTGGTCCGTTTGTAATCAGATTTTTCATCGCTCCCATAGACTTGCATTGGCGATAGTCGACCCACAATCGGTGACAATCGCAGCATGCTGCGATTGTACACGGACGTTTAAAACGGACCACAAAAAATCTGATACTGGGAGCTGCTCCATAGATTAACATAGGTCCGACTGCGATGCGATATTTCATCGCATTGCAGTCGTCCGATTTTGTCGCCAGTGTGACTCCGGCCTTAAGGAAGTAGTCAGGGTATTAGGAAGATAGAAGATCAAAACACAGGGTAAGTCAAATAGATGGTCAGAAGGTAATTCCAAGGTCATTGGAGATCAGGATATAAGTCAGAGCACAAAGCAGACAAACACACCATTTGATCACAGCTGTCACTCACAGTATCCCTAGACACCGTGAGTGGTGGCATCATGCTAACTACAATTTTTTTGATGGTTTGAATTAGCAAATAACCTATTAGCACTTATAAGATTTCTTGTGTGTTCACCAATAAGAACAAAGTTTGAGATGCAACTAAAACTCACCTTGTACAAGTTCAATATACAGTAGATGGATGGGTTTCTAACCGTTATTTCATTTAGAGGAACTAAGGAATTTCTTCAAGATACTATCTATAAAAACAGAAACTTTTGATATACATGAGTTCATATTTGTTGGTATCTGAACCATATGTTACAGAAACACTATACAAAGAAAATGCAAAAAAATGTAAAAAAATATTCCAGCAATTTATTTCTTCATTTCCTTTTTATTGCTATTTTGTTTCAAATTACAATTCAAACAGTGAAACATAAGGCAATCTCTGTCTCGTGTCCTTCATTTCCTCCTTACCACCCTAAGTGTGGCTGTAAAAGAACTGGCTGAAGTAGAAGCCTCACTTCTGCACCCTATCTGTAGTAGTACTAAAAAGAGCAATGCCCGAACCTTTGTCTGTGGAGCTGTTTCAGCCATCTACCAACCAAAGATGGAACTAATAAACAGAGATTAACTCCTTCAAGACAAATCACTTAAACATACGTTATATGTTTTTTCCCTGCCTTTGATGCGTTCTCGTATGCTGAGCTTGAATCTTTACCCACGCATGATGGCTGATTTAATTGAGCATCATAGATCTGAGAAAATGGCAACAAAAGCAAAATGGGTTTTTTTTACAAATTTTTTTTCACCACTTAGGGTATGTTTCCACGGGCCGTATTACATCCGGATTTAATCAACAGCGTCCAAATGTTACAGCATAGTGGAGGGGATTTTATGAAATCCCATCTCAACTATGTGTCCTAATACACAGGTGGCGCACCCACTAAACCGGACATGCGGAATCACCGTACGTACAGAAGGGGGCGGTGCTGTGGGCGGAACGGGGTTTTCGCTCCGTCCAAAAAGCCGACATTACGGCCCGTGGAGACATACCCTTAAATAAAAAAAAAACCTATACTTGTTTGGTATCTGTGTACTCGTATTTACATCGAGAATGGTATTGCCAAGTCAGTTTACTGTTTAGTGAACATAGTAAAAAAAAAAACAATTGTGAAACTGCACTTTTTTTGCAATGTCAATGCACTTGAAATTTTTTCCCATTTTCAGTACACTATGTTGTAGAATGAATGGTGACATTCAAAAGTACAACTCATCCTGCAAAAAAACAAGGCCTAATACATCTATGTGGACAATAAATCTAGCCACATAATTTTTTTCAGTGAGCATAGTACGTTACGCGCAAGGGCAAGATGCGTCAGTATATGTAGCTTTAAGCACCAACACTAAGTGGCAGTGCTGAAACACACTTGTAATTTGCATCCAAAGCCTAATACAGCTATAATGATGGAAATATACAAAATCTATTGCTCTTGGAAGAAGGGGAGAAAAAAACAAAAACAAAAAAAATGCAAAAAATCGCCATGTCATGAGGAAGTTAACCCAATTTACAAAAGTGACTGTTTTCGGGTAATACAGAAAATGCTGCTAACAATGAGAGTATAATTCTTGTTTAATGTAAATGTTTCTAGCTTTAGTCTTCTTTATAATAATGATCATTTTATTTCTTTATCATCAACAAATTATGCAGCACTTTACAATTTAAAACAAGATAGTTTAGAACTCGAAACAAAAGTATATCTACAATATGGTGTAATACGGGTTACGTTCTCTTGTCAAGATCATCTTAATGATAAGTGACAGCAATAAAGGTTTAACATGAAGCACCTGATGGTTCTGAAGATTTCATCTTTGTGCTGATCTGAGAGTGTCAGGTATGTTCCGAAAAAACAGCAATAGGTTAATTAACTTCTGGTTGCCAGGATTCCAGTTTATCTTTGCTACTTTGACTCTCTTATTTTTTAATATGGTGGGCTTTTAGATTTCTAAAAAGCTTGAATAAGCACAGTAGGAGGAAACAAGAATTGCAAGCAGTTAAGACTGCAGTTATAATTTACAAAATAACTCAGGAATCAATGCAAATCTCCAGCTAGCTTTGATTCAGTGAAACAGTGAGCGTTGTATCAGATGAGCCTGGGCCCTCACAATGCATACACACAGAGAGCAACAGCAGTTCCTCCCAGCAGCAATGTTCTCCTTGTCTCAGTGAGCAACTTTGTCATTAATTTATTAATTACACTTTTTGTTTATTTGTAAACCTTATTGAATGGAAAAATGACTATATATACACATATAAAGCTGTATAAAGTTTAGGCTTGCCTTTTGAATTTAATGAAGTCCAATGACACATGAACCTTCTGCACTCATTTATATTTCATAACCTATCCTCATTTAGAAATGTTCTGCCATTGTCTTTCAAAATGGGCTTGAGATGCACTGATCTGACTATAGATGGATATGAGAGTAGCAGCACCAATCAGGCAGGAGGTGAAATGTAAAAACACATGTACCTCTGCAGGCAAGTCACTTAGGCTTTTGAAATATTTATCAGAACCGTATCTAATGTTATCTGCCTGGGGTCAGCAGGAGGTGACTGCGTTATAGTCCACGATAGATGCATTGCAGCTCTACTCAATGACTTTAAGCCAGCCTGAATCACACAGCAAACCTTATACCCTGTCAGATATGGAAATAATACACACTTTATGGGACCATTAGGCAGGGCTGCTGTGACGGATTGCACAGGGGAAGACTGTGTCGCCTTCACTCACCTCTGCTGAGGGGAGAGAAGGACCAAGCAGGGATTGGCTCTCTGGTGCCACCACTTGCCCCAGGTCAGTTAGGGAACTGCACCATGGGCAAATAATCGCCGGAAAGTCTTCCCTTATAGGTACAAGTTATTGAGGCGCTCCCAGTGAGGGGGGATATAGATCACCAGTCCAGGCTGGGGATATATATATAAACCTCCCGGCCGTCACTGCCAGAGTTCCTCACTAACACAGTACCGTATGCTGCCACCAGTTCCACGTTTGACATAAGCCCCATCCGACAACAGACTTAAATCAGGTCAGAAACCAACCCATGTAGCGTATAATAACCAATGGAGCGTGTAGACCTGGGGATTCGTGTATCGAGATAAAAGAGCAGCCAAAGATTAATTTTATATTAATCACCGAAAAGGCACACTAGAAAATACAGATATGTATACAAAAGCAAATATATACAGTCAGGAGAGCAGTACAAGGGTAGGGTACAGATAGGTTACAATTACCGTGTTATGTAGCATGTGATGGATCACAGGTCCAAATCTTAATTACGGGATTTCCTTGGCCACGTCAGCTAATGGTCCTCCTGCCAGTAGAAAAACTAAGTCCAAAATGAGGGGCTGCCTTATATCTCCTAGGCTGCTCCCTCCCACACTCTGTGCCCACCCCTGGGCTGGGCCGCCTACCTCCTTCCATATCTGAGAGAATGATTTTACAGCCAGAACCGTGGATGGCTCATAACTTACTGCCTGTAGCTTCCTATAGTTGGAACGCATAGGCGCCTTTTTATGACTGTGGTGGAACACACACCTTTTAGTTGGTGCCTGCGCAATAGATAATAATAATAATAATCTTTATTTATATAGCGCCAACATATTCCGCAGCGCTTTACAGTTTAACAGTTTCAAAACACAAGTCATAAGTAACAACGTTAACAATACAATAATTAAAGCAAAATAAGCCGACCCTGCTCGTGAGAGCTTACAATCTGCAATGAGGTGGGGGAGATACAAAGTACAGGTGTGTATATACAATGGTGCATTTACAATGATGGTCCAGCCATCTTGAGGGAGTGAGGGATGGATGGAGATAGTGAATGGGCTACACATACACACTTACACATAGAATGACTTTGATTAGTGAATGTGATAGGCCGCTCTGAATAAATGTGTTTTGAGGGAGCGCTTGAAACCATGCAAATTGTGGATAGTCCTAATTTCTTGGGATAATAGATATTATTTATTTCCGGCTGTTTTACGAGGGAGAGCAGCAATGTCACTTTGCGGGCGGCCCCATAGAAATTTCATTTTTAGCTGCAGGAATATGTCCGTATGGCTTGCGCTGTGGAGGGACACTGATTACTCAGCCGGCGCCTGTGCAATAGACTATTGTGGATCAGATTTTCAATGGGACTAATTACACCCGACAGGTGCCGCACATGGGAGGCTGCACCTGGATGGGATAATTGTAAGTGCACTTACAGGGTTTAAATGGGACTCAGATCTGCTATGAGAACACTTTCCCTGAGGAAGTAGTCCATGAGGCAGCGATACGCGTTGGACTTATGCAGGCAGGATACATGACATTCCCCATCCGGTAATTATGGTTGTATTTTTGAATCTTTGTCATCTATATGGCTAAGCATGAATAGATCATGTGGACATAGGGCTTAGAGATATGTTTGCACACTGTGACCTAACATAGGATAAAATGATGTTTTTTAGGTAGTGCAAATATTTTGTATTGAGCACACTTTTTCATATTAAGATAGAGGTATTTCCACACTGCCTCTTTTTACAATTGTCATAGTACATATGCAGTGTTTGATAGTTGGCCCATCTATGGATTTATCCACATGCTCATATTCATGAATATTCTGCTTAGCCATATGACCACATATGCTTCATAACTCAATAAAGCAGAGCACTAGGGGTGGCTGGATGTTAAGGGCTCGTGGGGGAAGGAATGCCAATTCCGATAATGTGCTCAGATAGGTTCAGAGATATTGCATTCTGTTATTATAGTTCATTTTCTAGATTCCATATCTCAGAGCATTGCACTGGTTAGGCTGGGATCTGTTGTGCCACGATGTCTCAATGTGCTTGTTATGAACAAAGGGAGCCAGTTGGCTGTAGCTGCACAATAGTTCACACCCTAGTGATAATGGCTGTGGACACTTTGTCTATGCCTCTTGGGCACCCCTGGAGAGAAGCTTCAAAAGACTTCTAGCTAGAGTTAATTAAAGAAAAACATTGTTCCTGGGGAATCCCAAGGGTGGGGGGCTGAGTTTGGGAGCAAGTATTTTGGGGCCACAGCATCTGATAAAGAATTCCATCAGATATAAAAATGATATCAAGTAGATATCATTTACCCATAGCTCACAGCTGCCATTAGGGTATTACTGCCATCACGGGTGTATGTGTAATAACGTGCAGGTGCAGGGTATGTCACCACGGAACAGAGCCAGATCAACAGTGAAGGATTTATTTACAAGGATAAGATTCTCCTCTCAGGGAGAAAACAGGGGGAAACAAACTAATATATTATCAAAATATGAAGTCTATAAATGAGTAACCAAACAGGGGAGCAGAATAACGATAATTAATGGGAGTTTTAGGAGAACTTATCAGTCTGAAGAAATCTTGCCCTCGCCGGATCGTCCTCTCCAACGTTGGTGCCATCAGCAGCAGCACTTGTAGTCTCTCTGTGTGCTGTAGTTCCTGTGAACTGGTCACCGGGTCCTCAGGGGTTAATGTGGTAGTAAGGGGTTAATATGATAGGTAGGGAAAACTGGTACAAGCGAATCTTCCCTGCTCACAGTCTCTGCTTAAGAATTAATAGTCTCTCCTCCGGAACAAAGCTCAGTCTTTGGCTAATCTCCTCTGCTGGGGTCAGGGGCTCTGACCAGTCACGGTGGCTACTGCAACTATGCAAGCGAGTCTCTGTCCCCGTGCGGTCAGGAGGGAATCTGGTTTCAATCTCAGGAGTCTCCTTATTCACGTACACACAGTCAGCAGCCAGTCTGCTCCATGTCTGTGTCTTATCTCTTTTACAGGGAGCAATTATTCCTCCCTCACGTGCAGCTATCTGTACCTCGGTCTGCTGCACACACTTCCCTCCTGTCAGCACACCAGATTCTCCCGTCCTCGGTCTGACTTGCTTCCTGTCTGCGTCTGTTAACATCACCCCTGGGGAACTTGTTGCACAGCACTAAGGTTCCGGACACGGAGCGGAGGAGACAACACCTACCCGACTCTTCCTGTGCTTCACCCCCTTACATATGGGGCCTGATGAGCAAAAGCAAAGAGGAGGCCTGGAGTCGGACTGGGTGAAAAACACTGGGCAGCCTGCCCTGAGGCAGCACAGTCATGCCACTGTGTAAGTGATATGACAGGATGCGTGACACACAGGGTCCTGGGCTAATTACTTTACTTTGCTTTACTAAGCCCCAGTCACTCACAGCCGCTGCTACTTACATTGTATGGCCGCAGCAGAATAGACCAGCCACATTTGACATCAGTGATGACAGATGCTCTGTTCCTGAGATGTCAGCGTTCCCCGGGCCCTTGCAGCACATTATGTGCAGGAGTTGAGGTCCCAAAAGTGATTAAATGCACCCTCCCATGCACAAGTCTCACCTCCCATTCAGCCATCGACCTCTTATTTGCCAACCCACTGGTCCACCCACCCTCTTCTCTTCTTGTGCCCCCTCACTGCTTGTTTAGTGTGACATTGTAGGCCGTCTCTGTCTGCTGCCTGCCTGCAAACTATTAAGAACTACTAAGTTCAACTCTACTGACTGCTTTCTGTCTACCTGCCTGTCTGCAATAAAATATAGTTTCCTGTCTTAAAGGTGATATCCTAGTAACCTAATACTAATCCTCTATATAACATATGGGATAATTATTAGGGCCAGTTCACATGAATATCCATGGTGACAGCTTCCTTCATGTCTCCCATTCATCTATGTCAGACAGTGATAAGGATTGCGGAACAGCAGGTTTAGCAGCGGCCATACCAAGAAAGGACCTGTCTGCAAGAAAAATTTCTGCTTGAAAATCTGCTGTTTGAGCTGGCCCTTACAAATGAGTGGCTGCATACATCAGCTGCTCTGCTGATTTCAGGGAACGATTTGCAGAGGCACTGTTCTGTTCAGGGGCACTGTTCTGTTCAGTGGATAGTCCCAGAAGTAGAACTACCACTGATCCAGAGAAAAAGGGCCCCATAACTCTAACCATCCCCTGAAATAAACGGAGCGATTAGTCAGTCAAGCGTGCAGCAGGTCGATTCATTTGACTGGTAGTTCAAGAAAAAACAAAAGCTGATAACTGCATACAGTATGTGATATTGTGTTCGATGGGAACTGTTAGGCTAAGTGCACACGTTCAGGAATGTGTGCAGAATTTTCCTGAGCAAAACCGGACTTTTTTCGCTGTAAAAACGCGCGTTTTTTTGCATGGATTTTTCGCGTTTTTGGTGCGGATTTTGCGTGTTTTTACCGCGATTTTTCCCTGAACTTTCTAGGTCAATAATATAGCGGGAAAAACGCTAGAATTACGCAAAATTAATGAACATGTTGCTTCTTTTTCCGCGATGCGTTTTTTTCGCAGAAAAAAACGCACCATGTGTACGAAAATTGCGGAATTCATTCTAAATAATGATGCTTTATGCTGTGGTTCCACGATCCGGAACCACAGCGCTTTGGACGGAGCGGAAAGCCCTAGTGAACGTGCGGTCAATCCGGATGTGTTCATGGAACACATCCGGAATGACCGCAGGGCTACACAGGCCTGTGTTATTTCCCTTGCGGCAACGCTGCGTCGCCGCAAGGGAATAGGACATGCTGAGGTCTAAAAAGACGCGCCGCATGTCCATTAACGCAGGTCTGCCGCCTGTGTGTTTTTAAGCATAGTGGAAACGGGATTTCTTGAAATCCCCTCCACTATGCTAAAACATCTGGACGCTGCGTGTTTGACGCTGCGCCAGCGCACAGCGTCAAACACGCAGCAATTCCTGACTGTTTCCTGACAGTGGAAACATACCCTTATTCATGCGTTTTTGACGCGTTTTTGCCGCAAAAAAACGCAAATAATCCTGAACGTCTGCACTTAGCCTTAATGTGTGATTTGTGAGGGCTGGAGATGAGCGAACTTATTCAGAAAACGTTCGCCAATCTCAAATTCAGCCCAAACATAGCACATTTGGATTCTTGTTTGGATTCCCAAGCATTTTTTCTCAAAGTAAGCAAAATTCGGTCACAGTTTGGTAAATGATCATGTTTCCACTAATGCTTTTGTTAGGACTTTGGCTAGGATAGTGGTTCTATATGATGAGCGGGGGTGGGAAGCATTTTACAGTACAGGCCAAAGGTTTGGACACACCTTCTCATTTATAGATTCTTCTGTATTTTCATGACTATGAAAATTGTAAATTCACACAGAAGGCATCAAAACTATGAATTAACACGTGGAATTATATACTTAACAAAAAAGTGTGTAACAACTGAAATTATGTCTTATATTTTAGGTTCTTCAAAGTAGCCACCTTTTGCTTTGATGACTGCTTTGCACACTCTTGGCATTTTCTTGATGAGCTTCAAGAGGTAGTCACCGGAAATGGTCTTCCAACAATCTTGAAGGAGTTCCCAGAGATGTTTAGCACTTGTTGGCCCTTTTGCCTTCACTCTGCGGTCCAGCTCACCCCAAACCATCTCGATTGGGGTTCAGGTCTGGTGACTAGGCACAAAAAACAAATGTCCTAAAATAAAATAAATAAAAAATTTTTTTGCAAAAATTGCATGAAGGTAGTAATAATTATAAGGGTATTTAGTAAATATAATTTTGATCAAAAGAATGTACAAGCTATCCCGCCACATCAAGGCAACCCTTTGTGGGACAGTCCTACTCTAATATTAAAAACCTTTCCACTTGTCAAGTGACGTAAATGTGAACAAGGTAGAGGGACTGAACCCACCAGTTGAAGCATAGGCCAGACAGGATGGATTTCTCAACTCAGAAATAGGGCGGTCCCACCCTTATATGCACAGAATGCACTCTGAACTACATAGAAAACTAGATCTGAACTGAAAAAGTAAGTTGATGTGCATGCAAAATGTAAATGCATATTAACACATGACCATTACACAGAAAACCAGGCACAAAAAACAAATGTCCTAAAATAAACTAAATAAAAAATTTTTTTGCAAAAATTGCATGAAGGTAGTAATAATTATAAGGGTATTTAGTAAATATAATTTTGATCAAAAGAATGTACAAGCCATCCCGCCACGTCAAGGCAACCCTTTGTGGGACAGTCCTACTCTAATATTAAAAACCTTTCCACTTGTCAAGTGACGTAAATGTGAACAAGGCAGAGGGACTGAACCCACCAGTTGAAGCATAGGCCAGACAGGATGGATTTCTCAACTCAGAACTGTGGAGGCCAGGTCATCCTACTTCTCCTACTTCTCCTGCTAATTTGCTGGGCCTGCCTGCGGCATATTGAACATATGCGTCCAACATAGAGGTGCCTGTGCAATGTTGTGAGTTTATTCCTAACACGCTTGTCAGATCTCAGGTCCCAGTACTTGCATCTCAGACTGCTGCACCACCCAGTGCTTCCTTCAACGGTAGCAGAGTCTGCTGCACCCATCAGTGCTTCCTTCAATGGTAGCCAAGTCTGCTGCACCCACCAGTGCATCCTTCAACAGTAGCCGAGTCTGCTGCACCGGCTAGTGCTTCCTTCAATGGTAGCCGAGTCTGCTGCACCGATCAGTGCTTCCTTCAATGGTAGCTGAGTCTGCTGCACCCGCCAGTGCTTTCCTCAAAGTCATCTGAGCCAGCTGCACCCGCCAGTGCTTTTCTCAATGGCAACGAGCCAGCTGCACCTGCCAGTGCTCACCTCAACGGCAGCCGAGCCAGCAGCACCCTCCAGTGCTTTCCTCAACAGCGGCCAAGCCAGCTGCACCAGCCAGTGCTTTCCTCAATGGCAGCCGAGCCAGCTGTACCTGCCAGTGCTCACCTCAACGGCAGCCGAGCCAGCTACACCTGCAAGTGCTCATCTCTCCTTCAGACTGTCCTGTCTGCACCTGAGGTTCCTGTCATTTTCTCTGCCTGCCTGCATCTGTTGGACCTTACCTCGGGCCATCTCAGCTACCCATTCCTAGAGGTCAGCTGCCATCTACCCAAGGTGAGTCCTGGAGTAGCACCTGGATCACCTCCGTTGTCTCTCCACTGACCATGATGTCATTAACTGCTGCATGTCCGTGGTCAGATTGGGTGAGGCTCCTAGTCACGCCCCTCCAGGTCTTCCTTGGGCTTTGGCACAGTGGTTCCACCACCCAGCCCATTACAGTTTGCACTGGCCATGGAATCCGCTGGCTCCCAGGCATGTTCCATCTTGGACCTATACCAGGAGGTCTCCCGCCAGAAGGATCAACAGGAGAAGATTCTATCCAAATCTACGGTCTGTGAAAACCCGTCTGGATACGATGGCAGTACCGGCCACTTCCACATCCTCTCAGGTGGCAGTTACCACCACGGTGACCCAACAGGCAGCCAGCAACATAACAAGTTCCGACCTCATCTGTTGGCTCCTCCACGCTTTGGCGGGATCCCACCCTGTGTCGGGGGTTCATTAACCAGTGCACACTGCACTTCGAACTCCTGGCTCATCAGTTCACCTCGGACAGAGACAAAGTGGACTTCATCATGTCACATCTATCTGGTGAGGTCCTAGCATGGCTCAATCCTCTGTGGGAAAGAGGGGATGCATTAGTGTCGAACCTACAGTCCTTCTTGGAGGCCTTCCATTAGGTCTTCGACGAGCCCGGTTGCGTTTCTTCTTCAACCTCTTCTCTACTCCAGTTACGCCAATGTAACCTCTCCATGGGCCAGTATGTGGTCAATTTCCGTACCTGGTCTTTTGAACTCGCTAGGAACAATGAGGCTCTGGTGCAAACCTTCTGGGAAGTTCTATCCGGGCGGATCAAGGATGAACTGGCAGGCCGGGAGATCCCTACCTCTCTGGATGACCTGTTGTCTCTTGCAAACCGAATTGAAATTAGGCTCCAAGAACGGACCAAAGAGGTGAACCATGAGAGAAGATCGGTACCCCTGGCTCCCACCTTTTAGCGACCGGTCATTAAGCAAGTTACTGCTGTGACTTCTTCTCCTGAACCTATGCAGATTGACCAGGTGAAGCTACCAAGTGCGGCCAAGAGGTTCGTTGGGCCGAAGGGACATGCTTCTATTGCGGAAGCTCCGTACACCTTATTCGTTCCTGCTCCGAGAGACTGGGAAGCGCCAGTGCCTAGGGTCGGTAGGAGAGGCTACCCTGGGCAAGACTTCTACCTCTCCATCGTTGACCCTGACTGTATCTGTCTCCTGTGGCAATGGGTCTTTTGTTGAATTTGCCCACCTGGACTCCGGTTCTGTGGGTAACTTTGTTCAACAGGCTGTGGTCGTGCGGAACAAGATTCCGGTCCTACATCTTCCGGATCCGTTGGTGATTTCTTCAGTGGATCGAAATCTTCTTTCCGAGACCATCCAGTTCATCACGGAGCCCTTAGAGCTTTAGGTGGGGATGCTGCATTCGGAGAATATTTCTCTTCATGTACTCTCTGGGCTCTCTTATCCTCCACTTCTTTGTCTCCCGTGGCTGCAAAAACATGAACCTGTTCTGGACTGGAAGTCTTGAGAAGTACTTTGCTGTGGCTCAGACTCAGGATGTCATGAATTGTGCCTTGCTCTCATTCGCCCTGTACGGTCTCCTACTTCTCCTGCTAATTTGCCGGGCCTGCCTGCGCCATATTGGACGTATGCGGACTTCTACAAGACGTATGACTGCCCGATTGATCTCCTGCCGGGCACCTCCCCTCCACAAGGCCGAATCTACCCCCTGTCTCAGGCCAAGACTCGCGCTATTTCTGAGTATATAGAAGAGCACCTCGCTAGGGTTTTTTTTCCAGAAATCCTCATTACCGGCCAGAGCTGGGTTTTTCTTTGTAAAGAAGAAGGACGGCTCTCTGCGACCCTGTATTGATTACAGTGGCCTTAACCAAATCATGGTAAAAAATAAGTACCCACTACCCCTAATCTCCGAGCTGTTTGATAACCTGATGGGTTCCAGAGTCTTCACAAAGCTTGACCTACGAGGGGCATACAACCTGGTTCAAATTCGCCAGCGAGATGAGTGAAAGACAGCTTTCAACACCCGTGATGGCCATTACGAGTATCTCGTTATGCCGTTTAGACTCTGTAATGCCCCAGCCGTCTTCCAAGAACTGGTGAATGACATCTTCCCTAACCTGCTCTATACGTGTGTGGTAGTATACTTGGACGACATCTTGGTATTTTCTCCTGATCTGCCAACACACAGGAGGGACGTTCGCCAAGTTCTACTGAAGTTAAGAACTAACCGTCTCTACGTCAAATATGAAAAGTGCGTCTTCGAACAGTCCTCCCTTCCGTTTATGGGGTACATCATTTCTGAGAACAGTATGAAGATGTATCATGAGAAGGTATCCGCTGTCACGAAGTGGCCCTGTCCAGAAAGTCTTAAGGCTATCCAGCGGTTTCTCGGGTTTGCAAATGATTATCGCTAATTCATTTTGCATTTTTCTTCCCTAACTGCTCCTATTTCTGCCCTGACCCGCAAAGGAGCCAATTCTAAGGAATGGACTCCCGAAGTAGGAGATGCCTTTGTATTCCTCAAGCAGTCATTCTCCTCGGCTCTGGTGCTGCATCGCCCAAACCATAACAAGCAGTTCTGCCTGGAGGTGGATGCATCTTCCACACGGGCCAGAACCTGCAGCTTTTTCTCTAAACTTTTCTCGGCACCAGAACATAATTACTCTATTGGCGATAGAGAACTGCTTGTGATCAAGCTGGCTCTGAAGGAGTGGCGGTACTTGGTGGAAGGAGCATTGCATCCTGTGGTAATTTACACTGACCACAAGAATCTGCCTTATCTGCAGTCTGCTCAGCGGCTTAACCCCCGTCAAGACAGGTGGTCTTTGTTCTTCGCTCGCTTCAACTTCGCACTCCACTTTCGTCCGGCTGATAAAAACGTTAAGGCGGACACCCCGTCCAGGTCCTTCCAGGCCTCCGACCAGGAGGAGGAGCTTCAACATACAATTGAGCCCTCCAAAATAATCACAGTCGCTCCACTAGAACTATTTTGTCTACCCTCTGGTAAGACTTACGTGGCTGAAGCTGACAGGAAGCAGGTTCTTCTCTGAGAACATTCTTCTAAGGTAGCGGGCCATGAAGGACAGAAGAAGATTACTCTCCTTATCTCTCGACACTATTGGTGGCCGTTTTCTGCGCAAATATGTTGCAAATTTTGTCTCTGCTTGTCCTTCGTGTGTCCGAAATAAGACTCCCAAACAGCCTCCGACCGGTCGGTTGCTTCCCATGCCGTCTGCTCCCTGGCAGCATATCTCCATGGATTTCATCACGGATCTGCCCGTGTCAGCTGGATGTACCGTCATCTGGGTGGTGGTGGATCGTTTTTCCAAGATGGCTCATTTTATCCCGATATCAGGTCTTCCATCTACACCAGTACTGGCAAAAGAATTCATTCTTCAGATTTTTCATCTCCATGGTCTACCGCTTCACATCATCTCCGCTAGAAGTGTCCAGTGTCCAGTTTTCCTCTCGTTTCTGGAGGGCCACCTGTAAACTACTGGATGTTACTTTGGATTTTTCATCTTCTTACCATGGCAATGGCCAAGTAGAATTAGTCAATCAGATCCTGACTAATTTTCTTTGGCATTTTGTCAATGCTCATCACAGTGACTAGGCTGAGCTCCCACCTTGGGCCGAATTCTCTTACAATAACCACGTATGCAAGACTTCAGCCAAATCTCCATTTTTTTTGTGGTCTACAGTCAACACCTCAAGGTTCCATTCCCTGTGGCCTTCACCTCTGATATTCCTGCTGCTGAATCCCTCGTCAGGAACTTTTCTAAGATCGGGAAGACACCAAAACATCTTTGGTAAAATCCTCCGAACGGATGAAGAGACATGCGGATAAAAGACGTCTGGATTCACTTCTGTTTCTGTTAAGGGTCTGCAACTCAGCAATAGAGTGGGGGAATCTGACCCTGCACTAGGACTAGACTCGATCCCTAGTGGGTGACTTATTCCTTGCGAATAGACCCACCGACGATCCTAGTCTAGACTCAAGCGAAGACCTGAAAGTGGGGGAAGGGGTTCCCTGAAAGATCTAGGGACTGGGAACAAAACACTGGTAACCTCCTAGCAGGGAAATAGAGGAAGCTTCAGAAGCAAAAGGAAAAAATAAAAAGACTAAGCAAGCAGAACTAGAGTTCCCAGAACTGCACAAAGTATAGCACAAAGCTAACAAGGCTCCTAGCCAGAACTCAAGCGGATTAACACTGATGTCCAGCAAGGACTGGGAGGCAGGTGCAGGGTAATAAAGGGTGATACAATCACCTGACCAACGACAAGCCCAACACCAGGGGAAAAAGACCAGCAGCCAGAAACCACAACAAGATGGCGGATGGTCAAACTGAATAGATTCTAACAGTACCTCACCTTTAACGAGGATCCTCCGGATCCTCTTGGCCGAGCCTTATTTGGAAATCTCCTGTGAAAAGCCTTAATCAGCCTTGAGGCCGAGACATCCTCAGCTTTCACCCAGGAATTATCCTCGGGACCGAAACCCTTCCAGGACACGAGATACTGCAACCTTCCTCTGTGCCACCTGGAATCCAATATGCGAAAATCTCAAGCTCGCCATCCTCATCAATTGGAGGAACAGTTGGCATTGCCTCCTTATCTGGCATCTCAACATTCTTCAGTAAAGATACATGAAAAACTAAATTAATTCTCCAGGACGAGGTATGTCTAATCTCAAGGCTGCAGAGTTGACAACCTGAACCACTTTGAAGGTCCTACAAATTTAGGCCCCAGTTTTTTAGAAGGGATCTTCAAACGCAGATTCCTAGAGGACAACCAGTCCATGTCCCCAACTGCGAACAACGCCTCCCTTCCATTCTTGTCAAAATATTTCTTAGACCTTCTATTCCCCTCTTTCAAATTATGGCATACATTGGTCCAAACCCTTTCCAAACTTCCAGAAAAACTCTACTCCTCAGGCACAGCCGCCCCAATCTTTGAAAATGGACTGAAAGATGGATGTCTCCCTGTACAGCAAAAAAAAGGAGAACACCCAGCCGAGGCAGACATATGATTATTAAGAGCAAACTCGGCTAGTGGTAGATATTCCGACCACATCTCCTGATTGTCTGCTACAAAACATCTCAAAAACTGCTCAACGTCCTGGTTCTTTCTTTCGGTCTGTCCATTGGACTCCGGATGATAACCTGATGAAAATTACAAATGAACCTTTAATCTGTTACAAAAAGCACGCCAGAAGCGAGCCACAAACTGTGGTCCTCTGTCGGAAACAATGTCCGTGGGAACACCATGGAGCCTGACAATCTCTTTCACAAATGCCTTAGCTAGAGTCTTGACGCAGGGCAATTTATTGAACGGGACCAGATGACACATCTTACTAAACCTGTCTACGACCACCCAGATGACAGAAAAACTTCAGAAACTGGCAGATCGGTGATAAAATCCATAGCAAGATGCGTCCATGGCGAGCTAGGAGCACAGCAATCCTGCAGCCGGGGCATGAGAGGCCTTCGACCTAGCACACATTGTACACTGACGCAGCCACTTGATGATTTCTCTATGCCACCCTGGCCACCAGAAACTTTGACCGATTGACTTTCTAGTTTCCGAAATCCCTGGATGACCCGCCAACTGAGACTCATGACATTCAGCAAACAAAGCTCTCCTCAAGGCTTTGGGCACAAATAATTTACCATACGGAGTGTTTGTTGATGCAGAATTCTGGGCTTCTAGGATGTTATTCTCCAACTCAGAACTCAATGCTGCCACCACCACTCCTCTCTGCAAAATACATTTCTCCTTCTCAGTATTAACTGCTAGAGAGAAAATCGAGACAAAGCATCCGCTTTAACATTCTTTGTGCCAGGGATATATGTTATGGAGAAATGGAACCGGGCAAAAACAGTGCCCACCTGGCTTGACGGGCATTCAAACGTTTAGCAGCATCCAGATAAATCAGTTTTTTATGATCAGTAAAAACCTGTATCTGATGTCTAGCCACCTCCAAAAAGTGTCGCCAATGCTCAAACGCGAACTTAATAGCCAGTAACTTTCGGTTCCCAACATCATAGTTGAGCTCAGTCTCCGAAAAATTTTTAGAAAAGAAAGCACAGGGATGCACCCCATCCACTCCCTCCTGGGACAGAACTGCCCCCACCCCTACAGATGAGACATCAACCTCTACCAGAAAAGTTTTTTCTCATCTGTCTGGATCAAAACAGGAGCAGAGCTAAACCTCTCCTTGAGATGCTAAAAAGTCTCCAGAGCTAAACCTCTCCTTCAGATGCTAAAAAGCCTCCACTGCCTCAGTGGACCATTGGACAGTATTAGAACCCTTCTTGGTGAGATCAGTTATGGGTTTAGCGATAACAGAAAAATTCTTCATGAATTTTCTATAATAATTGGCAAACCCTAAAAATCTTTGGACAGATTTTAAACATTCAGACCTAGGCCAATCCAGTACTGCCTGAACCTTCACCGGGTCTATCTCAAACCCATCAATGGAGACCAAGTACCCCAAAAAACTCATTTTCTGTACCGCAAACTCGCACTTCTCCAATTTAGCAAAGAGGTTGTTTTCGCTCAAAATCTGAAGAACTTCGCAGACTCTCTGCCAATGCGACTCCAGATCAGGTGAATAGATCAAAATATCGTCCAAATAAACAATAACACTCCTACCGATCAACGGCCTCAGAATGTCATTAATGAAATGTGTGTTGATTCCGGCAACCAATCCAATAAGGTCTTCTGTGATTGGTTGCTGAAATCACATGTCCCTGGCCATAAAAAAGTGGACATCTTGTTTTCCTGGTAACATTTTCTCAGTGTCACAGTGCAGAGAAGTCATTCCTGAGCTAGTGCTGTTGCTGCTGAAAGTGAACTTATTCTGTGTTAAATCGATCTTGCAGCATCGAAGTAGAATGAAAATAATGTGCAAAAACTGTGTGCCGGTCTCCAGAAACCCTATTAGCTACTACAAATTGTTGTGCTAACACTGTGTTTCAGTGGCAAATCAGAAGGCCAGATTTCCACTTAAAAATCGTTAGGACTACTATAGTATTGCTGCCTGGATTATTAATAAGCTACTCCTAATCGTTTGGGCTAAAACTGTGTTTCAGCGGCAAATCAGAAGGCCAGATATCCATGCAAAAAATGTTAGGCATAATATAGTGGTGCATTCAGGAGGCCAAATTAGCTACTCTAAATTGTTTGTTCTAAAACTGTGTTTCAGTGGCAAATCAGAAGGGCAGATTTCCACTTAAAAACCGTTAGGCCTAATATAGTCGTGCAGCCACAAGGCCCAATTAGCTACTTCAAATCTGTTGTGCTAAAACTGTGTATCAGCAGCAAAATCATAAGTTCAAATTTCCATGTAAAAATCATTAGGCCCACTATAGTGGTACAGCCAGGAGGCCCAATTAACTACTCCAAATCATTTGTGCTAAAACTGTGTTTCAGTGGCAAATCAGAAGGCCAGATTTCCACTTAAAAATTGTTAGGCCTTATATAGTGGTGCAGCCACTACGTGCAATTAACTACTCCAAATCATTTGTGTTAAAACTGTTTCAGTGGCAAATCAGAAGGCCAGATTTCCACTTGAAAATTGTTAGACCTAATGTAGTGGTGCACTGTCATTTTGCTAGACCTCCCCCGCCCCAGCGGTCAGTATGTAGGCCTTGAGCTTTGGCCCTCAAGTCACAGTCTGTCTGTGTCATCAGACCGTTTTTAGTCACCACATTTGAGCCTACTGTCTGGCCTGAGTCTGACCCTTTGTCACTATGTCCGCTACAGGGTCTCCTCCCTACGCTACTCAGCACTGAGTTAATAGAGGAGTCATTACTTCTAACCCTTTTAGCTTCAGATTAAGTATTGCTAATGTGGCACCCCAGGTGTTCAGTTGCCACAGTGACCTTGCCTCCCTCCAGGGGAGAGTGATGTCATGCCTGAAAGCAAGGAATGATCCCCTTAATAGGTAACACACAGCATAGAACACTTTTCCTACTCCAGAAAAGAAGGGGAAGCTCTAACACCTGATTCCAGGGGAGCTTCCCTAGAATATTCTGGCTGGGGGAGGAGTTAGTTAGTGTCTGAGCAGAGTTGAGAGAGGAAGGACGTGTTGGAGACAAGCTGGGGGACAGAAGCTATAGCTGAGCTCACCCCCAGGTCTGAGCGCCAGAAACCAGACCCCAGAGTCCGAGGCTGAGTAGGGTAACTAAGGCCCCAGCAGCAGAATCCGGAGGGCAGAAGACAGCAGGTCCTCTGTCCCAACTGAGACTCGATTACACAGCAGCACGTGTGAGCAGAAGACGCCATAGCGGAGCGATCCCTGAAGCAGGCTACAGCTGCCTATCATGAGAGTGGAGTTCTACTTAAGTCACAGAGAGAGAGAGGAACTTGAACAGAGCTTACAGCAGCAAGTACCTCAGAGAATAGCGCTAGAAAGGAGGCCTCACATCCCACCTGAATGAGGAGATTCCAAATTGCTTTCAGGCTAACCGACTCCAGCACCATCTGTAACCTAATCCCTGGACACTTTTCCTGCAGAATTGTGAGTAAAGCTTTGGAAACTGCATCTGACTGTGTCCTCTTAAGTTCTTCCTGCAACACCCACTCAACACTGCTACTGTCACGCTGTATAGCAGATATATATATATATGTGATGTCAGAAATCTATATCAAAAGGGCAACATACTATATAACATGCGCATAGATATATGATAACATAGATTTACCTGACAGAATGTCCAGTGGGTCAAAACGGAATCCGTTATACGCTGTCTCCGGCTAGAGGGTGACCGGGGTCTAAGCTGACCCTAAACTGGGGTCCTAACTAATCCCTCAACCTGGAGGTACTGTTAAAGGTACAGAGGTCCAGGCCACCAGCGTAAACCCTGTCTCCTATCAATCCCTGCCAACTGTATTCTAGTCCTAAGAAGGACCCTGAATACCACCAAAGGGAATGAACAGGTAACGGTTAATGAACAGAAAGACATACAAGAAAGACAAGAAATAAAGAAAATAAAGTCTTACATACAACACTCACACACAGTAGGAACACCTAAGGTCTCAGAGAAAAACTATAAGCTATAAGAGTAAAAACAACTAAGGAGCTCTTAGCTTAAGTATTCTCAGAACCGCTCCAGTCTGCTAGACTACATGAATGCTTTCACCGGCGTCTAACACCCAGACTGGCAGGAATATAAAGGAAACTAATTAGAACATAATCAAAAGCAGCCGGGCGAGGCTGGACCTAGTCTTAGCAAAGAGCTAGGTAAAATTAACTCTCTCATTACCAAACACAAAGAAACAGCAGCTCAGCTGTGAGAAGTCAGAATATGCAATCGCGACGATCTTCGTGGCGATGCACCCATGACAGTACCCCCCCTTCTACGAGGGGCCTCCGGACCCTCATGACCAGGTCTGTCCGGGTAAGTTGTGTGAAAGGTCCGAACCAATCGATCTGCGTTAGCATCAGACGCAGGGACCCACGTCCTCTCCTCAGGACCATACCCCCTCCAATGAACTAAGTACTGAGGGGATCGGCGACTGAGACGTGAGTCAATGATTTTCGACCCATGAAATTCCACGTTATCATTGACTACCACTGAAGGAGGAGGTAGAGGTGACGGTATGACTGGTGCCACATACTTTTTAAGTAATGACTTGTGAAACACATTATGAATTTTAAACGTAGGAGGGAGGTCCAGACGAAATGCCACAGGATTAATTATGGAACTGATCCTGTACGGCCCGATGAATCTGGGACCCAACCTCCAGGAGGAAACTTTAAGTTTTATATTCCTGGTAGACAACCAAACCAGATCGTTCACCTTCAGATCTAGACCAGAAACTCTCCTCCTATCAGCCATCCGTTTGTAACGGTTCCCCGTAACCTTCAGTCTTAAGCGATCTGGAACTATCAGTCTCCCTGGAAGTCCCACAGGGCGTCCCCTGAGCCCCCAATACCTCCCCCTCAAGCTCAGAGCATACAGCTGACACTACAACTCCCTCCTGAGGAATAGGAACCGGATCATCCGTCTTCCCGGCCCCTGGGAAAGTACGAGATATGGCATCAGGAAGCAACTTTATTGAGCAGTCATATGCGCGATGAGGAGGTAACTCTTTACACCCCTCCTCTGAGAACATCTCCCCAAAGTCCTCCAGAAAAGGAGGCAAAGTCCTAGGCACAACCGCACCGATGACCGTGCTCATGCAGTTATTCCTGCAAAATTCACCCCACTGGCTTATCTTTCTGGATTGCCAATCAATCACTGGGTTATGTTTAGCCAACCAAGGAAGTCCCAACACAATAGGAGTGGGTAGACCCTCCAACACATAACAAGACAATTGCTCTTTATGTATTGCCCCTACTCGAAGATCTATGTTATGAACAGCTTGTACCAAGCTACCTTGACCGAGAGGTCTAGAATCAATAGATACTATAGGGACCGGTTTGGCCAATACACTCAGTTGCATACCATGCACCTGGGCAAACCGAGCGTCCACCAGATTAGCCCCGGACCCACTATCAAGAAAAACAGAAATCCTCTCAGTTCTAGTACCAATCACCACCTCCGCAGGCACGAGAAACTGAGAGGGATTTGGGGACGAAATACACACTCCCAGGTTAACTCCTTTGCTCAAAGAGGCCCGGGATGGACACCCCCCAACAAAATGTCCCTCTCTCCCGCAAAAGAAACACCTTCTAGTCTTGCGGCGCACCGCCGATTCCCTCCTACAAAATGATGTCCCTCCCAACTGCATGGGTTCCTCAGAACAGACCAGGGGAACCTCAGTATAAGGGACTTTAGTAGTAGGTGGAGTCATCATGGGGGGCGGAGTTACCTCGCGTCTTCCCGAAGTCGTCTATCAATGCGAATAGCGAGGGCCATAGCAGCCTCCAGTGATGGAGGAGAATCATACTGAGCCAACACATCTTTTAATTTGTCAGACAACCCTTGACAAAACTGGCTCCTAAGAGCTGGGTCATTCCACTGAGTATCTGTTGCCCATCTACGGAACTCAGAAGAATATTCCTCCGCTGGACGATTTCCTTGCCGTATTTTACGTAACCTTGTTTCAGCAAGGGAGACTCGATCCGGATCATCATATACCAGACCCAGGGCAGTAAAAAATCGATCCACTGACTGGAGATCTGGGGAGCCTGGAGGAATAGAGAACGCCCAAGATTGAGGGTCCCCTTGTAAGAGCGAGATAACAATTCCCACCCTCTGCTCTTCACTCCCAGATGACCGAGGCCGCAGCCGAAAGTACAATTTACATGCCTCCCGAAAAGTAAAAAATCTGTCCCGCCCACCAGTGAACCTGTCCGGGAGAGCAACCTTAGGTTCAGATCTGGTTTGCTCCGGGAGGGACAAAACCTTGGACTTAATGTCTGCAAATTCCATGGACAACCCCTGCAACTGCCGGGCCAGCTGGGCTACTGGATCCATGACAGCTGGGGAGAATCTTTTGTTAGGCCGGTGAAAATGTCACACTGTATAGCAGATATATATATATATGTGATGTCAGAAATCTATATCAAAAGGGCAACATACTATATAACATGCGCATAGATATATGATAACATAGATTTACCTGACAGAATGTCCAGTGGGTCAAAACGGAATCCGTTATACGCTGTCTCCGGCTAGAGGGTGACCGGGGTCTAAGCTGACCCTAAACTGGGGTCCTAACTAATCCCTCAACCTGGAGGTACTGTTAAAGGTACAGAGGTCCAGGCCACCAGCGTAAACCCTGTCTCCTATCAATCCCTGCCAACTGTATTCTAGTCCTAAGAAGGACCCTGAATACCACCAAAGGGAATGAACAGGTAACGGTTAATGAACAGAAAGACATACAAGAAAGACAAGAAATAAAGAAAATAAAGTCTTACATACAACACTCACACACAGTAGGAACACCTAAGGTCTCAGAGAAAAACTATAAGCTATAAGAGTAAAAACAACTAAGGAGCTCTTAGCTTAAGTATTCTCAGAACCGCTCCAGTCTGCTAGACTACATGAATGCTTTCACCGGCGTCTAACACCCAGACTGGCAGGAATATAAAGGAAACTAATTAGAACATAATCAAAAGCAGCCGGGCGAGGCTGGACCTAGTCTTAGCAAAGAGCTAGGTAAAATTAACTCTCTCATTACCAAACACAAAGAAACAGCAGCTCAGCTGTGAGAAGTCAGAATATGCAATCGCGACGATCTTCGTGGCGATGCACCCATGACAGCTACATCCCTTGCTAAATTCTACATCTTTACTATCTACCTTACAGTACATCTGCCTGGGACTTAGCTCCACTTGTGGGTAGCTTTCCCAACTCTGCTGCATCACCATCAGTCCCAGAGAATCTGCACTGCAGCGCTGGTCACCTCTGACCAGAAACCACAGGTGGCGTCACGAATACTTTATTACAAACTCTATTATCCCTTGTAAATATACCCCTTTTATTGGACGCCCAGGGCCACGGACCCGGTCACTGCTGCTGTGACACTTCCCCTTTAAGAAGTGGCCCGGCACCGAGTACACCACTGCACTGGCGGGCGATCCACTAGTCTTTAGCGAAACCCCTTCGTCTCTCTATCACTCGGGTTGGAAGTGGTCGCCATCTTCTTTCCAATTTCTGTAGCTGTACCTTAATCTGCAGTTTTTCCTGTCTCAGCTGCTCTACCTCTCGTAGGTACTTCACCCGATATTCCAGGAGCATTCGGATATTTTTAAGGCTTTCCACTGAGCCAACAATGACGAATGGGACCATCCCTACACCAGCTACCTGAACTTCTTCTTCCACAAAGCCCAGCCGACTTTGAGCTTTCGTGACATGCTCCAAACGTCGGGCGGCTTCCTTATTTCTCAGCAAGATCATCTGTTTCGTGCGGAGGCATTATAGGTGCATATCCCTCAGGATAGCCACTCGTTTCACTGTGACTTCCCTTGTCGATAATATCACCAACTGTGTGATGGTGTGATATGTTCTTTGGGTATCATTTTGTGTATATTTATATTTTACTGATCTGTGTATTTCACATATTGTCTAGAGTCTCAATTGTCAGCCTTTTGGCTGATAATTGAGTTAGCTCACCTACCATCTGCAGCCTGAAAGTGTCTATACCTTTTGTTACACGATAATACAGTCCGTTTTCTCGAGTGAAGGCATCCCCATTATCTCCCACACGCCCAGTTTCTGCCCTTAACCTAAGGGCTGCTAAGGTAGTGTCACCCTCTATTTCTCTTCTAAAATCCTCTCTATCCCAAGGCTCTCCCAATGTAGTAGCAGGGAATGTATTGCTTACCAACTCTGATGCGGTTTGTGGTGGTTGCTCCCCGGTGAGGTCCGGATGTCGTAGTTCTTGAAGGACCTGTAATCGGGTGACTGCTCCCACAAATTGGCACTGTAACTCCCCAATGTCGTTCCCAAAGAGGATATCTGCAGGAAGTCCACCCATAACTCCAATCCAACACAGTTTTTCTCCACAACCATAATGCAAATGCACAGAAGCTCGCTGTATATATTTGCGGGCACCCCCCGCCAGGACAATGGGAATTCCCGGGCCCTAATGAATTGCCTCGGGTTGAACCACACGGGGGTTAGCGATAGTCAGGAATGCCCCCGTGTCTCTAAATCCTGACACCAGGGGCGGACCTACCGCCCGTGCAGCCCGTTCATTGAACGGGGGCCCCAGGGGAGAGGGGGCCCCTCCAGCCTCCAGCACCGCATGGCTAATTATTTACCTATTCAAATTAGCCATGTGGTGCCAGGGCCGGCGTCAGCACCCGGCACACCCGGGCAAGTGCCGGGGTCCTGAGCAGACGGGGGGGCCCTGAGCAGGCGGGGGGGCCCACTTGCCGTCTGGCACCCCCACGGCCGTTAGCGGAGGAGAGCGGTGTCAGCGCCGCCACTGGGCCCCCCCCGCTTGCTCAGGGCCCCAGCATCAGCTGGCACAATGCTTACCTCTCCCATGCCTCCGCTGCCGCAGCTCCAGGCTCCAGGGGGCGCCGGTGCTTCCTCTCACTGCAGCGCCGCTGAATGACGTCATCATTCAGCGGCCGGCTGTGGCAGATAGCGCGGACGCTGAACAGGTAAGATGTGTGTGTCTGTGTCTCTGTGTGTGTCTGTGTGTATGTAGTGTGGTGCTTTGTGTGTGTGTGTGTATGTGTGTGTGTATGTATGTGAGAGAGTGCTTGTGTGCTGTAGTGCTGTCTGTGTGTGATGATGGGCAGGCATTGCTGATAATGGGGAGGCATTGATGATAAAGGCCAGGCATTGATGATGGGGAGAAGATGATGATAATGGGCAGGCATTGATGATAATGGGCAGGCATTGATGATGGGGAGAAGATGATGATGGGCAGGCATTGATGATAATGGGGAGTCATTGATGATGATTGGGAGGCGATAATGATGATGGGGAAGCGATGATGATGATGGGCAGGCATTGATGATAATGGGGAGGCATTGATGATAATGGGGAGGCATTGATGATGATGGGGAGGCGATAATTATGATGGGGAGGCGATGATGATGATGGGCAGGCATTGATGATAATGGGGAGGCCATGATGATGATGGGGAGGCCATGATGATAATGGGCAGGCATTGATGATGGGGAGGAGATGATGATGATGGGGAGGCCATGATGATAATGGGCAGGCATTGATGATGGGGAGGAGATGATGATGATGGGCAGGCATTGATGATGATGGGGAGGAGATGATGATGATGGGCAGGCATTGATGATAATGGGGAGGCAATGATGATGATAAGGAGGCAATGATGATGATGGGGAGGAAATCATGATGATGATGGGGAGTCTTTCCACAGCGCCCTTTCCTGAGCCGTAACAGTGCAGAACGCAGTACAGCGCAGAGGAGAGCTCCATATTATGTATGGAGCATTATATGGGGACCAGTATCCTGTATGGAGCATTATATTGGGTCCAGTATTCTGTATGGAGCATTATTTTGGGTCCAGTATTCTGTATGGAGCATTATATGGGGGGTGACATCCTGCATGGGGTATTATATGGGTAATGAGGGGGAGACTGTGGTGCCCATAATATTGTATGGAGGACTGTACTGTCCAGTCTGTACTGTGTGCTGTGAGGATTTGGCGGTTTTTGAGCTATTGTACAATTTACAATAGATATCAGTCATGTAATGGAAGAAGTGAAGTGTTTGGCATTGTGCTATACCCATATTTCTCTGCCGTATCTGTGCATCATGAATCGTGGTCTGTGTTAAAGGGGCCCACTGAGGCTCTTTCGCCCGGGGCCCATAAAAACCTGGAGCCGGCCCTGGGTGCACTACGCAGCCGAGGCACAAGGAGAAGAGCAGAGCTGCGGGAGGCGTCGGGAGCGGGTCCTGAGAGTGCGAGTGCGGCGCGCCGGTGCAGAAGGGCCAGCCCTGAGGTGAGATGAGATTGAGATGAGATCAGCAGCAGCGTCAGTACTGTGCTGTGCTGCCGCTGTGGGGGAGCAGAGGAGGAGAGGAGACAGACTGTCGCTGTGTGCGTGTGGCGCCGGCCGCACAGTCAGTGGCTGCAGCCGCATCGCCAGCATCAGTGTGTGACTGTTTAGTGACGGTCACTGTGTGCTGGCCCGTGCCCTAAATGCTGTGGAGTGCGGGCACGGGACAGTGTGGATGGATCCTCTTGGTCTGGCCTGCCCTGCCTGCTCCAGGTAAGATTACCAGAGCTGAGCAGGACTGAGGGACTGGGAATGAGGCAGGCATGATTTTGGGGGGTTCCTGGGGGAGAAATGAAGAAGCATGGCAGCCATGATTTTGGGGGGCTCTGTCCTGGGGAGAACTCACTGAAGCATGGCCAGGCTGCACATGAATAGGGGGGGGGCCTGGCCTGGAGAGAAGCATGGTAGGTAGAACGGGCAGGTAGGTATCATCTATCTCCCTATTAGTTTTTATGATCATATTAAACAACTTTACTATTTAGATTTGATAGTTGCGTTCTAAATAAATATTACAATCTATATGATTGCATAACTTTGTTGCCCTATAAAGTGTGCAGGGGTCCACTACAGTCTATGTCCGCCCCTGCCTGACACTTTGTATCCATTAATTAAGACATCCTGCAGGTGGCGTTGCCGTTGCTCCAGGTAGCTAAAGGACAAAGGCCGGAGTCCGTACATTCCAGGAGGGGTATCTATGGTGCCGTGGTCGGTGGTCCACTCTGGTAGGGGTGGTGGTAGCTCTTCCTCAGGTGGAATGGAGTGCACAAGATGCACTGTACGAGGTGGGGTTCCCTCCGAATCCTTGAGGGACAGCTAGATTGCAAGTGCCCAGGTTGCCCACCCCATAACATCTCCTCTCTGTGATACCCCCACGTTGTCGTCAGAACTGTTGGGGCCCAGGATTGTGAGGCGTGATTGTCATTGGCCTGTGACTAGGTGTAAGGTCAGATATAATCGGAGGGGGCCGGGGTGCAGGAGCAGGCTGTGGTTTATTGTCCAGAAGCCCCCTCCATTGCGGTCAGATAGTAAGGGCTTCATCTGTCAGGGCTGCAGCCCTATCCACGGTATGCGGCGTGCCTCCCGGACCCATTCCCGTACCTCTGCGGGCACTTGGCAAGAAATTGTTCTATAAGGAACGCCTGTATAACATCTTCCACAGTAAAGGCGTTTTCTGCTTCCAGCCATCTCCGACATGTCTGGGACATCTTATATGCATACATCCTAAACGATCCCCCCGTGGTGCATGGGAGGTCTCGGAACTTGGCCCTATATGAGTCTGGGGTGATAGCATGGTACTCCAGGATAGTCCGTTTTACAATGTTATAATCCTGATTCCGCTGTGAGTCGATGATTCGGTAAGCCTCCGCCACGCTACCGTTCAGGAGTCCCACTAACAAAGGCATCCAGCCAGAGTGGGGTACCTCCATCACAGCACACTGCTGCTCAAAGTCCTTGAAGAACCCCTCCACATCTCCGGAAGCCTCCTCAAATGGCTTAAAGTCTGTCTGGGTGATCCGTACAGGCCCCCGGATCATTGGGTTTACACTCCACATTGCATTACTCCCTCTTTCAAGCTCCATTACTTCTTGTCTCCGCTGTGCCCGGTGGACAGCCTCATCCTTATACTCCTGAGAGACGTCTGGGCCAAGAACCGCCATCTCTTCTTCGTACCACACCAACCACTGGCTTTTTGGGGTGGGGATCCCTGTCTCCAGTGCTTGTCCTTCAGACATCAGGTAGGAGGTGCCATGGCTAGCATCCACCAGTAGATCAATTAAAGCTCCTTTGGTCAGTCCCTGGTAGTTCAGGTTCAGGTCTCTGGCTCTCTCCTGTAAACTGGATACAGTCCAATTTCTGTACTCACTCTGTGAGTGGTTCTCCATTGGGTTACGCTCTGTTGATCCCACTGCTGCCACCAGTTGTCACGGGGTCCTTCTCCGGTATCACACAATCAACAGAGCAAGAGGAGTGCGAACAATCCCAAAACCTTTATTATAGGCAAAACTGAAAGGTCCATAAACAAACCACAACACTGAGGATACAATAGTCCAGAACACGAATGCAGTTCAGTAACAGGAATAAATGTCCCATGAGATCAGTCCAATAATCCAGACGACAGAGGATAAAAACGAAAGAAATCACTCCTTCTCTCTGAAGTGCTGTATCTGTACACCATGCTTTCCACACAGGGACTGACTTCAACCTCTCTGTAGTCCTGAGACCCCCTTCTTATCTACAGGGGCAGTCAGACCTGTTTGATGGCTTTCAGGGATTAAGGCACTACAGGGGGTGACTCTGTTATGTTTCGGTAGCTGAGGAAGCAGGCAAAAACGGCAATACACCAGAGAGGTTGGAATCTATTGGATTGCAGTACCCTGACTAACCACCCCAACTAAAGGCAGCCGTGGAGCGTTCCTACGTTGGTCCTAGACGCCTCGTCACAGCCTGAGAGATTAACTACACCTAAAGATAGAAAGAGGAAAGCTATCTGCCCCGGAGCAGATCCCCAAAGAACATAGGAAGCCCCCAAACATGTAATGGCGGTTAGACAAGAGGAAATACAGACACAGACAGAAAATAGTATGAGCAAATGCTGGGGCCCAATCTGCCTAGACAGAAAAGGATAGAAAGGATACTCACTGCAATCCAAAAAAAAAACCTAAAAAATGCCAACGCTACTGATTGCAAAAACACCTGAGATCACACGACCTCTACCACCTAAATCAGTTCTCTGGTGTGACAAAACTAAGCCGCAGCCACTGAAAAAACTGGAAAAGGCAAATGAACAAATAACAATGGCTCCAGAGGAACTGAGAGGAGCCCAAGCCCCCGGGGGGGGAACCTGGCTAACCTCACAGAAATGCAGAGAAATATGCAAAAGGTAAGCACAAAAACAAAAACAGAAAATATCTTATCTGAAAGCAGAAGAAGAGGCAAGACTCAGCAAGCTTCCAAGTGAACCAGGAACCACAGTTGAGACAAGAACAATTGATCACCGGCAACCATGATGGGAGGGAACCTCCCTTATATCAAGCCAGTCTGTGAATCCTGATTGCCAATTCTCATTGAATGGTTCAGTACTGTTTGTAACCACCAGAGGGAGCTTCTGCTCAGAATTCATTTCCAAAACATTCACAACAGACTCGCTGCATTTGGATAGCTGAGGGGTCATGAATGGACAATCAGGAGATATCAGCAGGGGTTCATCAAAAGGCATAGACACATTCAGGCTGCAGATGGTAGGTGAGCTAACTCAATTATCAGCCAAAAGGCTGACAATTGAGACTCTAGACAATATGTGAAATACACAGATCATTAAAATATAAATATACACAAAATGATACCCACAGAACATATCACACCATCACAAACTGTTTAGTCTCTGGTGCTCAGTGCACATTACACACTTCTACTGCCTTCCTAAAGGCTTCATGCACAGCCTCACTGGCACAAGCTTCCCGCACGTCCTCGGGTACCTCTACCACACACTTGAAGAGCGAAGTCTCATTATCTTCATGGACGGATAGCTCCTGCTTTGTCTTGAACATTTCCATCAAGTCATCTGCCATGACCGGGTGATTGTCTGGTTCAGCTCTTAGTGCAAATTCTCCCTGAGTCTTACACTCATCAAGACGTCTTGCCAAGATGGGCATTTGCAGCTCCGCCTCGTTATCACTCCAGCACGGCCACTGTAAGTCTGTGACCACCAACTCCTTCTCTTGCAGAAGTCCTCTTAATTCTTCTCTGAGTGCCTCCATATCTTCCCATATGGCTTTGTTCATGGCTTGACACGTTGACAGGTGACCCCTAAGCTCAGAGACTTCCTTCTCCAGCTCATCCACTCTGTGCTCAGCCGCTTGTCTCAGGACCCTTTCTCATTCGACATGCTCTTTTACAGTCTCTTTAAGCATCTCTATTTCATGATCCTGCTCTCTTTTCACTAGCACGTGTCGTACTATAACTTCTTTAATTACATTTTAGGTTGTGCCGCTTCAGAGTTCTACCTTTTTCTTCCTCAACAGGTTCCACTTTCTCTTGGGTCTTCCGTCCATCTTCCTTGACCACCTTTAGGATCTCTGCTGGACTCTCTGTAGAATCGCTGTTCTCGCTCCCAGATTCCAGAGTCGCGTTTTCCTCAGACTTCTGTTCTTTCAGACCCTTACCTCTGCCTGTAAATCTGCCACTTTTTGCTTCTCCCGAGACAGCTCATTGGCGAGATCCTGGGACTCCTGCTCTTTGTTGCAGCAGGTCATTTCCAGCTGCGACTTGACTGCCGAGAGCTCAGACTCCAGGCGACGCACCTGATCCAGCTGTGCGTAGTCGTCGACTTTCATGCTCGACACCTTCAACCTCTCTTAAAGTTCTGCTTAGTCACCCTTTGGTACCTCATGAATCTCAGCAGCTTCAGAGAACTCCACCCACTTCAGCTCTTCAGCAACAGGTTCTCTGGAGCCTCCACTTTGAGGAGCACTGTCATTCCACTGTGTCAGTGCTTCTGACAGCACAACATCGTATTCAGCCCTAGCGGTTGCTACTGGCAATGACACGTCACCTTCCTTCCGGATCTCTTCAGTATCTGGAAGAGTATTCCCGTCCTGAATAAAAGCACAAGTCACTGCTTTTCCATTATTAATATCCTCAAAGGGTACAATTTGTTCAGCTTCTTTGAGCCCTTTACGTCTCCGGCGTCGGGAGGACTTGCCCTCCTTGTTGGGCCCTTCCTTACTGTACTCCCTTTCTATCTTAGAGTCACAGTCACCACCGGAGTCTGTAATAAAATAACTTGGCACTCAACTTAGAATATCCTTTATTTTTTGCAGTCTGTGAGACGTTTCGGCCTATTATCGGCCTTCTTCAGTCCGACTGCTAGTGAATTGTGGTAACAAGGTAGAGAATAGAAAGGTACACAGAATATGTCAAATACTGCATATGTCCCAAAAACAAAAATAGAATAAGTAATACATATAATAAAGGAAAAAATATAACACATAGAAAATGTATTCAGTTCATAATCGCAGATTAGAAGAAGTTGCTAACACCTCTTCCGATGGCTTCTATTAGGATGCCAGTCCTCATATGTTCATAATAGATGGCCAAATCAGGAGTAAGACATATGATGAATTTGAGCAATCCCACAGGAAACTGTACATAACATGTCAGACTATACAAACAAAAATATGAATGTTAAAAACAAAAACGCACACATATTGGTTAAAAACACAAGACGAGAGGGCACTAAAGGCAACAACTATTTTTGACAACTACATCATAAGAAAGGGACAAGATTTATGGAATCATTTAGGCCAGCAGGTTTCATTGTCCCCAACATCACAATCCATTTTAACTCCAGCTGTGCTAGGCGTTTTTTAATATATCCCCCCCTAATTCACTGATTCATTGATGCACCACATCAATCCCCCTAGCATTGCAATTGTGAACCATCCTAAGATGTCTAGGAATAGTCTTAAGAGTCGACACATCCTCTACTATCCTAGCTGCGCCAATGTCCCGCACATGTTCTCTTATATGCACTTTCAATTCCCGTGATGTTAAACCTATATATATTAAAGGGCAGCTACATGTTGCATAGTAAGTCACATTACTGGTATTACAAGAGATATATTCCCTAATTTCAAATTCTTTTTTACTATATGCCGAACAAAAAGAGGAGGTGCGAAGGACATTGGCGCAAGCTACACAATGGCCACACTTAAAGCAGCCTTTAACTGATTTTGTCAAACCAAATGGGTTTGCGTTAGGTGCTACATAATGACTTTTTATTAGCAAATCCTTAAGATTTTTGGATCTGCGGGGGGTCATAAGTGGCCGGTCTGTAAGAAAGGGTTCCAGGAAGGGTTCGGTACTCAAAATGGGCCAATGCCTAGTTAAAATGGCCCACATACTATCCCATTCATGGTTGAACACAGAGATGAGCCGTATAGAGTCATCTTCCTTCTCTCTTCTGGCTTTACGTTATAACAGCACATCCCAAGGCGTTGACTTAGCCCTATTATATCCATTTTTGACACATCTCTTGCTGTAACCACGTTGTCTAAATCTTTCCCTTAAGTCCGAGGCCTGTGTCATAAACTTCTGATTTGTCGAGCAGATCCACCTCATCCTCAAGAACTGTCCGACCGGGACGGCCCTAATTGTAGCTTGGCTATGTGCAGACTTGGCATGGAACTTAGCACTAACTTCGCTACTCCTGGCTACAGTCCAATGGAGCTCATGCCACTGCCCCTTTTTGGGCCACCGCCCCTTTTTGGGTCACCGCCCCCTTTTGAGTCACTGCCCCCTTTTGGGCCATTATCCCCTTTAGGGCCACCACCTCCTTTTAGGACTCTGCCCCTTTTGGGCAACTACTCCCTTTTAGGAATCCACCCCTTTTTGGGCAACTATTCCCTTTTGGGATACCGCCCCCTTCTGAGATTTCACCCCTTTTAGGGAAATCACCCCTCCTTGGGGTACACCCCGTGGACTCCCCACAGCACTCTCAGGCCCCAGTTCGCACAGTACACCAATATGTCTCTGGGCTTGCACTGGCCCTTTAAGAGTTTGTACAACCTGGACCACCAATGTCCTTACGACACCTCACCAGCTCCTGCTGCAGCCACTGGCTCTCCTGGCACCTCTGGCTGCTGATCACAAGCTACTGCAACTGCAGCTTCTGCTGATGCAGAACCTCTTGCTGAAACTGCAGCTCCTGCTGCTGCAGAACCTCTTGCTGCAACTGCAGATCCTCTCCACAAGGCTCCACAAGGCTCTGCATGGCTCCACACCGCAGACTTCGTGAACCCTCTGATCCACAGCAAATCTTGTAACTCCGCCGAGTTACCGCCAGATGCTTGTATTCTTCATGGCCCTGCCGAGCCACAGCAAGCTGTCCTGAAAACTTTTCATGCTTCCTGGACCATGCCTGCAGTCTAGCACCATATGTAAGACAGCGCTTACTGCGTGTGTTGGGGGACACTCGCTTGGCAACAGGATTAAAGGACACAAGCACGGTTTTCTCACAAAACAGTCTTATTTCGGTATATTTGACCATCATAAACCGCATAAAGCATAGTCCATTACACTTCACAGTTCACGGATTAACTCGCAGTCACTAAGCACGCAGAACTTCACACACAGTCCAGTTACCATGGGTGACCGCACGCCAAAAAGTTCATTAACGTCCACGGAACATAACAAACATCAACATTCTGTTCCAATGGCAGATACCCGTCTGCCATTATTAAACCCCCTTTATCTGGAGTTACCTTCCAGGAGCTCCCGCTCCACACGCTGACTCCTTGTCAGTCCTAGGTTCCCGAAGGAAGCTGCCTAAATGGGATCACTGTCCCGGACAATGCCTTGCTCACCAGGCCAACCGACAGTTCCAGACCCTCAGTAGGTCGTTAGCTTCCCCAACGCAGTGCCGTCACAGACTCTGCACACACATAGCCTCTCAGTGTGCTATTCAGGAAGTCCATCCCCTCATAGGGCCGCCCAACACACAGGCCTCCAGGTCCATGGTCTCTCCCCGTGCTTTCCAGAAATCCGGTCCATACACACACAGGACCTTCCAACACTGAGACCTTCAGGACCTTGCACTCTCAGACCATGTGACCAGACCTCAGTCACATTATAATACTGTAGCCACCCCCAACAGGTGGGAGGTGTGTGTGGTTATTCAGTCCTGCCCAGTTTTCCGACTAACCCTGTAAGCACCCTTACAAAAAAACAAAACTCATGGAACTACAAATCCCTGCACAACAAATTATTTCAGGCTTAGAGTGCAGAGGACATCCTCTGTCTCTGCGACACATACTGGCCATTCACAATCATGCCAGTCACTGTCTCATAATCACACATACGCCTGTGACTGCCATGCAGTCCCATGGCCTCCATACGCCTCCATGCGTATTCTGAGGAGAATATACAGCACCCCCTAGCTGTAACAGGGGTCACTGCCTCACACACCTGAGTGTGAATGAGCAGAAAAGCACTTTGAGCTGTTGAATGAGGTATCAGGACTCCCAGCAAAACAGGCTTACACCAGTCCCTCATCCACCTCGTGTTAATTGAAACTTAAATTCAAAGCTGTAAATGCTGGCCCAGGCCCTGATATCTGATGCATGGCCCATGGCTGACTGCTGCGTGCCATTATCAAATTTCTACTTTTTCTGGTGTCTGCCCTTAGTGTTTGTAAATGTTTGGACTCTAATTTGGGTCTCATTCATATGTTTCCTGAATTTGGCAGGCCTCTCAGACACCAGGTCTATACCTATCACTCATCCACCTGTTACTAATCAATGTTTCAGCTAGAGATGTTAGTCAAAGCCCTGTCCCAGGCCCTGTCCTATGCATCGTTGCTTGTGCAATTATACTATTTGTACTCTGGGTCAATTGATGCCGTTTTACTTCTGTCTGCCCTAATTTGAGCTGTTTGGGAGGCTTTTGACCCCCCTTAAATTGTTAGCTATGTGTTTGGTTTTGCCTCCCATTGACTTCATTTGGGTTCGGGTATGTTCGACGAACTGTCTGGCGAACATCAGGACATTTGCTGAACCGAACCTTAGAAGGTTCGCTCATTTCTATTCATCACTGTCCTTAATTGTTTGCTAAAGTAAGTTTTGAACAACAATTTAAGTATAATACATTGGTTTAAATGTCATTTTTACCCTACACTTGAGAAGGGAATACAGGAATGAAATCTTATTGTGGTATCTTGCACTTATACAGTGGCATGTAAAAGTTTGTAACCCCGGTCAAAATTACTGTTATTATGAACAGTTAAGCAAGCTGAAGATTAAATTATTTCTAAAAAAGCCTAAAGTTAAAAATGACACATTTCCTTTGTATTTTAGACAAAAAAAAAAATGTTGTCATCTTTTACATTTTAAAAATTACAAAAAAAAAATGGGCTGATGTAAAAGTTTAGGCACCCTGCATTTTTAGTATCTAGTAGCACCCCCTTTTGAAAGTGACTAACTGGTCAGTGAGCCTAGGTCCCACATTCCCCCTCTTGTGATAGACTGCTCACTGTCTATGGACATTGTACATACAGAGCCTGGTGTGTGTGGAAAGGGGGTTAGCGTTTCAGCTCTGCTTCATTGTTAACACTAAAAGCTTTGATTGTGTCAGAAACGCTGCACCCAGTAATCTAAACAATACATCGTTGGATTCATTTCTCATTCCTTACATCATGCTGCTTTCAGATGAGGTAGCAAAAGCCTGCTGACAGATTCCCTTTAATTCATGGATGGGCCAAATCTGCCATATTACTGCAAGAACAAGTGTTTGTAGCAGCTTTCGACTCAGGTTTATAGAGGTGGGTCCAAAGTAGAGGACCCCACTGTGTGATGTTTATATGGCATAATAGATAAAGGCATTTTTATGAATATGATTTATCATATCATCTATAACTAGCAGAGAAATTGGGGTCTTTGGCGAGCAAGATACAGTATATTTGACCTTTAAGCATGTAATGTAAGATTGTCAATGTAATGTGCCCAATGTGCTCAAATAAACATAACATCTAATATGAAAAAAAAGGTATCACTGTATCAAAATTATTTTTCTGCAATACTGTCCTTTGTATTATGATTCTTATTTGCAGGACTAATAGTTAAATATAATTTACGTATTAATGTAATGTGTTGCTCGTTCTTTACACATATTACATTTATTTTTCTTCTACATAAGGTATTAACTGTATCCTCCATCAGATAGACCCCCTCCTGCATTCTTCATTGGTGGAAGCTAGGGGCATCTTCCCAACAGGGGAGCTAATTAGCAACAAAACTGAGCAATGTGTCCAAACTCATCAGTTTCAAAGCCAAGAATCACAAGCAGCCTCCAGAGATAGAACTGAAATTTAACACATTTTCTGAATTTGTTAAATTTAGAGCTGACATTAAAAACAAGACTGCAGTGATTTCTGCCTTACAGTGTTCACAATTAATTTAATTTCTTCCCATGTCTGTAAATGTAACACTGCACTGGACTATGAAATGAGTTGAGGAAATGTAAGTGTCTTATATCATGTTTTCTCAAACTAATCACAATGGAAAAAAACTGTACAATATTTCTATGTCAACTCCATCTCAGAAAATGCAGCTGCACCATAAGATCATTTTGAATAATATTTTTTTTTGTAGAGCAATCACTTATCATTTTGACAGCATGGTGCATCATACCATCCTGACCTGAGTTCCATGAATCTAATGTCCATTGACGTTCCTCCTTCAGTTTATAGAACAGAAAGAAGCACTGTTCTGCTTCCACTGTCTTACGGTCTTCTAGTGAATTTTCATCTTAAGAACAGTAGTCACTAGTCAGAAACTAAGAAGACAGGTTTCTTTTTGGCCCTCCCTATGTGGTTCCCAGCTTGAATGACCAGCTTAACAGATGACCTAATGGCATAAGTAATGTCTCATTAAATCACTTCCATATTTTCTCTGGAACTACAAAGTTGATATTATTTGGATGCAACAGCGCATGTTCTGCCTTCATGCACGTTGACATGGTGTGCAATCTAGCATACAGCCTAAACCACGATTCCATACTCCAAATAAGCAGACTGTCCTCTGTAGTCCAACTTGTTTATTGGTGAACAGTATAGAATATGCGCGGTAAAACTATAAAAATACAAATGACATAGATAAGTATTGGGCACAGCTGACACTTTACAATTAACAGGAAAGTATACAGTATGATGCAAACTTTACACAGGATTCTGAAAACGTCTCCTATGCACTGGCTGCTATACAGTTAATAACCTCATAAACACTGCACTGCTAGAGAAGATATTGATCTTACCAGATATGCTTAACCAGGATTTCAAACTCAAGTTGGAGAGATTACAAGAGAGCACATGAACACGTGCATTCCCTGAAGTACATGGAAGAAAATGGAGCTTCTTCCTCCCAGCATACCTTGCTTCAATCCCACAATGCAACACTCTATTGCTTGTTAAAGGCACAGGCTATAAATTCAGCCACCACTTGATGGTGCTATAACAGACAAACCAGCACACAGTACAAAAACATACTGCCCTGTACTCAGATGGGTAGAATACTCCCCGCTTGGCATCAACTGATGCCACATACTGGCTCTTTTGGCAAAAGCAGTAAAACTAGTTGTGCAACTGGTCTGAGGAATAGTTTACTCTCCCCAGCCCTCCACACTTTGACCTCGACCTTGCGCACCTTCTCATCCTTGCTTGGGAATACCTTGGAGATGAGGTCTAGTGGCCACTCATTTCGGTGTGACTGGCTGTCCTTCATGAGCACAATATCACCTGGTTTGATGTTCGGCTTGTCCATCTGCCACTTCTTCCTAGGCTGTAAGGTAGAGAGATATTGTTTTCTCCATCTGTCCCAGAAAGTATTGGAGAGACTTTGAACTTGTCTCCGTTGACATCTGTCATCTGTAGAGGTCCTTGTTGCTGAATTCTCCCAGTGCAGCGTTGGGTTTGTTGGTTTTCTGAGTGAGTAGCATGGCGGGAATGAGAATGGTCAGATCAAGCTTTTTCAAGGCACTGTCTCTAGAAATGGGTTGACCTTTGTTGAGGTTGTCTATTTCTCTGGGGTAGGTTTCCCTTTGCACAACACGAAGTATTGTAACCTTGGCTCTTTCCAAGTTGAGGGCAGTAAATGCATGCTTGCAGTGATGCCAACCTTTACAAGATCTCTGGCTTGCAGGTAATGCTGACTTGTAGGACTGGGCCATATGAAGTAGACAAGCAACGGCTCGAACAAGTGACTTCCAGGTTGATAACCTGCTGAACCGATGAGATTCCAGATAATGACTTGAAATCCCTGTATGCAGAGCAGACACTTGAGGACAGAGCTCCTCATCGGCATCTGGATCCACCAGTTGGAACGTTTCAGGCCTGTCGATGTGGGGCATCGAACGGTACAAGGAAGCAGGGCCTGTGAACCAGGTAGTGTCCTTAAGATGACTTGAAGCAACAGATCTAGTCGCATGGTCCGCAGGATTGAGGTGAGTAGGTACATAGTGCCACTGACTAGGGCAGGTAGATCTTCTTATCCTCAGTATCCGGTTGCTGATGTAGACATAAGAGTCACGTTTCTTTGCAGATGTATCCCAGTACCACCTTGCTATCAGTGTAGAACTCTGCTTCTTTGGTCTCCAGATTCATCACACCTGAGATAAGCTCGGCCAACTCAACTGCGAGGACAGCAGCGCAGAGTTCCAGTCTGGGTACCGTGTGTTCGCAGAGTGGTGCCAGTTTAGTCCGGCTCATCACAAACCCGATATGGCTCTGTTCATTGACATCTATGGTTTTGAGGTATACTACTGCTGCCATTGCTTTGACTGATGCATTGCAGAAGATGCAAAGTCTTTGTGTCTTGACTTCTGTGGATGGCACAGGAGCATACGGTCGTTTCACACGAAGGTCGGTCAAGGCCTCGAGAGACCTCTTCCACTCTGCCCACAGGTCTGCCTTTTCTGCTGGCAGTGGATCATCCCAATCAGATGTGTCTTGGGTGAAGTCTCTTAGCATCATTTTTCCTTGGACAGTAACTGGAGCTACGAATCCCAGGGGGTCGTATAGACTATTCACGAAAGAAAGAACTACTCTGCGCTTGAAGGGTTTCTCGTCTTTACTGATCTGAAAGGTGAAGGCATCCATCTTCGGATCCCAAAGCAATCCAAGACTCCGCTGCATGGGAAGAGTGTCGATGCTTAGTTCTAGGTCCTTTAGATCGCTGGAATAGTCTTGAGAGGAAAATGCTTCCATCAACTCTCGACTGTTGGAGGAAATCTTGTGTAACCTTAGGTTAGACTGAGCGAGCATTTCTTGAGTCCTTTTTAGTAGACTGATTGCAGCCTCATTTGTTGGTGTGGACTTCAAACAGTCGTCTACGTAGAAGTACTTTTCTACGAAGGATCTGACGTCTGACCCATACTTTTCTTCACCTTCTTTGGCAGAATTACGGAGGCCATAGATAGCGACTGCTGGAGAAGGGCTGTACCCGAAGATGTGTACCCTCATCCGGTACTCTGTGATGTCTTTGTCTGGGTCGTTGTCACGGTACCAAAAGAACCTCAAGTAGTTTCTGTGTTCCTCTTTGATGAGAAAACAGTGGAACATCTGTTGTATATCAGCCATAAATGCCACCGTATCTCTGCGGAAAGAGAGTAGTACTTCCAGAAGTCTGTTGTTGATGTCTATACCCGACAGTAGGACATCATTTAATGAGACATCTTCACATTTGGCACTTGAGTCGAATACCACTCTTATTTGACCTGGCTTCTTGGGATGGTATACTCCGAAGATGGGCAGGTACCAACACTCCTCTGAGGGCCGAAGTACAGGTGCAATCTCTGCGTGGTTGTTCTGGAATATCCTTACCATGAAGGTAAAGAAGTGTTCCTTCGTCTCAGGTGACTTCTTAAGCTTGTGCCTGAGGGAGATGAATCGGCTGTAGACCAGTTCCCTGTTGTTGGGTAGGCGCCTTCTCTTACGTCAAAATGGTAAAGGTGCGACCCAACTGTTCGATTTGTCTTTGACTATTTGTCTATCCATGATGTCCAGGAACATCCTATCTTCTATGGACATCGTTACCTTGTCGTCTTCCTTTGTTCTGTGGCAGACTGTACATCCCATGTGGTCTGGTTCACCTTCACAGGCGTGGTCTTCGTTGGTAGGTACTGAGAAAGGGCAAGGTAGGGGAGTGCTGTTTGGTAATTCCTAAACCAGCAGACTAATGGGACATGGCTGGAAGAGAGACGGACGTCCATTTTCTAGTGTGCTGGTGAGCATACTGTTGACTGAGGCCGGCTTGTGTGCTCCTCATAGACAGACATCTCCTATGATGATCCATCCAAGGTCAAGCCTCTGAGCGTATGGAGCACTTCTGGGGCCGTTTATATATTCTCTAGTCTTGTGGACTCCTAGTATATCTCTTCCCAGTAGTAGAGCTATTGGGGCTAATGAATCCAACTCAGGTATCAGGTGGGCTATACGCTTCAGATGGGGGTGATGTGTCACCACCTCTGGTGAAGGTATCTCTGACCTGTTGTCAGGAATCTGGTTGCACTCCAGGATGGTTGGTAGCGATAGTCAGGTTTGACCATCTATGGACTCCACCTTGTATCCGGTTGCTTTTCTCCCTGCCGTCTCAACGGTACCTCAACATGTCCTCAGGGAGTAGGGAGAACCAGGGCCTACAATGCTGAAGTTGTCAAAGAAGATGGACCTGGCTAGAGACCTGTTACTTTGGTCATCCAGGATTGCATATATCTTGAGGGCTTTGTCCTTGCGGCCTGCAGGATAGACTCGGACAAGGCAGATGTTTGAACAGGACCTTCCTCCTGTGAGTCCCTTACAGATCTCCGTACATTGAGAGCTGACCACAGGGGTATCTTCATCAGTGTTCTTCTCCTTCCCATCATGCTCCTCTGCTTGTGACAACACTCGTGGAAGTGGTCCAGGGTGCAAGGCTGTATTGTGCTCCGTGCTGCTGCATTCTGCACATTTCACTCTAGCTTCACAGTTCCTGGTGAGGTGAGAGGTTGTGGCACAGCATTTGAAGCAGATGTTGTTTTCTTTGAGGAAACCTTTGCGATCCTCCAAAGATTTCTCCCTGAAGGCTCTGCATTTTAGTAGAGGATGTGGTTTCTTGTGTGGAGGACACTGTTTAATGACATCCTGAGGCTTGTTCTAGTCTGGAGGGGGTTTACTCGCATTGTGAGGAGGGCCTGTGGAAACAATGTTAGTTTTGTGGACTGCCACAGGTGTCCTACTGGGTTTGACACCGGGGGCAGTGAAACATGACAGAGTGAAGTCAAAACTAGGGTCATTTCTGATCTTAGCTTGTTGGGCTACAAATTCTACGAATACAGTGAAAGGAGGGAATGGTACATTATGATTTTGTTTATACCGTGAACCATATGTAACCCACTTTTCTTGTAGGTTCTAAGGAAGTTTTTGTATTATCGGATTGACAGCCCTAGCGGTGTCTAAAGGTACTGCCACACTAAACGATCCTGCTAACGATCACGATAACGACGCAAGCTAACGAGATCATTGGTGTGATCGTTTTAAGGTCGCTAGTAGCTGCCAAACTGGACGATCAAATTAACGACGCATCAGCGGTCAGCGATCTCTTTAACGACTTTGGCGGTCGTTGGGACGTGCCACACTACATGTATTGTGAAAGATCACGACCTCAATAGGCGTGACTGAGCGCAACCTTTTCCACGCCCCTCATCACAGATTGGTGGTCACTATCTATGTCATAAATGTTTGTCACAGCTCTCTCGGTTTGTGATTGGATGACCGCGTCATAAAAGATGACGTACCAGCACTCCTTTCCATTGCTCTCGAGTAGAAGCGGTTCTTTCAAATCTCCAGCATCGTTCCAGTGTGTCCTGCTAGCCTTCTTTGTAGCTACTGCGATCCAGTTTATGCCACTATTGTGGTTGCTGCGTTCCAGTCTACGCCGTTGATTTTTCTGCGATCCAGTCTGTGTCTCTATTTCATTTGCTGCAATCCAGTCTGTGCCTCTTGCATTAGCTGCGATCCAGGCTGTGCCGTTATATCCTCTGCGATCCAGTTTGTGACGCTATTGCGTTTCCCTATTTTTTTTTTTTCAGGATCACAAACAAGTTTTGTAAGGTAGGTATTTTTTTGTCACATTTAATTTTTTTTTTTTTTTTAATTTTACAGATCCATTTTTAGATCCCAGCTGTTGTTAACCATTGTAGTCCATCAATTTTTTTTTTTTTTGCCATTGTTTTGTTCTGGCACGCCCACCACCACCATTTTATGATCCCAGCTCTGCCATTGTTTTCTCCAGCTGCGCCCACAACCACCATTTTATGATCCCTGCTGTTTTTACCGTAGTTGTCCATCTATGATTTTTTTATTTTGGTCTGCCATTGTTTTGTTCTGGCACGCCCACCACCACCATTTTATGATCCCAGCTCTGCCATTGTTTACTCCAGCTGCACCCACAACCACCATTTTGTGATCCCTGCTGTTTTTACCATAGTGGTCCATCTATGACTTTTATTTAGCTCTGCCATTGTTTACTCCAGCTGTGCCCACAACCACCATTTTATGATCCCTGCTGTGTTCTATGTTGTAGGCTATGTAAGCATTTTATTTAACCATTCTGCCGTTCTCACATAATCCTTTTTTATTACAGATGGCCGATAAGCATGAATTTCTGCGGGAGTTTATCGAGATGTACCGCTCGATGCCTTGCTTGTGGAAAATAAAGTCGGCTGATTACTGCAACAGGCTTAAAAAGGACGCGTACCAAAAACTGGTGGATCTGTGCAAGAACCGTAACCCCGATGAACCAGCGGATGAGTCATCGGTGAAAAAACGCATTCAGGCCCTCAGCACAGTGTACAAAAAAGAGCTAAATAAAGTACTAAATTCAACCAAATCTGGAGCCGGGGCCGAAGATGTTTATGTCCCCAAACTGTGGTACATTGAGCTGTTCTCTTTCACAAGGGACCAAGAAGTACCCAGACAAGGGACATCCATGTTGGATCTAGACCCGGTGATCCAGCCGGACTCCCCTGTCGTACATGTAAGTACCTTTGTTTTAAAACACATTTCAATGTACATGCCAAAGTGGACTTGAAATTAAAAAATTTAATTGTGAGATGTAGATAAAATGGCTGAATTTATCCCTTCATGTACTGATAATTTATGTAGCTCAACGGTTGAGGCCTATCCATTTACAAGTGTCGTTTTCACATTTTTGCTGTATTTGGGTATAGTGTGAAGATAAATTTCTTTGTCTTTACAAGTGTCGTTTTCACATTTTTGCTGTATATGGGTGTTATAGTGTGAAGATAAATTTCTTTGTCTTTACAAGTGTCGTTTTCACATTTTTGCTGTATTTGGGTATAGTGTGAAGATAAATTTCTTTTTCTTTGTGATTTACCATTTGTTTTTTGTTCATGCAGGACACAGAAGAGGCTGTCTCCACACCTCCGACTGATGAAGACAGCATGCCGTTGATCCAAGACAAAGAAGTAGTCGAGCCACCATCCTCATCTGTGTGGAGCCGGCTTACACTTTCTGGCAGAAAAAGGAAGGCTCCCACCTCGGCTACTCCAGAATTGGTTGAAATTGCCAAAAAAGTGCTTACGGCAGAAAAAGACCAAACAAAAATAACAGGGTTTGCATACTTCGCTAATGAGAAGCTCCCTACACTGGATCATGTACAGCGGATTCATGCAGAGAGACTCATGTTTGAGGTACTGACTCAAGCGTCTTTAGGAAACCTGGATAACAGTTATGTCGTCATGCCAAGACCGCAGTACCCGGACTACTCATGGCCCAACAATCCTGTGCCGAACCCAATTGGGATAAATCCTGCAAACCCAAACGTTGTTGCTCCACCATATTTTTATACACCGCAGAGGCAACGTGGTAATGGCAACGATCCATCTTACCAGCAGTTGTAGTTTTTAAAATTTTTTACAAAAGTTTTTTTGTTGTCTATATTTTTTTTACATTGTTACCTTTTTTAATAAAAATCTTATTTATCTAATGAATTGTGGTCTTGTATTCTTATTAATGTCAACAATTTTGTTGACAACTATTAAAAATTTGTATTTTTATTACATCTACTTGTCACACACGGGGTCATGGGAATACCAGCTGTCATAGGAGTTCCATCATAGGGAAAAAATGAAATGGAAAAAATTTCAAAAATTAACAACATTTCTTTTAAAGGCCCCTGGTCACACTAACGCTAAAACATTATACTAAAAAAGAATACAACACACCTGCGTAGATAAACGTTAAATATATAATATATATTTCCTTTATATATATATATATATATTTTATATTTTTTTTTTTGTAAATAAATAAAATTTAAATAAAAATACAATAACATAATAATAAAATAAAGAATTATAAACAAAATATTTACAAACTACAAAATAATTAAAAAAAAATAAATTACTGTGGGCGTGGGCCCCGCATTCCAGCCACTACCCTCTCCAGCATCACCCCGTGGTGATGCAGAGCTCCCATGGCAGTTTACATCGCTGCCACAGCGCTGTTCATGGCCACCATCAGCCGGCGGTGTGACAGCAACAGGTCCTGGGCAGTTGGGATTTCTGTGGAGGTAAAGGCAACAGTTAATAGTGAATTATGTTGCAACATCAACATGTACATGTTATGTTAATTAACACTTACGGTTTTCGTCAGACGACTCGCTGACCGCCCACACAGAACCTGTTGCTCCGCCGGCTAGGGAAACACAGAAAAAAATTATATCACAACAGCCATTACACATAAGACCTAACAAAGTTCTCAAACTTGTCTGAAGCTTATATTATGTGCGTAAATTACCTGATGGGGAGCCTGCATCCATGTCACGGGGTGACACTGGAGAGAAGCCATACGAAGGTGAGGTGCTGGATGACCCCAACTGTGGAGGGGGGGTTGCTGCCGGTGAAGGGGTAGACAGGAACGGAGATGATGGAGGTGGAGGGTAGGTGATGGAGGTGGAGGGGTAGGTGATGGAGGTGGAGAGGTAGCTGGGGACGGTGGAGCCGCAGCAGTTGGTGAAGGTGGTGCTGTAAATAAAATATACAATTCAGTCAAATACTCCTTCTACTAACCCCGTTACTGCCAGTACTTCCATCTATGCCTGTAAACCCCCTCACGACTGGTACTCCCATCACTGCCTGCCAATCACTGCTGGTACTCCCATCACTACTGGTCTCCGTTACTGCCATTACTTCCATCTATGCCTGTAAACCCCCTCACGACTGGTACTCCATCACTGCTGGTACTCCCATCAATACTGGTCCTCCCGTTACTGCCAGTACTTCCATCTATGCCTGTAAACCCCCTCACGACTGGTACTCCCATCACTGCCTGCCCTATCACTGCCGGTACTCCCATCACTGCGGGTGCATTGATATAGGTAGATAACCCACAAAACATAACCTCTCCAGATACCCTCATCAATACTCACTCAGAGGCCTGCGTAGCTGGGCCCGGATGCTGGCGACCCTCTCGCGGAAGTGGTAGCGAAGGTCCGCCAGCTTTTTGCGGATCTGGGTGCTGGTCCGCTGCACTCCAAAGCGCCGCGCCAGGCCCCGCTGGATTTTCTGCAGGACTACCTTTTTGTGGCGCATAGGATGCGCCACAGGTAGCCTGCAGTCATAGCCCCACTTGTCCGTTTTCTTAATTAAATATTGGACCTCTGCCTCCGTCCACTTTGCCCCGCGCTGTCTCGCCACCATTTTAAACAACAATGCATTGGGCGACGCCAGCGCCATGACGTCACAACGTGCGCACGTTACGTGCGGCCGCACTCGCGACGCAAAACGATATTGCGATCGCAAAGTGACCGCAGCAGCCATGCGCCCAGCCAAACACAGATATGAGATGCAGTTGCGATCGCAAGATGATGGTTCCAAGCTAGGCGATCGCAATGGCATCTCATATCTGTGTATAGCTGGAGCTCCATGTGAGAATCGTCACCTTGCGATCACAATGGTGTCGCATATCTGTGTATAGCTGGAGTTCGTGAGAATCGTCACCTTACGATCACAGTGGCGTCGCATATCTGTGAATAGCTGGGGCACCATGTGAGAATCGTCACCTTGCGATCACAGTGGCGTCGCATATCTGTGAATAGCTGGGGCACCATGTGGGAATCGTCACCTTGCGATCACAATGGCGTCGCATATCTGTGAATAGCTGGGATTCCCTGATGAATGTTGACCTTTACCTCCCAAATTTTTTTTATATATTTATAACAATTTTTTAATCTTTCATATATGACTAAAAATATATATTATATATTTAAACTTTATATATGCAGCTGTGGTGTATTATGTGTTATTTTTAATTATAAGGTTTGAACGCTAGTGGAACCATGGGCCTTTAAAATAAATGTAAATTTTTGAAATTTTTTTCTTTTTATTTTTTTAACAATTAACTCCTATGACTGATGGTATTCCCATGACCCCGTGTGTGACAAGTAGATACAATGTAAAAAAAAAATATAGCAACAAAAAACATTAGAAAAGATTTTAAAAACTACAGGTGCTGGTAACATGTCTCGTTGCCATCCCCATTACTCCCTCCCCACATCTCACCCATCATTATCCCTTCTCCCATATTGGTAAAATAATTGAAAAAAAACACGAATGCATTTTTAAAATAAAAATTTTTTTATAAAAAGATTGTTAAAAAAAGACAAAATTCTCAAAAACAAACTATATCTGATGCTGCACCAGGCCCATTAAAGTAATGGCAGTACTTGTCTCGGCCGGCCTTCGCATCGTCCTTGCTCCTGCCTTGATTGACAGGTTGAAGGCCTGAAATAGCGGGATCATTGTTACGCCATTCTCCAAGCACCACGTCACCATTGCTGTCCGAGTCCTTGAAGCCTGGCGGACTGTAAGTACCAGCATCGCGTTTTCGTAGAAAATTGTGCAGCACACAACAGGCCAACACCACAGAGTCTATCGATTCCAGCTTCATGTTGATTGGAGTGTGGAAAACCCTGAAGCGGTTGGCCATTATGCCAAAGGCTTTCTCCACAACGCGCCGTGCCCTAGACAGCCTGTAGTTAAAAATACGCCTTTCCCCTGTCAAAGTCTTTTGTGGGTACGGTTTCACAAGATGCTCATGAAGGGGGAAGGCTTCATCACCCACAAACACAAAGTTTAGGTTGGCGGTGGTGTCCATGTTGGTTGGCAAGTTAAGTTTATTATTAAACAACCGTTCACCAAAACTTGTGTGCTCCAAAACGCCACCGTCAGAAACCCTTCCATTAATGCCAACATCAACGTTAATAAATTCATAATTGGCATTAACAAGGGCCATGAGGATCATGCTGAAGTAGCCCTTGTAATTATGAAAAAAGGATCTGCTGTTGGCTGGTTGCGTGATCCGCACATGTTTGCCATCCAAGGCACCACCACAGTTTGGGAACTGCCAAATCCTTTCAAAATCAGAGGCAATAATTTGCCATTCCGCCACTGATTTTGGAAATGGCATGTAGCTCCGTAAACTGCGGACGATGGCGTTGCATGTCTCCGGAATTAGTACTCCAAGCAGCGATCGAGAAATTGCAGCAGAAAATTGCAAATCCTTCATTGAACGTCCGGTTGCCAGAAATCGCAGCGTTACTGCCAAACGTTCCTCTGCTGAAACAGCTGCACGCATCCGGGTATCCTGCCGTTCAATGAGTGGCCTCACACATTCCAGTAGGAGCTTGAATGAATCCTCCGACATCCGTAGATAATTCCGGAAATCCTGCGGATTCTTCTCCTGCAACTCCCTCACTAGATGCATGTGGGTGAATTTGGACCTCTGCTCCAGCCATTCTCTGGTCCACATGCGACGCTTTCGCTTGGAACGCCTCTCTTCCACCCGCGCCTCTTCTTGTCGATTTGCCTCCTTTGATAGTGCAACTGCCACAATCACACGCTCCGCGGTGGACAGGTTCATTATGTGCAACCTGTATGGTAAAGAAGAGAAAAGTTAATTACTAATTAATTACTATTAATAAAGTGTTTAAACAAAATAAAATAAAGAATAAAATAAAAAATATATATAAAAAAAAAAATGTTTGTTAACTTTTCAGTTAACATTTTAAATACAGTTTACAAATGTCTAAAATGGTGGGGGGTGTAAAATAAATAAAGCAGACGAAAAAAAAAAATAAGGTCAAAAAACGTATCAAACAACATCACAAACAATATGTACCTTGAATCCAAATATCCTGAAGATCCAAATCCAAATGGGAAAGATGAAGCGCTCTAGCGACTCAGACAGGATCGCAAAACCCACCACTGTGCCACAAACAGGATCGCAAAACTCCGACACACGATACTATCCTCGCAACAACGCACAAAGCACCGTTGGAGTCACCCACAAAGCGCTCTGGAAACAATGGATGGGGGCGCAGCTATTATAGATGAGGTGATGTTGTGGTCACCAATCGAAGCTGAAGGGCGTTAACGAAAGAAAACCAAGTCCCGCCTGCGCCGCTGACTAATGCGTCGTCAACGACGTCGCACATCGTTCACAAAAGGTGCCAAACACAACGATTCAGGCTCACCAGCGGGACGCCAACTATCAAAATACGGTCCAAAACTCTAGTGAACGATCAGCGACATCACAGCAGGGGCCACATCGTTGCTACATGCCACACACAACGATGTCACTAACGAGATCGCTAAATAGTGACGTATTAACTATCTCGTTAACGATCTCGTTAGCGATCTCGTTTAGTGTGGCATACCCTTAACTCTATCAAGAAATCACTCAATTCTCTAAGCTTTTGATAACCTTTAGGTCCTATCTTAGGAAAATCATTAATTCTTTTGTATAAAGCATTCTCTATGACTTCTACTGTCCCATAGCATTCATCAAATCTTTCCCACACTTTGCGTAGACCTATGTGTGGATGCTTTATATTGATGTCTCTTAGTCTTTTGGCATGCTCGACCGACTCACTGCCGAGCCACTTTACAAGGAGATCTAACTCCTCACTACTAGAAAGGTCCAGACCATGAATGGCGTTATGAATGGCGTTCCAGAACAAGGCTCGCTATGACCTATAGTTCTCGGGTTTATCAGTGAACTTTACAAGTCCTTTTGTAACCAGTTCCTGGCGGGCAAGGAACTTTGCAAAGTCTATGGTGGCTTGGTCAGTGCTGGCACGAGCTGGTGTGTTATAATCATGTCTAGTGTGTGGTGTATCACCATACCTGTGAGACGCTGCTGACTTCATATAGTCTGTGCAGTACCTTCTCGGTGCAGAAGGTGTCTCTTTAAGGCGGGATAAGAGCTGTACCTTCCGCTCAGTGGAACAGTCGCTGTGATCTACATCTGTGCGCTGGACGACTCCTTGTTTGTGGTAACGAAGTTCGGGGTTGGATCGCTGGTAGCCGGCGTAGGCTGGTCGATGTGGTGCATCAGTGCTGTCATCTATGCCGGAATGTTGACGGACGTACTCTGCGACGCGCTGTGCTGGATCTTGCTGTTCTAGATCTGGTCCGAGAAAGTTGCTGCGTCTCTCACAATCAGGATCCTTCATAGCTTCCAAATACTCTGCTTTAGTAATTGCAGCTGCTGTCTCTTTGTCTGCCGCAAGTTTTTCTAGCTCTGCTGGCAAACATGCAGTTTCCGCTTTTCTCCATGCCTGCAAACGTGCAGTTTCGGCTTGCAGGCGTGCGGTTTCGGCCTCTCTCTCTGCCTGCAGACGTGTGGTTTCAGCCCCTCTCTCTGCCTGCAGACGTGCGGTTTCTGCATCTTGCTCCACCTGTCTCAGCTTTAGGTGCATCTCTCTTTCAGCGAAGGAGGATCTTGCTTTGCTGCCTCGGCTTCGGCACGGGTGACAGCAGCGAGCTTTGCTAATGACGACCTGCTGGAGCTTGCTCGTGACCTCGTTTTGAGTAAGGATGTGCTGTTTTGAGACATTATGCGCTTAGCTGCGTACTGCTGAGTATATTAGCGGGAAACAGACTATGCGCGGCGGCTTCCGCGTGGTGGGAATGATGAAGCGCTTGTGACTCTCGATACTTGTGACTGTATGGCGGCCGCTGCAGTATCCGCAGGCAGTGCGGTGTGGGTACAAGCGGCTCCTTAAGTCGTATTCACTATCGCAGGCGTCTAGCATCTGTTTTACTGTTCTGCCTTCATACAGGTTGACACGGTGTGCAATCTAGCATACAGCCTAAACCACGTTTCCGTACTCCAAATAAGCAGACTGTCCTCTGTAGTCTAACTTGTTTATTGGTGAACAGTATAGAATATGCGCGGTAAAACTATAAAAATACAAATGGCATAGATAAGTATTGGGCACACAGCTGACACTTTACAATTAACAGGAAATTATACAGTATGATGCAAACTTTACACAGGATTCTAATAACATCTCCTATGCACTGGCTGCTATACAGTTAATAACCTCCTAAACACTACACTGCTAAAGATATTGATCTTACCAGATATGCTTAACCAGGATAGCAAACTCAAGTTGGAGAGATTACAAGAGAGCACATGAACACGTGCGTTCCCTGAAGTACATGGAAGAAAATGGAGCTTCTTCTTCCCAGCATACCTTGCTTCAATCCCACAATGCAACACTCTATCTGCTTGTTAAAGGCACAGGCTATAAATTCAGCCACCACTTGATGGTGCTATAACAAACAAACCAGCACACAGTACAAAAACATACTGCCCTGTACTCAGATGGGCAGAACAGCGCAGACAATGAGAATGCAGTGATAGCCAACTAACATTTATTCATCTATTTATTTGTCTCACAAAAAAGGAGATTCAGCTATAGGTATATAAATGTAAATGCAAGTACACAAGATATTCTAGGTAACAACAATAAAAAGAGTAATACAGTGTGTTATGACTAGTGATGGGCACGGACACTAGGTGTTCAGTACGGACCCCGAACATGGACTTCTCTAGGAAGTCCGTGTTAGGGTTGGGCTGCGGCAGCCCGAACATCGGGTGTTTCCCAGGCTGTCATCAGTGTGACAGCGCAAGAAACACCGGTTGCTCTGATCGTCTGCAAGTACATTAATAAGGTTACCGCCGGTCACAGTACTACTCTCATCACCCTACACCTGTTCTCACTGATAGCAGCAAGAGCAGGCGAGGTTAATGAAAGACGATAATCTATTAACCCCTTTACCCCCGAGGGTGGTTTGCACGTTAGTGACCAGGCCAATTTTTACAATTCTGACCACTGTCCTTTTGTGAGGTTATAATTCTAGAATGCTTCAACGGATCTTGGCGATTCTGAGAATATATTTTCGTGACATATTGTACTTCACGTTAGTGGTAAAATTTGTTCGATATGACTTGTGTTTATTTGTGAAAAAAATGGAAATTTGGCGAAAATTTTCAACATTTCGCAATTTTCAAACTTTTAATTTTTATGCCCCTAAATCAGAGAGTTATATTGCACAAAATAGTTAATAAATAACATTTCCCACACCCACATGTCTACTTTACATCAGCACAATTTTGGAATCAAAAATTTTTTTGTTAAGTAGTTATAAGAGTTAAAAGTTGACCAGCGATTTCTCATTTTTACAACACCATTTTTTTTAAGGGACCACATCACATTTCAAGCAACTTTGAGGGGTCTATATGATGGAAAATACCCAAAAGTGACGCCATTCTAAAAACTGCACCACTGAAGGTGCTCAAAACAACATTCAAGAAGGTTATTAACACTTCAGGTGCTTCACAGGATTTTTTGGAATGTTTAAAAAAAATGAACATGTAACTTTTTTCACAAAACATTTATTTCAGATCCAATTTTTTTATTTTACCAAGGGTAACAGGACAAATTGGATGCCAAAAGTTGTTGTGCAATTTGTCCTGAGTATGCTGATACGTCATATGTGGAGGGGAAACACTGTTTAGGCGCATGGCAGAGCTCGGAAGGGAAGGAGTGCCGTTTGACTTTTCACTGCAAAATTGGCTGGAATTGAGAAAGGAAGTCATGTCGCGTTTGGAGAGCCCCTGATGTGCCTAAACAGTGGAAACCCACACAAGTGACACCATTCTTGAAAGTAGACCCCCTAAGGAACTTATCTAGATGTGTGGTGAGCACTTTTAACCCCCAAGTGCCTCACAGAAGTTTATAACGTAGAGCCATAAAAATAAAAAATCATATTTTTTCCACAAAAATGATCTTTTTGCCACCAATTTTTTATTTACCCAAGGGTAACAGGAAAAATTGGACCAAAAAGTTGTTGTGTAATTTGTCCTGAGTATGCTCATACCCCATGTGGGGCTAAATCACTGTTTGGGCGCATGGCAGAGCTCGGAAGAGAAGGAGCACCGTTTGACTTTTTCAACGCAGAATTGGCTGGAATTGATATCAGATGCCATGTCTCGTTTGGAGAGCCCTGATGTGCCTAAACAGTGGAAACCCCCCAATTCTAACTCAAACTCTAACCCCAACACACCCCTAACCCTAATCCCAACCCTAACCATAACCCTAATCCCAACCATAACCCTAACACACCCCTAACCCTAATCCCAACCCTAACCCTAATCCCAACAGTAACCCTATTTCAAACCCTAACCCCAACTCTAGCCCCAACCCTAACCCTAACTTTAGCCCCAACCCTAACTTTAGCCCCAGCCCTAACCCTAGCCCCAACCCCAACCCTAACCCTAACCCTAATGGGAAAATGGAAATAAATACATCTTTTTTATTTTATTATTTTTCACTAATTAAGGTGGTGATAAAGGGGGGTTTGATTTACTATTTCTAGTTGGTTTTTATAGTGGGTTTTTATGTTTGGCAGCTGTCGCACACTAAAAGACGCAGTTATTGCAAAAAATAGTTTTTGCATCACCACATTTTGAGAGTTATAATTTTTCCATATTTTGGCCCACAGAGTCTTGGTTTTGCAGGACAAGTTGACATTTTTATTTTTACCATTTTCGGGCACATGACATTTTTTGATCGCTTTCTATTCCGATTTTTGGGAGACAGAATGAGCAAAAACCAGCAGTTCATGAATTTCTTTTGGGGGGGGGCATTTACACCGTTCTGCGTGTGGTAAAATTGATAAGGCAGTTTTATTCTTTGGGTCAGTATGATTACAGTGATACCTCATTTATATTTTTTTTATGTTTTGGCGCTTTTATATAATAAAAACTATTTTATAGAAAAAATAATTATTTTTGCATCGCTTTATTCTGAGAGCTATAACTTTTTTATTGTTTCGCTGATGACACGTTTTTTTGCGGGACAAGATGAAGTTTTCAGTGGTACCATGTTTATTTATAGCCGTCTTTTTGATTGTGTGTTATTCCACTTTTTGTTCGGCGGTATGATGATAAAGCATTGATTTTTGCCTTTTTTCTTTTTATGGTGTTCACTAAAGGCATTAACTAGTGGGACAGTTTTATAGGTCGGGTCGTTACAGATGCGACGATACCAAATATGTGTACTTTTATTGTTTAGATTTTTTCTTATTCAAATATTTATTTAGTGACAGAAAAATATTGATTTTTTATTATTTTTTATATATATTTTTACAATAATTTAAAATATAAATTTTTATTTAATTCTTACTTTTACACTTTGTCCAACTATGGGACATTGATTTTGTGCAGGCTGTTCGCTTTAATAGCATGCAGATCTGCATGCTATAGAAGCTGTCAGCGCTGCATGCATTTTGCACTGACCTGAGAGCCTTCCTGATCATGCACTGTGCATGACAGGAAGTCTCTCAGGTCATGACGACATTGGGTCTCCATGGCAGCGATTGGGATCAGCCCCTGTGCCTACTCCGGAATGCTGCGATCATGTTTGATCGCCGTGTTCCAGGGGTTAAAGTGCCGGGAGTGGTCTGTGACCACTCCTGGCACTTAGTGCCGGGTGTCAGCTGTGAGAATCAGGTGACACCCTGACGCGATCGGTCGCGCTCCCCTCGTGAGCGTGGCTGATCCATATGATGTACCATCCCATCCAGGGTCAGAAAGGGGTTAATGATCATGTCACACGTCGATCCAGATGATTTGAAGAGCAGTCACATCAGTGATGCAACCACTCACCACGCCAGCCAGAACACACTGAGATACTACTGCAGTGTGTAGTGCTGATGTAAGAAAGGTCACCAGAGTTCATAGCTGATGACCCCCAGTCACTGTTATGTTTTGGTAGCTGAGGAGAATAAGCAAAAACGGCAATACACCAGAGAGGCTGGAGCCTATTGGATTGCAGTAACCTGAACTAACCACACAACTAGAGGTAGCCGTGGAGCGTTCCTACGTTGATCCTAGACGCCTCGTCACAGCCTGAGAGATAACTACACCTAAAGGCAGAAAGATGAAAGCTATCTGCCCCGGAGCAGATCCCCAAAGAAAATAGGAAGCCCCCAAACATGTAATGGCTGTTAGACAAGAAGAAGCATGGACACAGACAGAAAATAGAATGAGCAAACGCTGGGGCCCAATCTGTCTAGACAGAAAAGTACAGGAAAGGATACTCACTGCAATCCAAAAAAAACCCTAAAAAATACCAACTCTTCTGATTGCAAAAACACCTGAGATCACACGATCTCTACCACCTAAATCAGATCTCTGGTGTAACAAAACTAAGCCGCAGCTACTGAAAAAACAGGAAAAAGCAAATAAACAAATAACAGTGGCTTCAGATAAACTGAGAGGAGCACAAGCCCCCGGAGGGGACCTGGCTGACCTCCACAGAAGTGCAGGAAACAATGCAAAAATCAAGCACAAAAATAAAAGCAGAAAATATCTTATCTGATAGCAGAAGATGCAGGCAAGACTCAGCAAACTTCCAAATGAACCAGGAACCACAATTGAGACAAGAACAATTGATCACCGGCAACCATCATGGGAGGGAACCTCCCTTATATCAGACCAGTCCGTGATCCCAGATTGCCATTCCTCACTAAAAAGTTCAGTACTGTCTGTAACCACCAGAGGGAGCCTCTGCTCAGGAACCATCTCTAGCACATTCATAACAAGTCACCTCACTAAAGGTATCGCTTGCCTCGTGGGAAAATTCTCATGCAGCTCATCAGAGACATAACCGGGGTTTATCAGCTATGAACTCTGGTGACCATTCTAATGTCAGTGGTACACACTGCAGGAATGTTCTCATGCTCCTGTCTCAGTATGCTCTGGCTAGCTTGCTGAGCGCTCTTATCATTCCAATGCACAACATACCACCAATATGTAGTAGAGCTGGACTTCTTCCAGGGACAGATATGGATTATCTTCTCGTTGGACAGTGAGGAATATGGTGTTTTTTTATTTTTAATTTTTTAAAATAAATGGGTAAAAGAGGGTGGGGAATTTATTTCTTATAAAAGACTTTATTCTAGCTTTGTCTTTATTACAATAAGACTGTGAGGATAGTTATTGTAATAACCCTGCTGGCATCACTGCATGGCCTCCCATTCCCCACATACCAACTTGCTCATTGCTCCAGGTCATGTTGTGATTTCTGTCTGCTGCAGGTTCCATGTTCTGTGCCTCTTGCTTTCTGCTTGCTCTCTGCATGTCTCCTGGCTGTGTACATAGGGGGCGGCGCCAGAACTCTCTGGTTCTTATGGAGTCAGGGTGCACCTGTTTTATACGCCCTGACCAATTAACATTAGCCCTCTAGTATTTAAGGCAGCTCCACCCTGTGGATCTTACCTGTGCATGTCACGGGTGTGTCGCCACGAAGATCATCGCGATTGCACAGCCTGACTTCTCGCAGCTGAGTTTTTGGTGCTTGGTGTTTTTCGGCAGTGAGGGAGTTAATTCTCTCTCTCTGTGCTAGACGAGGCCCAGCCTCACCCAGCTGCAGTTAATTCTGCAGTATTGGGACTCCTTCAAATACCTGCCGGTCTGATAGGGTAGTTGTCGGTGAAAGCATTTCATACAGACCATCAGAGCGGATCGTGGTATTGAAGAGTTTGGAGCGAAGTGTACTCGGTGTGGTTTTTCCCTTCCTCGCTTTATCATTTATCTCCTTACCCATTTGTGTTCCCTCTGTTATTGTGGTGTGAGTTTTTGTATACAAGGTGGTTTTTGGTTTTCCCCTTGTACTGTCTCGTTCGTCTAGTACTGTGTATAAGCATTTACTACCCTGTCCCCTACTGTTGTGATCGGGGTCCTTCTCAGGACTAGATTACTGAGGTTCAGGGATTCTCAGGAGGTAGGGTTACGCTGGTGGCCTGGACCTCTGTACCATTAACAGTACCTCCAGGTAGAGGGATTAGTCAGGGCCC
>JARQOD010000003.1:510639012-510764338 GCA_033576555.1 Oophaga sylvatica | reverse complement strand
AGCAGTTCTTGAATTTCTTTTGGGGGGGGGAAATTTACCCCGTTCTGCGTGTGGTAAAATTGTTTAACAGGTTTTTTTTCTTTGGGCCCAGTATGTTTAAACAGTGTACCTCATTTTTATTTTTTTTTGTTTTGGTTTTTTTTATATAATAAAAATATTTTATAGAAAAAAAAATTTTTTTGCATCGCTTTATTTTGAGAGCTATAACTTTTTTTATTGTTTCGCTGTTTTACAAGTTTTTTTTTTCGGGACAAGATGAAGTTTTCAGTGGGAAAACCCTGTTTATTTTTTGCCGTTTTTTTTTGATTGTTTTGGGGTTTTTCCACTTTTTGTTGGGGGGTATGATGATAAAGCATTATTTTTCCTTTTTTCTTTTTTTTGGGGTTCAATAAAGGGGATTTTTAAATAGTGGGCAGTTTTATAGGTTTGGGTCGTTAAGAATTTCGACGATACCCAAAAATGTGTTTCTTTTTTTTGTTTAGATTTTTTTTATTAAAAAATTTTTTTTAGTGACAGGAAAAAAATTGTTTTTTATTATTTTTTATATATATTTTTACAATAATTTAAAATATAAATTTTTATTTAATTCTTACTTTTACACTTTGTCCAACTATGGGACATTGATTTTGTGCAGGCTGTTCGCTTTAATAGCATGCAGATCTGCATGCTATAGAAGCTGTCAGCGCTGCATGCATTTTGCACTGACCTGAGAGCCTTCCTGATCATGCACTGTGCATGACAGGAAGTCTCTCAGGTCATGACGACATTGGGTCTCCATGGCAGCGATTGGGATCAGCCCCTGTGCCTACTCCGGAATGCTGCGATCATGTTTGATCGCCGTGTTCCAGGGGTTAAAGTGCCGGGAGTGGTCTGTGACCACTCCTGGCACTTAGTGCCGGGTGTCAGCTGTGAGAATCAGGTGACACCCTGACGCGATCGGTCGCGCTCCCCTCGTGAGCGTGGCTGATCCATATGATGTACCATCCCATCCAGGGTCAGAAAGGGGTTAATGATCATGTCACACGTCGATCCAGATGATTTGAAGAGCAGTCACATCAGTGATGCAACCACTCACCACGCCAGCCAGAACACACTGAGATACTACTGCAGTGTGTAGTGCTGATGTAAGAAAGGTCACCAGAGTTCATAGCTGATGAGCCCCAGTCACTGTTATGTTTTGGTAGCTGAGGAGAATAAGCAAAAACGGCAATACACCAGAGAGGCTGGAGCCTATTGGATTGCAGTAACCTGAACTAACCACACAACTAGAGGTAGCCGTGGAGCGTTCCTACGTTGATCCTAGACGCCTCGTCACAGCCTGAGAGATAACTACACCTAAAGGCAGAAAGATGAAAGCTATCTGCCCCGGAGCAGATCCCCAAAGAAAATAGGAAGCCCCCAAACATGTAATGGCTGTTAGACAAGAAGAAGCATGGACACAGACAGAAAATAGAATGAGCAAACGCTGGGGCCCAATCTGTCTAGACAGAAAAGTACAGGAAAGGATACTCACTGCAATCCAAAAAACCCTAAAAAATACCAACTCTTCTGATTGCAAAAACACCTGAGATCACACGATCTCTACCACCTAAATCAGATCTCTGGTGTAACAAAACTAAGCCGCAGCTACTGAAAAAACAGGAAAAAGCAAATAAACAAATAACAGTGGCTTCAGATAAACTGAGAGGAGCACAAGCCCCCGGAGGGGACCTGGCTGACCTCCACAGAAGTGCAGGAAACAATGCAAAAATCAAGCACAAAAATAAAAGCAGAAAATATCTTATCTGATAGCAGAAGATGCAGGCAAGACTCAGCAAACTTCCAAATGAACCAGGAACCACAATTGAGACAAGAACAATTGATCACCGGCAACCATCATGGGAGGGAACCTCCCTTATATCAGACCAGTCCGTGATCCCAGATTGCCATTCCTCACTAAAAAGTTCAGTACTGTCTGTAACCACCAGAGGGAGCCTCTGCTCAGGAACCATCTCTAGCACATTCATAACAAGTCACCTCACTAAAGGTATCGCTTGCCTCGTGGGAAAATTCTCATGCAGCTCATCAGAGACATAACCGGGGTTTATCAGCTATGAACTCTGGTGACCATTCTAATGTCAGTGGTACACACTGCAGGAATGTTCTCATGCTCCTGTCTCAGTATGCTCTGGCTAGCTTGCTGAGCGCTCTTATCATTCCAATGCACAACATACCACCAATATGTAGTAGAGCTGGACTTCTTCCAGGGACAGATATGGATTATCTTCTCGTTGGACAGTGAGGAATATGGTGTTTTTTTATTTTTAATTTTTTAAAATAAATGGGTAAAAGAGGGTGGGGAATTTATTTCTTATAAAAGACTTTATTCTAGCTTTGTCTTTATTACAATAAGACTGTGAGGATAGTTATTGTAATAACCCTGCTGGCATCACTGCATGGCCTCCCATTCCCCACATACCAACTTGCTCATTGCTCCAGGTCATGTTGTGATTTCTGTCTGCTGCAGGTTCCATGTTCTGTGCCTCTTGCTTTCTGCTTGCTCTCTGCATGTCTCCTGGCTGTGTACATAGGGGGCGGCGCCAGAACTCTCTGGTTCTTATGGAGTCAGGGTGCACCTGTTTTATACGCCCCTGACCAATTAACATTAGCCCTCTAGTATTTAAGGCAGCTCCACCCTGTGGATCTTACCTGTGCATGTCACGGGTGTGTCGCCACGAAGATCATCGCGATTGCACAGCCTGACTTCTCGCAGCTGAGTTTTTGGTGCTTGGTGTTTTTCGGCAGTGAGGGAGTTAATTCTCTCTCTCTGTGCTAGACGAGGCCCAGCCTCACCCAGCTGCAGTTAATTCTGCAGTATTGGGACTCCTTCAAATACCTGCCGGTCTGATAGGGTAGTTGTCGGTGAAAGCATTTCATACAGACCATCAGAGCGGATCGTGGTATTGAAGAGTTTGGAGCGAAGTGTACTCGGTGTGGTTTTTCCCTTCCTCGCTTTATCATTTATCTCCTTACCCATTTGTGTTCCCTCTGTTATTGTGGTGTGAGTTTTTGTATACAAGGTGGTTTTTGGTTTTCCCCTTGTACTGTCTCGTTCGTCTAGTACTGTGTATAAGCATTTACTACCCTGTCCCCTACTGTTGTGATCGGGGTCCTTCTCAGGACTAGATTACTGAGGTTCAGGGATTCTCAGGAGGTAGGGTTACGCTGGTGGCCTGGACCTCTGTACCATTAACAGTACCTCCAGGTAGAGGGATTAGTCAGGGCCCCAGCTTAGGGTCAGCATAGGACCCTGACCTCCTGTACGCAGTGACAGCGTGACATTTTCACCGACCGACAAAAGATTCTCTCCAGCCTCCATGGATCCAGTTTGTCCATGGAGCTGGCGGACGTTAAGTCCAAGGTTTTGTTTCCCCCGGAGCAAGCCGGACCAGAACCTAAAGTAGCTCTCCCTGACAGGTTTACTGGGGGGCGGGACAAGTTTTTTGTTTTCCGGGAGGCATGTAAGTTGTACTTTCGGCTGCGGCCACGGTCATCGGGGAGTGAAGAACAAAGGGTGGGAATTGTCATCTCGCTCCTACAAGGGGACCCAAATCATGGGCGTTCTCTCTTCCCCCGGGCTCCCCAGCTCTCCAGTCAGTGGATAGGTTTTTCGCAGCTCTGGGTCTCGTATATGATGACCCGGATCGGATCTCCCTTGCTGAATCTAAGTTACGTAGGATCCAGCAGGGAGATCGTCCGGCGGAGGAATTCTGTTCGGAGTTCCGTAGGTGGGCCACGGACACCCAGTGGAATGACCCGGCTCTTAGGAGCCAGTTTTGTCAAGGTTTATCTGACAAATTAAAGGATGTATTGGCACAGTATGACCCTCCCGCGTCACTGGAAGCCGCTATGGCCCTTGCTATTCGCATTGACAGACGGCTTTGGGAGAGGTGCGGGGTAACTCCACCCCCTGTGATGACTCCACCTTCTACAAGGGCCCCTTATATGGAGGTTCCTTGGTCAGTCCAGAGGAGCCTATGCAGCTAGGAGGGACATCATTTCGGGGGAGGGGACCGGCGGTGCGCCACAAGACAGGAAGGTGTTTCTTCTGCGGGAGAAAGGGACATTTTATTGGGGGTGTCCATCCCGTCCTTTGCAGAGTAAAGGGTCGTCGAAAACTATTGATCCGAGGTTGTGTGGTGGACGGCAATCTGGGAGTAGGTATTTCGTCCCTAGGTTCGTCTCAGTTTCTCGTACCGGCGGAGGTGGTGGTGGGTACGAGAACTGAGAGGATATCTGTTCTTCTGGATAGTGGGGCCGGGCTAATCTGGTGGACGCTCGGTTTGCCCGGGTTCAAGGTATGCGATTGAGTGTGTTGGCTAAACCCGTCCCCATAGTCTCGATCGACGCCAGGTCTCTCGGTCAGGGAAGTTTTTTGCAAGCAGTGCATAACGTAAATCTTCAAGTGGGGGTGATGCATAAAGAACTGTTGTCTTGTTACGTGTTGGAGGGTCTTCCCACTCCTATAGTGTTGGGCCTTCCTTGGTTAACTAAGCATAACCCGGTTATTAATTGGCAATCCAGAGAGATAAGCCAATGGAGTGAATTCTGTAATAAAAACTGCATGAATACGGTCATCGGTGCGGTCGCTCCTAGAGTCTTACCTCCATTTCTGGCGGATTTTGAGGATGTATTCTCGGAGAAAGGGTGTCAGGAACTACCTCCTCATCGCGTGTATGACTGTTCTGTAAAACTGCTCCCTGGGGCCAAGTTACCTAAATCTAGGTTGTATAACCTATCTGGTCCTGAGAGGCAGGCCATGAAGGATTATATTTCAGAGAGTTTGGCTAAGGGACATATTAGACCTTCATCTTCCCCGGTGGCCGCGGGGTTCTTCTTTGTGAAGAAGAAAGATGGAGGCCTACGCCCTTGCCTGGATTTCCGTGAACTTAATCGGATTACGGTCCGAGATCCGTATCCGCTCCCACTTATCCCCGATCTCTTCAATCAGATCGTGGGCGCCAAATGGTTCTCTAAGTTGGATCTCAGGGGGGCGTACAATCTGATTAGGATGAAGGAGGGGGATGAGTGGAAGACGGCGTTTAACACTCGGAGGGGCATTATGAGAACCTTGTCATGCCATTCGGTCTGACTAATGCTCCGGCGGTGTTCCAACACTTTGTTAATGACATTTTTCGCCGCCTGGTGGGACAGTTTGTTGTCATATATCTGGATGATATCTTAATTTACTCGCCAGATCTTGTGTCTCATCAGGAGCATGTTAGGCAGGTGTTACAGATCTTGCGGGATAATAAACTGTACGCCAAATGGGAAAAGTGTGTGTTCGCCGTACAGAAACTCCAGTTTTTAGGCTTCCTGGTGTCAGCATCCGGTTTTCGTATGGACCCTGGGAAAGTGCGGGCAGTTCTTGAGTGGGATCTGCCAGAGAATCTTAAGGCACTACAACGTTTCCTGGGGTTTGCTAATTATTACCGGAAATTCATTCGTAATTTCTCGTCCATGGTTAAACCTCTCACAGACATGACAAAAAAAGGGACGGATTTTTCTATGTGGTCTGACAAGGCTTGTCAAGCATTCTCCTCCTTGAAAAAATGTTTTGCCTCGGCACCCATACTCATTCAACCTGATGCGTCACAGCCGTTCATATTAGAGGTAGACGCTTCTGAGGTAGGGGTGGGAGCAGTATTATCACAAGGTTCGTCCCCTGGTAAGTGGCATCCGTGTGCTTTTTTCTCTAAAAAATTGTCGTCCGCTGAGAGGAATTACGATCTCGGCAATAGGGAACTCTTGGCCATTAAGTTAGCTTTTGAGGAGTGGCGCCATTTTTTGGAGGGGGCAGTCCATCCGGTCACCGTCATCACCGATCACAAGAACCTGCTATATCTTGAGTCCGCAAAACGTCTGAATCCCAGACAAGCTAGGTGGTCGTTGTTTTTTACCAGGTTTAATTTTGTCGTCACATATCGTCCGGGGTCAAAAAATGTAAAGGCGGATGCCTTATCTCGTAGTTTCCCTGGGGCCGGGAATACGGATGACCCGGTTCCTATCCTTCAGGAGGGGGTGGTGGTGTCGGCAGTATGCTCTGAGCTTGAGGAAGAGGTATTGGAGGCTCAGGGGGATGCCCCTGTTGGACCTCCAGGGAGACTGTTTGTTCCAGATCAGTTGCGACAAAAGGTGATCGAGGCACACCATAACTCTCAGCTTTGGTAGGACACCCAGGGAGTAAAGCAACTGTGGATCTCCTCTCGCGTCGGTTTTGGTGGCCTAACTTACATAGGGAGGTGGTAACTTTTGTTGCGTCCTGTGGGGTTTGTGCGCGCTCTAAGACCCCACATACCCGTCCGTCTGGGGCCCTCTTACCTTTGAAGATCACGGAGCATCCTTGGACTCATCTGTCTATGGACTTTATTACGGACCTCCCGCCGTCTTCGGGTAAAATGGTCATACTCGTTGTAGTGGACAGGTTCAGCAAGATGGCACATTTTATCTCTCTTCCTGCTCTTCCTAATGCTAAAACTCTTGCGCAGGTGTTCATTGGGGAGATTGTGAGGCTTCACGGGGTACCCTCCGATGTGGTGTCGGATCGGGGGTCTCAGTTTGTGTCCAAATTCTGGAAGGCATTTTGTACACGGCTGGGGATGCATTTATCGTTTTCATCGGCTTTTCATCCTCAGACCAATGGTCAGACGGAACGTCTGAACCAGAGCTTGGAGACATATCTCCGGTGTTTTGTGTCAGAGAACCAGGAGGACTGGGCTTCTTTCTTACCTCTGGCGGAGTTTGCTCTTAATAATAGGCGGAGCGAGTCCACTGGTAAGTCCCCGTTTTTTGGGGCATATGGTTTTCACCCCCAGTTTTGTACTTTCAGTAGGGGGGGCTCTTCGGGGGTTCCTGAGGAGGAATGATTTTCGTCATCACTCGCTTCAGTGTGGAGAGGGGTGCTGAATAATCTGAGTACTATGGGAAACCAATACAAACATATTGCCGATAGGAGGAGTGTCATGTATAGTGTACAGTTCCTATAGCGTCTTGTGCTTGGGTGCGAGGAAAACACAGGAGACATAGGTTGAAATGAAATGACTTGTATTACTTCATACAAGCATGCTGAAAAGTTCACACAGTTTGCAGGAACAGCGACAGGAGACACAGCAGGCCAGAGAAACTTCAAGCACTACAATAAATCTCCAAAGCAGGTTCAGGATCTCTTCTCTGTACCGTAATTCCTCTGCAAACATGGATTCACCAAACAGCAGGTTTCCAGAGTCCAAAAGTGTTCCAAGGTTCCTCAGTAGGGAATAGCTGGAGTACAAGTCCAAGGTTTTCAGGAGTCAGGTCACAGGCTGACTGAGGCTTGATTCAGGAGCACTGATTGTTCAGCTGAGGCTGCTTAAGAAGCAAGAGGGAGAGAATCAGGGCGGGAACATGAAAACTGGAAACTCCATATTAACTGAGGGCAAGAGCTGCAGAAAGACAGAAAGCAAAATGGCCGACGGAAAACTGAGTTTCAAGGAACATGTCAACAGAGACAAAGAACCTTACATTACTCCCCCCTTAGGGACAACCTCCGGATGACCTCAGACCAGGCTTGTCAGGGTACCTCTGATGAAACTGGCGGAGCAGGCGAGGAGCATTTACATTATTGACTGGTTCCCATGAGTTGTCCTCCACTGGGTAGCCCTGCCATTTAATCAAATATTGCAACTGATTTCTGTACAACCTGGAATCTAGAATCCTTTCCACCATAAATTCTTCCTGACCATCGACCAGCACTGGGTCAGGGCAAGGAGAAGAACGTCCAGGAAACGTATTGGGTGTTGCAGCCTTTAGTAGGGATACATGAAAGACAGGGTGGATTCTCATAGTTCTGGGCAGTTGAAGACGACAAGCAACAGCACTTATAATCTTATTGATCTTATAAGGTCCAATGTACTTATGTCCCAATTTAGACGATGGAATCTTTAATTTAAGATTTCTGGTTGACAGCCAGACCAAATCTCCTACCTTGAAAGCTGGTGCAGGTTTACGAAATTTATCTGCTGCTTTCTTGTACCTTTCCTGAGCCAATTCTAGATTTTCCTTTAGAAGATCCATATTCTTTTGTAAAGAAGTGATTCTTTCAGCCACTGCCGGCAAGGGCGTATCTATGGGAAATCGAGGAAGAATGTTAGGATGATAACCTAGATTGGAGTAAAAAGGAGACTGCTTAGTGGAGGCGCTCTGAGAGTTGTTATAAGAGAACTCAGCCAGTGGAAGTAGATCCACCCAATCATCCTGTAGGTGGCAGATAAAACAGCGGAGATACTGCTCCAGGGTCTGATTGGTTCGTTCTGTCTGTCCATTAGTCTGGGGATGAAAAGCAGAAGAAAGGTTTACTTTAATGTCCAATGCTGCACAGAAATTTTGCCAAAACCTTGAAGTGAATTGCACCCCTCGATCCGAAATGACCTCCATCCGGTACTCCATGTAAGCGAAACACATTCTTAATCATCAAGTCTGATGTCTGTTTTGCAGTGGGTAAGCCGACACAAGGGATAAAATGAGCTGCCTTTGTTAGACGGTCAACCACCACTAGAATGGTGTTCTTCCCTTGAGAGGTTGGTAACTCCACAATGAAGTCCATAGAAATGGATCCCCACGGGCGGGACGGGGTGGGAAGAGGTTGCAACAGACCAGTTGGTGAGGAGAGAGGTGTTTTGCATCTTGCACAGACTTCACATGAAGTGACATAGTTTAAGACATCTTTCCTGTAAGTGGGCCACCAAAAGAAACGAGAAAGAAATTCTTGTGTCTTTAGAATTCCCCTATGCCCAGCTATCTTGGAATCGTGGATGAGTTGCAATACTCTCAATCTGACTGTGTTCAGGTATATACAGACGTTGTCCCTGAATCCACACACCATTCTTAAAGACAAGACTTACGTCCCTTGGGGGTTGAGCCAACAAAGAATCCGCATGGTATGCTTCCTTGATGTCCTTAAGTAGGTCTTGATTATGAATCACTCCCAGGAATCTAGAGTCAGGAAGAATAGTCTTAGGAGGAGTAAGTGGACGTGTCTCTGCTGAATGAATCCTAGAGAGTGCATCAGCCTTTCCATTGCGCGATCCTGGTCTATAAGAAATGACAAAATTAAATTGGTTTAGGAAAAGATTCCAGCGAGCCTGGAGAGGAGTCAGGCACTTAGCCGACCTGATAAATTCAAGGTTACGATGGTCTGTCAGGACGACTATTTGCTGTGCAGCTCCCTGAAGAAGGTGTCTCCATTCCTTGAAGGCGGCAATAATGGCCAACAATTCTCTATTGCCCACATCGTAGTTCCTCTCAGCCGAAGACAACTGCTGGGAAAAGAAGGCACAGGGATGCAAGACATTCTTCTCACCTGTTCTCTGAGAGAGTATAGCTCCAACGGCACAGTCTGAAGCATCCACCTCTATTATGAAGGCAAGCTCGGGGTTGGGATGTACTAAGGAGGTGCGGTGGTAAATTTATCCTTTAAACAGGAAAATGCTTCCTGAGCTTGCGGGGTCCAGGAGAACCTAGACTGTTTCCGGGTAAGTTGGGTGATAGGTGACACTACCTCAGAAAAATTCTTAATGAAACGTCTATAGAAGTTGGCAAACCCGATGAAACGCTGCACCTCCTTCACATTTCTAGGAATTGGCCAATCCTTGATGGCTTGGGTCTTGCTTCCATCCATACTAATCCCTTGCGTAGATAGTACATACCCCAGAAATTGAATTTCGGTCCTATGGAATTCACATTTTTCAAGTTTGATGTAGAGATGGTTTTGTCTTAGGCGTTCTAAGACCATTCTCACATGTCCATGATGTTCCTCTGTTGAGTTAGAAAAAATTAGAATATCATCCAGAAAAAATCACCGCAAATGTATCTAGGAGATCCCTGAAGATATCATTCACGAAGTGTTGGAAAGTGGCTGGGGCGGTACTCAGACCAAAAGGCATAACTAGATATTCAAAGTGTCCATAGCGTGACCTGAAAGCAGTCTTCCATTCATCCCCAGGTCTAATACGGACCAAGTTATAGGCCCCACGGAGATCCAGTTTAGAGAAAATTTTGGCATGCCGCACTCTCTCCAACAACTCAGGGATTAAAGGCAATGGATAACGGTTTCTAATAGTAACCTTATTGAGTTCCCTATAGTCTATGCAGGGTCTCAGAGATCCATCTTTCTTCTTCACAAAGAAGATGGGTGCACCTGCGGGAGATGAAGAGGGGCGTATGAAGCCCTTGGCTAAATTTTCGTCTATATAATCCTTCAAAGCTTTTAGCTCGAGCCCCGCTAGGGGGTAGATCTTACCAAAAGGTATCTCGGCTCCAGGCAATAATTCAACTGGACAATCATATGGACGGTGAGGAGGAAGCTGATCAGCGTTCTTCTTGTCACATAAATCCACATAGTCCTGGTATACAGCTGGTAGTTCAGGGACTGACATGGTTCCTTTAGGAACAGAGCAAGCTGAAACTCCTTGACTCATCTGTTTCTCCGGAAAGTGTAATTCCTTGGTCTCCCAGTTAATCGTAGGATTCTGCGCCTGCAGCCATGGTAGCCTAGAATAATGGGAAAGTGGGGAGAAGAGATAAGCAAAAAAGAAATTTTCTCCTGATGATCTTTACCCATAAGGACCCTCAAAGGCTCTGTTTCTTGATCCACTGGTCCAGAAGTCAGTAGAGAGCCATCCACAGTCTCCATCTGTACTGGAGTAGCCTTCTTCACTGAACCTATCCCCTGTTTCAGAGCAAAGGAGATATCCATAAAATTTCCACTTGCTCCTGAGTCGATCATAGCAGAGCTAGACACCCAGACTGAGTCAACCCAGAGTTTGATGGAAAGGAAGCAATGAGAATTGTTTCTTTTACAACTCAGCTGGGACACCGCTGAGGAAACTTGAAAAATTGCAGCGTTTATACCATCATCGTCCCCAGAACTAACAGAGTTTAAGTCCGAGAAATCAAGATCTCTTGCAGCAGATCTCTCTGGAGCCTGAGGCTCGGACATGACAGAGCTCCTCTCGCAACACTCACAGTGAATGACTGCTGCAGTAGTCTTACGAGAACGGCTGGGGCAGTTTATAATGAAGTGCCCTGACTTACCACAGTAGAAACATAGATTTTCCTTTATACGATGTTCTTTGCGTACATCACTAACCCGTCTTTGTAAAGAGTCCACCTGCATGGGTTCAGGTTCTGGTTCCCTTGTGATCCTACTCAAAGGTTCCTTAGCTGAGGAGGGAGGTAGAAAAGGTTAGTGCGATTATTTTCGAACCATCTCTCTTGTCTGCGTTCAGTCAGACGAGCATCAATACGGATACAATAGTTAATAAAGTCACCTAACTCAGTGGGAGGGTCGGCACGAGCAAGTTCATCCTTAATCAGTGGAGACAACCCTTTCCGAAAAATAGATTTTTTAGCGGAAGTGTCCCAAGTGGTATCAAGAGCCCATCTCCTGAAATCCAGGGCATATTCGGCTACTGAACGCTTACCTTGGCGCAAAGTTAACATGGCTGCTTCAGCTGTTGCACCTCGATTGGGGTCATCAAACACCTGCCCCATGGCTGAAATAAAAGCATCAAGGTGATTCAAACAATCATCCTCAGTCTCAATCAGAGGGTTTGCCCACATCAAAGCCTTATTGGTAAGCAACATGATTATAGTAAGCACTTTAGATCGTTCAGTGGGAAATTGTGAAGCATGTGCAGAGAAAAATAAATTGCATTGATTAATAAATCCCCTGAATTTCTCACGTTCACCGCCAAAACGAAAAGGAGGTAATTTGGGGATCCCAGAACTCGGGGTTATGGCAGGAGCCTGGGCTCGTTCCTCTAGAGCCTCAATCCTGGCTCGCAATTCCTGGGTAGTCTGTCCAAACACTTGCAAATTATGATTAGTGAGGTCCTGTAGGCTTGCAAAACGGGTTTTTAAAGTCTGTACATCTGAAAGGATTGTATCAGTCACTCCGCAAAGTTCCTTTATGCGGGCCTCCATCTTCCAGATCTTTTAAGGCAGAAGTGCTGGAAGAGGAAAGGAAAAAAAAAAAAAAAATAGTGTTTACCTGTGGTAACACTCCAGAGTAAAATTTTAAGGGAATGCGCTCACCTGGAATGGTTGTGAGAAGTCACAACCACTGTCATCACATAAGGTATTAAACAGACATCTGATATCCACAGTCACAGCAGACACGGCTTTCCCAGACCCAGCAGACACTAAACATTGGCTCCTGAATCTTGTCATGTATAGTGTACATTTCCTATAGCGTCTTGTGCTTGGGTGCGAGGAAAACACAGGAGACATAGGTTGAAATGAAATGACTTGTATTACTTCATACAAGCATGCTGAAAAGTTCACACAGTTTGCAGGAACAGCGACAGGAGACACAGCAGGCCAGAGAAACTTCAAGCACTACAATAAATCTCCAAAGCAGGTTCAGGATCTCTTCTCTGTACCGTAATTCCTCTGCAAACATGGATTCACCAAACAGCAGGTTTCCAGAGTCCAAAAGTGTTCCAAGGTTCCTCAGTAGGGAATAGCTGGAGTACAAGTCCAAGGTTTCCAGGAGTCAGGTCACAGGCTGACTGAGGCTTGATTCAGGAGCACTGATTGTTCAGCTGAGGCTGCTTAAGAAGCAAGAGGGAAGAATCAGGGCGGGAACATGAAAACTGGAAACTCCATATTAACTGAGGGCAAGAGCTGCAGAAAGACAGAAAGCAAAATGGCCGACGGAAAACTGAGTTTCAAGGAACATGTCAACAGAGACAAAGAACCTTACAAGGAGAGTGTCTGGTCCGGACCTAAGTGTGAACGATCGGGTATGGTTGTCTACCAAGAATATAAAACTTAAGGTTCCCTCCTGGAAACTGGGTCCCAGGTTCATCGGGCCGTACAGGATCAGTTCTATAATTAATCCGGTGGCATTCCGTCTTGACCTCCCCCCTACGTTTAAAATTCACAACGTGTTCCACAGATCTTTGCTTAAGAGGTATGTGGCGCCAGTGATACCGTCACCTTTACCTCCTCCTCCAGTGGTGGTCAATCGTAACTTGGAGTTTCAGGTATCGAAAGTCGTCAATTCACGTTTTAATCGCCGGTCCCTTCAGTACCTGGTTCATTGGAAGGGGTATGGTCCTGAGGAGAGGATGTGGGTTCCTGCGTCGGATATTAACGCAGACCGATTAATTCGGGCCTTCCACACGACTCACCCGGATAAACCTGGCCCTGAGGGTCCGGAGGCCCCTCATAGAAGGGGGGGTACTGTCATGGGTGTGTCGCCACGAAGATCGTCGCGATTGCACAGCCTGACTTCTCGCAGCTGAGTTTTTGGTGCTTGGTGTTTTTCGGCAGTGAGGGAGTTAATTCTCTCTCTCTGTGCTAGACGAGGCCCAGCCTCACCCAGCTGCAGTTAATTCTGCAGTATTGGGACTCCTTCAAATACCTGCCGGTCTGATAGGGTAGTTGTCGGTGAAAGCATTTCATACAGACCATCAGAGCGGATCGTGGTATTGAAGAGTTTGGAGCGAAGTGTACTCGGTGTGGTTTTTTCCCTTCCTCGCTTTATCATTTATCTCCTTACCCGTTTGTGTTCCCTCTGTTATTGTGGTGTGAGTTTTTGTATGCAAGGTGGTTTTTGGTTTTCCCCTTGTACTGTCTCGTTCGTCTAGTACTGTGTATAAGCATTTACTACCCTGTCCCCTACTGTTGTGATCGGGGTCCTTCTCAGGACTAGATTACTGAGGTTCAGGGATTCTCAGGAGGTAGGGTTACGCTGGCAGCCTGGACCTCTGTACCATTAACAGTACCTCCAGGTAGAGGGATTAGTCAGGGCCCCAGCTTAGGGTCAGCATAGGACCCTGACCTCCTGTACGCAGTGACAGTGTGACAGTGCAATGTGTTAATTCAGTTAGTGTTTTGCTACTGAGCTGCCAGGTCTTGCTCTGTGTTCCTCCACCTTTGTAGGCTTCACTCCTAACTTTTCTTTGTACCTGTTTGTCCGCTCTCCAGGAGGCAGAATATCCTGGTCCCTGTGCTATTGCTTCTGACCTTATCTTGTATTTGTCCTTGCCGCCCTCCAGGAGGCAGAACATCCTGGTCCATGTGTCTCTGTCCCTGTACCTTGTCTCGTGTCATTACCTTGTCACTCTGTCCTACCTCTGTCTCTTAGTCTCCTTGTCTGAGTTTTCTTCCCTGCTGTGTCTTGCCTTGTGTTCTCTCTGAATCTTTCTCTTCCTCTTGTCCGCACTCCTGCGGTTCTGCTCCATTCCACTCTGCTTTGCTCCTGCCGCTGCAGTAATCTCTTGCTGCAGCTCCTCTCTGCATATCTTGCGGTTCCGCTCTGCTTCACTCCTGCAGCTGCAGAACCTCTTGCTGCAGCTCCTCTCCGCATATCTTGCGGTTCCGCTCTGCTTCACTCCTGCAGCTGCAGAACTTCTCGCTGCGGCTTCTCTCCGCATACATTGCGGTTCCGCTTTGCTTTGCTCCTGCCGCTACAGAACCTCTTGCTGCTCTACAGCCCTTCTCCGCAGCCTTGCGGTTCTCCTCCTGTGTGAACAGGTCTCTACCTGTTCCTCCATACACCATTCCATCCTGTCAGTTCCAGTATCTGCAATTGCTGTGTGAACAGGTCTCTGCCTGTTGTCCATACACCATTCCATCCAGTCAGTATAGTACCTGTATTTGCTGTGTGAATAGGTCTCTACCAGTTCCTCCATACTCCATTCCTTTCTGTCAGTACCGGCACTTGCTGTGTGAACAGGTCTCTACCTGTTCCTTCATACACCATTCCTTCCAGTCAATACCTGTACCTGCTTCTGCTGTGTGAACAGGTCTCTACCTGTTCCTCCATCCACCATTCCTTCCAGTCAGTTCCAGTATCTGCACTGCTGTGTGAACAGGACCCTACGCCGTGTGTCAGCCGTGCCTACCTACCCTGTGTCTCAGCTGTGCCTACCTGCCCTGTGTCTCAGCCGTGGCTGCCTGCCCTGTGTCTCAGCCATGCCTGCCCTGTGTCTCAGCCGTGCCTGCCTTCCCTGTGTCTCAGCTGTGCCTCCTGCCCTGTGTCTCAGCCGTGCCTGCCAGCCCTGTGTCTCAGCCGTGCCTGCCTGCCCTGTATCTCGGCTGTGCCTGCCAGCCCTGAGTCTCAGCTGTGCCTGCCAGCCCTGTGTCTCAGCCGTGCCTGCCAGCCCTGTATCTCAGCCGTGCCTGCCAGCCCTGTATCTCAGCCGTGCCACTGTCTCCCCAACTGGGATCAGCAGCTACAGCCAGACACCACCCTGGAGTGCTTGCCGCACAAGCCTGACCTCACCATCAGAGGCTCCAGTGAAGACCGAGGCAGCTGTCCTAGTCATGCCCCTTCTAGGGTAGTCAGGCTTGTGGCACAGTGGGGCCACAACCCCCTGGCTCACGCCCACCAGTCAGGGCGTGAGCGTGACAGTTATGGAGGCATCTTACAGATGCCTCTCCATTACAAACCTGTGGGCTTGATATCAGCTGACATTACAAAGCTGACAGGAACCTTACAACTATTACCCTTGCCAACACTTGCCACCGCACCAAGGCAAATGGGAAGAGCTAGGTTAGGCACCAGAATTGGCGCATCAAATGGATGCACCATATCTGGGGCAGCTGAGAGCTGATGTTTTAAGTGTGGAGGGGGCCAATATTCTTGTCCTTACCTAGGTTATAAATAACAGCGCACAGCTGTCTGTTTAGCTTTTGCTGGTTATTGAGTATATGGGGGACCTCATATAATTTTTGGGGGGTCTCCACTATAATAACCAGTAAAGACTAAGAAAACAGCTGTCAGCTGATATTAATAGTCTGGGAACCTTCATGGCTATTGGCCCGTTCCCTGAATATTAACATCAGCCCCCTGGTGTCAGCACTCCCTTTGCTGATTATGAAAATTCTAAGGCATCCCACAATGCTTTTTTTTATTTATTTTTGCATTTATTAACAAGTACAGTAAAATACACTGAAGAAAAAGAAAACAGTTGTTCCAGCTTCTAAAAATTTCCTTTATTTTCCAAAACTTAAAAAATCATGTTCAGTTGAATTCCTCATATGAAAGGTGGATATGCTCACAGGCACCAGCCATACAGCTACGCTTTTCGATCCCCTATGGATCTTTGCCACAGCTGAGGATTAGTTAACATGCTAAGATTTTATAGCAAGTGAAAACCAATTGCAATGCTTCTTTAAATCACATGACTAGTGATCTGAAGGTCCTTCACATAGTTTCTATGCATAGGTTGTACGGACCAATAGAAACATACAATTAAATCACATGGTTCAAATTTTCAAAGGTCCTATATAAAGAAACTATATCATTGCAAGATTATATCTAAAAATACAAAAAACCTATATGAAAAATATCAATATTAAAACATACATGATTTCGTGTTTTTTATTTAAGCCCTTTGGATATCTTGTTTCTAGATTATATATCCAGAATGCCTCTCTAGTTAGGAGGCGTCTTTTAATATCTCCAACTCGCTTAAAATTTTTGATGTATTCACTTCCCACAACAGATAAGGCTTCCAAACTCCCACCATGTTGTGTGATAAAATGTTTGGAAGCCATAGATATGTTGCGGACATCAATTTTATTATTTCCTATATCTCTTATATGCTCTGAAATGCGAGTTTTTAACTTTCTTGTTGTGCAACCTATATAAATTAACTGACACATTTCACAATGAATTTTGTAAACTACATTGCTTGTATTGCAATTAATAAACTGCTTGATACTATGAGATTGGGTATTATCTGAATTTTAAAATTTTTTAGTTTTTTTGTGCAAATTTACACATTTTGCATTTCTGTGATCCGCATTTAAAAAAAACCCTCAATGTTTAACCAATTTTTGGTGGGTAACTTAGATGAAAATAACCTAAGTGAAATGTTATCCCCAATTGTTGGGGCTCGCCTTGCGACAACATTAAGGCCTGACTGTAATATTTTAGCCAAGGTGTTGTCTTCATATAAAATAGGCAGGCACTTTAAAAAATATTCCTGATTCTGTTGAATTGAAGGCTATATTCTAAACTGACAAATAGTTTTTTATTTTTAATTTCTTTGTTATTCCTGACATTTTTTGTCTCAAGCAGGTCCTTTTTCTCTCTCTATCATTCACTATGGATATTGCTCTATCTAGGCTCAGTTCGGATACCTGCGTTTTTTCAGTTTTTTATGAAGTGCACTAAATTCATACCCAAGATAACCTTATTTCACAGCATCCAGGTGTTCCAGCATCTGGAAACTCCAGTAAGTTTAAAATGTCCCTCAAAAGTTTCCCATGAGGTTTCCGGGCCTCACAGCTGCCGGGAGACCCAGTAGCTGTGAACTCTGTTACCTGAGTTCACAGCCATCAGGTATTATAGTAGATCGAGTTCCAGACTAATGAATGCAATAGTGTTGAGTGCCGGACTTAGTCTATGCGCCCACGTAACAGAATTGCAGCGGAAATTTCCCTGCCGCGGGAAATACGCATTTTATAGGAATGCGTATTCCCGCTAAAAACTAGCGTTTTGAAAGCGTAATTAGCTTGCAGAATGCTAGCGTTTTCCAAGCCATCTGTAGCATCGCTTGGAAAACTGATTGAGAGGTTGGTCACACTAGACATAGTGTTTGACAAATCCAAAAAGAGAAAAATGGGAAGCTTATTACCATAAAAACATAAATTTTATTAAGAAGATATATATATAAAAACAAATTAGATCAAATTCATAAATATAAATATATATTTATATAGACGCACATTCCCTTAAGAAAAAGCTTCACACGAAACGCGCGTCAGGGGTGCCACAGCCACTTTGAGTTACGGTATATATTTCCAGCAATCAGCATGCATGTTTATATTTGACAGTGGACCTTTTAGCTGTTATTGATTTTTATGCACTAGCATTGTATACTGGTATCTAAGCCCTGCACTATGCACTTAAGCAGCAATTATGCATAATACCACTATTGGTTATAAGACAGCTGCGGCTGCCTGAAAACGTTGCTTGGGTTTATCCTGCTTATATACAGATATACTGGCATTTAATTCCTGCATTATGCACTTTAGTAAATACCATCTATGATACCACTGCCATTTGAAATATAGCGTTTTTTCACTCTATGGGCTCATACTCACTGGCTGGAAAAAAATCGGTCCGTTTTCTGCAGGGAAAAAACGGTACAATTGTTGTAAAAAGGCATACGATTTGCATGCGATTTTAAATCGCACCATGCGTTTTCCATCAGTTTTCCATCAGTTTTCCATCTGTATGCAATGCGATTTTAACATGAAGTTTTACATAGAGCAGTTATCTCTATGTAAAAAGTCATGTAAAAATCACATTGTCAAAAAAAAATGTACACAAAAAGCAAATAATTATATATATATATATATATATATATATATATATATATATATATGTAATATATATATATATATATATATATATATATATAGGTCATACACTTCTACATAGTATAATAGCCGCTAATTCATCTCTGGCTATACTGTAAAATCACACTGACAGCTTTAATAAAGAATAGAAATAATACATATACACACATAGAATACATATATATATATATATATATATATATATATGTCATTATGACATATATATATACATATATTTATAGTTCATACACTTCTACATACTGTAATAGCCGCTAATTCAATTGCCGGCTTTTGTGAAATCACAAAAGCCGACATGAAATGATACATTGTTTAGACACAGTTAACCATGTCATTTCATGTATTTTGATATATGGTTTTAACTTACAATTACATAAGTGTATGTGTGCAAAATTTCAGACATGTAGGGGTTAATTAAAAGTGTAAATTTGTTGAAAAAAAATGCGTGGACTCCCGCTGTATTTTCTCCACCAGACAGACAAAGCAAGCGAGTGGGGGCAGATAATAATAGCCTAGGGAGGGTACATTTTTTTTGTGCCCCCTCTGGCTACTAACATCTGCCCCCAGACACCCCAGAAAGGGCAAATCTCTAATTAGATTAGCCCTTTCTGGCACTTTGCCTGTCTATTCCCATTGCCCTGTAGCGGTGGCGAATGGGTTAATAAGGGGTTAAAGCCACCTTGCAATTTAAAGGTCACTTTAAGCCAGGTTAATAATTGACAGCTGTCAATTAGACAACTATCAATTATTAATCCTATTGAAGTAAATAAAAAAACACACACACATTAAGAATAAATAATTTTAATGAAATAAAAACACATTTTTTTGACCATCTTTTATTTTACTCTTAATCCGTGCAAAGCCCTTGATCTCCTAAAATAAAGAAAAAATAATAAAACAACATTATTCTTACCTATCTGGCGATCTGTCACGTCCCACGCTGTAATCCTTCACAAAGGGTTAACTAGCTTTGAGCCAAGCAGTGCAAGTAATGCCTGCTCATCTGAAAGCTCCTGAATGAATAAGTTCCTCTCCTGGCGACAGGAGAGGATGTGATTACTGTGGGAAGCTTAATTGATTGCATCCCACTTTCACTTTAGGTCAGGTCACTGAAGTGAAAGTGGCAATAAATCAATTAAGCTCCGCTCATTAATCACTTCCTCTCCTTTCGCTGGGAGAGGAAGTTATTCATTCAGGGTGTTACAGCTAGCAGGCAGCATTAGCTCCCTGCTAGCTGTAACCTGTTAACCCTTTCTGATGGATTACAGCATGGGACCTGACTGTGCATCGGATTGGTAAGAATAATTTTGCTTTTTTATTTTATTTTTATTACAGGAAATGGTTTTAGCAGGAAAATAAAATATGGTCAAAAACTGTGTGATTATTTCATTAAACTTCTTTTTTATTAAAGTGTGTGTGTTTGATTTTTCTTTCATACAATAGGATTAATAATTGATAGTTGTCTAATTGACAGCTCTCAATTATTAACCTGGCTTAAAGTGACCTTTCAATTGCAAGGTGGCTTTAACCCCTTATTAACCCATTCGCCACCGCTACAGGGCAATGGGAATAGACGGGCAAAGTGCCAGAAAGGGCAAATCTAATTAGAGATTTGACCTTTCTGGGGTGTCTGGGGGCAGATGTTAGTAGCCAGGGGGGGGCACAAAAAAATGTACCCTCCCTAGGCTATTATTATCTGCCCTGTTGTGAATAGGCTGGAAATGAGTTCTGAGCAGAAGCTCCCTCTGGTGGTTACAAACGGTACTGGACTGTCCAGTGAAGATTGTGAGGATTGGGAATCAGGTGTTACTGACTGGTCTTATATAAGGGAGTCACCTTCCCATCAGGGTTGCCGGTGATCAATTGTTCTGGTCTCAATCCTTGATTCCTGTTTCCTTGGTAGCCTGCTGTGTCGTGTCTGAATCTCCTGCTAACAGATAAGACATTTTCTTCTTTTTGTTTTTGTGCTTGATTTTTGCATTTTGTCCTGCACTTCTGTGGGGGCCTTCAGGGTCCCCTCTGGGGGCTTTTGCCTCTCAGTTCAGTTCAGCCACTGATATTTGTACATTTGCTTTTTCCAGTTTTTTCAGTGGCTGCTGTTTTGTTTTTGGTTACACCAGAGAACTAATTTAGGTGGTAGAGGTCGTGTGATCTCAGGTGTTTTTGAAATTAGTAGAGTTGGTGCTTTTCAGGGTTTTTTGGGATTGCAGTAAGTGCCCTTCCTATCCTTTTCTATTTAGTAAGTTTGGGCCCCAACGTTTGCTCATACTATTTTCTGTCTGTGTCAGTATTTCTTCTTGTCTAACCGCCATTACATGTTTGGGGGCTTTCTATGTTCTTTGGGGATCTGCTCCGGGGCAGATAGCTTTCCTCTTTCTATCTTTAGGTGTAGTTAGTTTCTCAGGCTGTGACGAGGCGTCTAGGACCAACGTAGGAACGCTCCACGGCTGCCTCTAGTTGTGGTGGTTAGTCAGGGTACTGCAATCTCATAGTTTCCAACTGCTCTGGTGTATTACCTTTTTTGCCTGCTCTCCTCAGCTACCAAATCATAACAGTATCACCGGCCCAAAACTGAAAACTATATGGTACTCACAGAAGGGAAAAATATTGTGAAAGAAAAAAGTTGTCAGAGTTGTCAGAGTTGTCAGAGATTTTTTTTTTTTGTCTGTTTGTTGCATTTTTTTTCCCTCTGTATCTCTGGGTGCTGAGGAGGATTTTTTTTTTTCTCTCAATGGAGTTTGCACAGTTGTCTGGCCGTGTGGATCAGCTTGCCACTGAAGTTCGGAGTATTGCTACCTATCTTGCTAGGTTGCCTGTTGTGGAACCTAGATTCCCATGCCAGATTTGTTTTTAGGGGATCGAGCTAAGTTTCTGAATTTCAAAAATAACTGTAAATTGTTTTTTGCCTTAAAATCTAAGTCCTCAGGGAACGCAGCGCAGCAGGTTCAAATTGTCATCTCTCTCCTGCGCGGCGACCCTCAGGATTGGGCTTTTTCCCTGACACCTGGGGATCCTGTTTTGAGTGATGTTGATGCGTTTTTTCAGGCTTTGGGGTTATTGTACGATGAGCCTAATGTCACTGATCAAGCTGAAAAAACTTTGTTGGTATTAAGTCAGGGGCTTGAGGACGCTGAGTTATACTGTCAGAGATTCCGTAGGTGGGCAGTCCTGACCAAATGGAATGACGACGGTTTGGCAGCTCTTTTTCGGAAGGGACTGTCAGATAATGTAAAGGATGTTATGGTGGGATTCCCTGTTCCCTCTGGTCTCAATGATTCTATGTCATTAGCGATTCAAATTGACAGACGTTTGCGTGAGCGGAAAGGTATGCGTGGAATAATGTTGCCTTGTGAACCTGCTTCTGAATCCAGGCAGTGTGATAGAGTGGTTTCTGGGGCACAGCGTCATGAATTTCGAAAGCGCAATGGGTTATGTTTCTACTGTGGTGATGCCTCTCATGCTATTTCTGTCTGCCCTAAGCGGGGAAGACGTTTTGCTCGCCCAGTTGTCTTGGGTAGTGTTCAGACTAAGTTTTTGTTAACTGTTACCCTGATATGCTCTCTGTCCTCATTTTCTGCTCAGGCTTTTGTTGATTCTGGAGCAGCTATTAACCTGATGGATTTTGATTTTGCTAAACGTTGTGGGTTTCCCTTGATACCCCTACGGAAGTCTATTCCCCTACTGGGAATCGATTCTACCCCTTTGGCTGAGAATAAACCTCAGTTCTCTACTCAGGTGATAATGAGGGTAGAACCTGATCATCAGGAGAGTTGCAAATTTTTGGTTCTGTATAATCTGCATGACATTATAGTACTGGGTTTCCCTTGGTTACAGTCTCATAATCCTGTTTTGGATTGGAAATCTGTGTCTGTTGCCAGTTGGGGCTGTCAATGTGTTAATACCAACACTCCTGTTTTTTCTGCCTCCCACAGGCTCAGGATGTTCCTGACTTTTTGATTGATTTTTCTGATGTGTTTAGCGAAAGTAAATCTGCATCCTTACCTCCCCATAGGAGCTATGACTGCGCTATTGAATTAGTGCCTGGTAGTAAATTCCCTAAAGGTCGCCTTTTTAACTTGTCTGTACCTGAACATGACGCTATGGGTCTTATATCAAGGAGTCATTGGAGAAGGGTCATATCAGACCATCCTCTTCACCCTTGGTGCCGGTTTTTTCTTTGTGGCCAAAAGGATGGTTCATTAAGGCCGTGTATTGATTATCGTCTCTTGAACAATATTACTGTGAAATATCAATATCCGTTACCCTTGATTTCTGACCTGTTTTCCAGGGTGAAAACGCTACTTGGTTTACCAAGCTTGACCTCAGGGGGGCATATAACCTTATTCGCACTTAAGCACGGGGATGAATGGAAGACGGCATTTAATACCCCAGAGGGCATTTTGAGTACCTTGTGATGCCCTTTGGGCTCACTAATGCTCCTTCCGTCTTCCAGTCCTTCATGAATGACATTTTCAGGGATTTTGTGGACAAGTTTCTGATTGTTTATTTGGATGATATTTGATTTTTTCAATGACTGGGACTCTCATGTAAAACATGTTCGGACTGTGTTCCAGATTTTGAGAGAGAATGCTCTGTATGTGAAGGGATCAAAGTGTCTTTTTGGCGTACAAAAGGGATCTCATTTCTGGGTTCATTTTGTCCCCATCTGTTATTGAAATGGACCCGGTCAAGGTTCAGGCCATCTGTGATTGGGTCCAACCTACTTCTTTAAAGGCTCTTCAAAGATTCTTGGGTTTTGCAATTTTTATCGTAAATTTATTGGTAATTTCTCTGTTATTGTTAAACCATTGACTGATTTGACCAAAAAGGGTTCTGATGTGGTGAATTGGCCTCCTGAGGCAGTCTCTGCTTTCAGGAACTTAAGCAGAGATTCACTTCTGCTCCTGTTCTACGGCAGCCTGATGTTTTCTCCATTTCAGGTGGAGGTTGATGCCTCTGAAATTGGGGCAGGTGCTGTTTTGTCCCAAAGAGATCCAGAGACCTCTAAAAGTAACCCTTGTGCCTTTTTCTCTCGAAAATTTTCTCCAACTGAACGTAATTATGACGTGGGTAATCGGGAGTTATTGGCCATGAAGTGGGCTTTTGAAGAGTGGAGACATTGGCTGGAGGGAGCCAAACATCAGGTGGTGGTCCTTACTGACCATAAGAATCTGGTTTATCTGGAATCTGCCAAGCGACTTAATCCTAGACAGGCCAGGTGGGCCTTGTTTTTCACACGTTTTAATTTTGTGGTTTCATTTCTTCCTGGCACTAAAAATGTTAAGGCAGATGCCCTTTCGAGGAGTTTCCTGGCGGACTCTCCTGAGTTATCTGATCCTTCTGTTATTTTGAAAGAGGGTGTAGTTCTTTCCGCCATCTCGCCCAATTTGAGACTGGCTCTGGAGGGGTGCCAGGAGGATAAGCCCGAGCGCTGCCCTGTTGGGAAATTGTTTGTCCCGGACCAGTGGAAAAAGAGTGTAATGTCTGAGATTCATTGTTCCGCTATGGCTGGTCATCCCGGAATTTTTGGTACCAGGGATTTGGTTGGTCGGTCCTTTTGGTGGCCTACCTTGTCTCGTGATGTCAGGGAGTTTGTGCAGTCCTGCGGGACTTACTCTCGCTCCAAGCCTTGCTCTCGTTCTAGTGGTTTGTTGATGCCATTACCGGTGCCCAAGAGACCATGGACCCATATCTCTTTGGATTTCATTTCCGACCTCCCTGTTTCTCAGAGAATGACCGTCATCTGGGTGATTTGCGATAGGTTTTCCAAGATGATACATCTTTGTCTTCCTCCTCTGAATTGGTGCCTTTGTTCCTTCAGCACGTGGTTCGTTTACACGGCATTCCTGAGAACATTGTGTCTGACAGAGGAGTCCAGTTTGTTTCCAGATTTTGGAGGACCTTTTGTTCTAAAATTGGTGCTCAATTGTCTTTCTCCTCGACGTTTCATCCTCAGACCAATGGTCAAACTGAGAGAACAAACCAGACATTGGAGACTTATCTAAGATGCTTTGTGTCTGCTGATCAGGATGACTGGGTCTCTTTTTTGCCTTTGGCTGAGTTTGCTCTTAATAATAGGGCTAGCTCTGCCACTTTGATGTCTCCATTTTTCTGTAATTCTGGGTTTCACCATCGATTTTCTTCTGGACAGACGGAGGCTTCTGTCTGCCCAGGTGTTGACTCTGTTGTGGAGCGTATGCAACAGATTTGGGGCCAGGTAGTGGAGAGGTTGTCCCTCTCTCAGGAGAGGGCCCAGCGGTTTGCTAACCGGCATAGAACTGATGGTCCTCGGTTTAAAGTGGGGGACTTGGTCTGGTTGTCCTCAAGAAATATTCCTATGAGAGTGGCATCTCCTAAATTTAAGCCTAGGTTCATTGGACCTTATAAGATCATGGAGATTCTTAACTCTGTTTATTTTCGTTTACTTCTTCCAGGGACATTTAAGATCCATAACGTGTTCCACAAGTCCTTGTTGAAGAGGTTTGTTGAGCCAGTGGTTCCTACTACTGTGCCTCCTGACCCTGTTTTGGTTGAGGGCAATCTGGAGTATGTGGTTGAGAAAATATTGAATTCTCGTTTTTCTAGACGGAAACTCCAGTATTTGGTTAAATGGAGAGGTTATGGTCAGGAAGACAATTCTTGGGTGTTTGCTTCGGACATCCATGCTAGGAGACTCATCCGTGCGTATCATAGAACTCATCCTGACCGACCTGGTTGCTCAAATGAGGGTTCGGTGACCCCTCCTCAAGGGGGGGGTACTGTTGTGAATGGGCTGGAAATGAGTTCTGAGCAGAAGCTCCCTCTGGTGGTTACAAACGGTACTGGACTGTCCAGTGAAGATTGTGAGGATTGGGAATCAGGTGTTACTGACTGGTCTTATATAAGGGAGTCACCTTCCCATCAGGGTTGCCGGTGATCAATTGTTCTGGTCTCAATCCTTGATTCCTGTTTCCTTGGTCCTTGGTAGCCTGCTGTGTCGTGTCTGAATCTCCTGCTAACAGATAAGACATTTTCTTCTTTTTGTTTTTGTGCTTGATTTTTGCATTTTCTCCTGCACTTCTGTGGGGGCCTTCAGGGTCCCCTCTGGGGGCTTTTGCCTCTCAGTTCAGTTCAGCCACTGATGTTTGTACATTTGCTTTTTCCAGTTTTTTCAGTGGCTGCTGTTTTGTTTTTGGTTACACCAGAGAACTAATTTAGGTTGTAGAGGTCGTGTGATCTCAGGTGTTTTTGAAATTAGTAGAGTTGGTGCTTTTCAGGGTTTTTGGTTGCAGTAGTCCTCTATCTTCTATTAGTAAGTTGGCCGTTGCCTACTTTTTCTCTGGATATTTCTTTGTCTAACGCTACATGTTTCTTTATGTTCTTTGGGGATCTGCTCCGGGGCAGATAGCTTTCCTCTTTCTATCTTTAGGTGTAGTTAGTTTCTCAGGCTGTGACGAGGCGTCTAGGACCAACGTAGGAACGCTCCACGGCTGCCTCTAGTTGTGGTGGTTAGTCAGGGTACTGCAATCTCATAGTTTCCAACTGCTCTGGTGTATTACCTTTTTTGCCTGCTCTCCTCAGCTACTAAATCATAACACTGCCCACACTCGCTGGCTTTGTCTGTCTGGTGGAGAAAATACAGCGGGAGCCCACGCATTTTTTTTCAACGAATTTACACCTTTAATTAACCCCTACATGTCTGAAATTTTGCACACATACACTCATGTAATTGTAAGTTAAAACCATATATCAAAATACATGAAATGACATGGTTAACTGTGTGGAAACAATGTATCATTTCATGTCGGCTTCTGTGATTTCACAAAAGTCGGCAATTGAATTAGCGGCTATTACAGTATGTAGAAGTGTATGAACTATAAATATATATATATGTATGTGTCACAATGACATGTATATATATATATATATATATATATGTATTCTATGTGTATGTATCTAGTGTTTTGTGAGCTGTCAGTGTGATTTTACAGTAGCCGGGGATGAATTGCCGGCTTTTCAAAGGAGACTGGTGCATATAAATCGGACAGCACTCGCATGGTGCGAGTGCTGTGCGATGATTTCTCGCACCCATTGACTTGCATTGGCGATTATCATGCCAAAATCGCATCAAATTGCAGCATGCTGCGATTTTTTTCTCACACCAATTTCTGATGAGAAAAAAATCGCAAATGAGAACTCACCTATTGAATAACATTGGTCAGATTTGAATCCGATTTTTTTTCGTCTGATTATAATCTGTTTTCGGCGCCAGTGAGTATGAGCCCTATTGGATTCTGTTCACATCTGCTCTGGTAATAAGCTTGTTCTATGTTAACTATTTGTGGAAGCTACTCCTTGGCTCCATACACATTATACATTTTGCTGCTTAGATTTATTACAGAGCATATCAGAATTTTAGTACCCTATTAGGCTCTGTTTGTTGCATTTTGTTGTTCCCATTATATATTTATATTTATGAATTTGATCTAATTTCTTTTTATATATATCTTCTTAATAAAATTTATGTTTTTATGGTAATAAGCTTCCCATTTTTCTCTTTTTGGATTTATTACATTTGGAAGTACCTTTATTAACTAGGCAATATTCTTTATGTGAGTCTATAGTATTGACAAGTGTGACCAACTTTTTACTATTGATGCTGCCTATGCCGCATCAATAGTAAAAAGATATAATGTTAAAAATAATTAAAAAAATAAAAAATCGTGATATTCTCACCTTCCGGCGGCCCCCGCAGCCTTCCTGGTCCTCGCGATGCTCCGGCAACTCCCGTTCCCAGTGATGCCTGGCGACAATGACCCCAGATGACGTAGCATCATGCGAGACCGCTACATCATCTGGGGTCATTGTCACAATGCATCCATGTGAACGGGAGTTGCCGGGAGCGTCGCTGAGGAGCGGGAAATCTGCGGGGGCCACCGGAAGGTGAGAATATCACGATTTTTTATTTTAATTATTGTTTTACCAGGGATATGGTACCCAGGGCCCGGAGGAGAGTCTCCTCTCCTCCGGACCCTGGGTACCATCCGCACTTGAACCGCTCACTTTGCGCATGGTAGGCATAGCCACATGTGGAAAGTAAGCGGTTCAATGCATTCCTATGGCGGCGGAATCGCGTGATTCTGGAAAAAGAATGAACATGCTGCGTTTTTTTCCACGATGTGTTTTTTCGCGGAAAAAAAACGCAGCATGTGCACAAAAATTGCAGAATGCATTCTAATAATAGGATGCTTAATGCATGCATTTTTTTCAGCAGAAAACCGCCGTAAAAACGCTAAAAATGCGCTAAAAATCTTGAACATGTACACATAGCCTTAAGGTCATTCATCAGTCTGGCAGTGGCACTTGCAAAGCAAGAGAAAACAACTGATCTGAATGAGGATAATACATTAATGGGCATGTTCCATGACAATCCGGATGATTTGGAAAGCAGTTACATCAATGACCACCTTCCCAGTCTGAAAATACCAGCTTCCAGCTGTCTGCTTTAGCTTGGCTGGTTGCCAAAAACGGGGGGCACCCCACGCCATTTTTTTAAATTATTTATTTAAATAATTAAAAAAGTACTATTGCTATCAGCCTACGCCTATGACCGGCAGTAACCTTTTTACCGCCGGTCAGAGCTGTTGACTCACACACTGTCATCTGACAGTGTGGGAACCGCAGCGCTCTGACCGACGAAAACTATCTTACCGCCGATCAGAGCCATTGTTTCCTGTACTGGCACACAGATGACAGCATGGAAAACAACAGATGTTTGGGCCCCATTTTTTAAATTGTTTGAGCGAACTCGCCGAACCTGAACATCCACGAGTTTGCCCATCTCTTACTACATTAAATGCAATATCTTATTCAAAGTGCTATTTACGTGCAGTGTCTTTATTGTCTAGCAGATAAATGTCTAATAGGGCGTATACATTTAAGTTTAACAGGCTTCAATCCCAGTGCTAGATTCATCACTGCCATATGTTTGCCTAGGTGCCTCTGGTTGTTTGTTATGATTTGGTAGCTGAGGAGAGCAGGCAAAAAAGGAAATACACCAGAGAGGTTGGAATCTATGGGATTGCAGTACCCTGACTAACCACCACAACTAAAGGCAGCCGTGGAGCGTACCTACGTTGGTCCTAGACGCCTCGTCACAGCCTGAGAAGCTAACTACACCTAAAGACAGAAAGAGGAAAACTATCTGCCCCGGAGCAGATCCCCAAAGAACATAGAAAGCCCCCAAACATGTAATGGCGGTTAGACAAGAGGAAAATACAGACACAGACAGAAAATAGTATGAGCAAACGTTGGGGCCCAAACTTCCTAAATAGAAAAGGATAGGAAGGACACTTACTGCAATCCCAAAAAAACCTGAAAAGTACCAACTCTACTAATTACAAAAACACCTGAGATCATACGACCTCTACCACCTAAATTAGTTCTCTGGTGTAACAAAACTAAACAGCAGCCACTGAAAAAACTGGAAAAGGCAAATGAACAAACAACAGTGGCTGAACTAAACTGAGAGGGGCACAAGCCCCGGAGGGGACCCGGCAGACCCCCACAGAAGTGCAGGACAAAATGCAAAAAGCAAGCACAAAAAACTAAAAGAAGAAAATGTCTTATCTGTTAGCAGAAGATGCAGGCACGAAACAGCAAGCTACAAAGTGAAGAGGAATCAAAGATGAGACCAGAACAATTGATCACCGGCAACCTGATGGGAGGGAACCTCCCTTATATAAGACCAGTCAGTAACACCTGATCGCCAATCTTCACAATCTTCATTGGATAGTTCAGTACTGTTTGTAACCACCAGAGGGAGCTTCTGCTCAGAATTCATTTCTAGCACATTCACAACAGTACCCCCCTTGAGGAGGGGTCACGGAACCCTCATTTGAGCAACCAGATCGGTCAGGATGAGCTCTGTGATACGCACGGATGAGTCTCCTAGCATGGATGTCCGAAGCAAACACCCAAGAATTGTCCTCCTGACCATAACCTCTCCACTTAACCAAATACTGGAGTTTCCGTCTAGAAAAACGAGAATTCAATATTTTCTCAACCACATACTCCAGATTGCCCTCAACCAAAACAGGGTCAGGAGGCACAGCCATAGGAACCACTGGCTCGACAAACCTCTTCAATAAGGACTTGTGGAACACTTTATGGATCTTAAATGTCCCTGGAAGAAGTAAACGAAAGGAAACAGGATTAAGAATCTCCATGATCTTATAAGGTCCAATGAACCTAGGCTTAAACTTAGGAGATGCCATTTTAATTATTGTTTTACCAGGGATATGGTACCCAGGGCCCGGAGGAGAGTCTCCTCTCCTCCGGACCCTGGGTACCATCCGCACTTGAACCGCTCACTTTGCGCATGGTAGGCATAGCCACATGCGGAAAGTAAGCGGTTCAATGTATTCCTATGGCGGCGGAATCGCCGTGATTCTGGAAAAAGAATGAACATGCTGCGTTTTTTTTCCACGATGTGTTTTTTTCGCGGAAAAAAACGCATCATGTGCACAAAAATTGCAGAATGCATTCTAATAATAGGATGCTTAATGCATGCGTTTTTTTCAGCAGAAAACCGCCGTAAAAACGCTAAAAATGCGCTAAAAATCTTGAACATGTACACATAGCCTTAAGGTCATTCATCAGTCTGGCAGTGGCACTTGCAAAGCAAGAGAAACAACTGATCTGAATGAGGATAATACATTAATGGGCATGTTCCATGACAATCCGGATGATTTGGAAAGCAGTTACATCAATGACCACCTTCCCAGTCTGAAAATACCAGCTTCCAGCTGTCTGCTTTAGCTTGGCTGGTTGCCAAAAACGGGGGGCACCCCACGCCATTTTTTTAAATTATTTATTTAAATAATTAAAAAGTACTATTGCTATCAGCCTACGCCTATGACCGGCAGTAACATCCGAAGCAAACACCCAAGAATTGTCCTCCTGACCATAACCTCTCCACTTAACCAAATACTGGAGTTTCCGTCTAGAAAAACGAGAATTCAATATTTTCTCAACCACATACTCCAGATTGCCCTCAACCAAAACAGGGTCAGGAGGCACAGCCATAGGAACCACTGGCTCGACAAACCTCTTCAATAAGGACTTGTGGAACACGTTATGGATCTTAAATGTCCCTGGAAGAAGTAAACGAAAGGAAACAGGATTAAGAATCTCCATGATCTTATAAGGTCCAATGAACCTAGGCTTAAACTTAGGAGATGCAACTCTCATAGGGATATTTCTTGAGGACAACCAGACCAAGTCCCCCACTTCAAACGAGGACCATCAGTCCTATGCCGGTTGGCAAACCGCTGGGCCCTCTCCTGAGAGAGGGACAACCTCTCCACTACCTGGTCCCAAATCTGCTGCATACGCTCCACAACAGAGTCAACACCAGGACAGACAGAAGCCTCTGTCTGTCCTAAAGAAAATCGAGGGTGAAACCCAAAATTGCAGAAAAATGGAGACATCAAAGTGGCAGAGCTAGCCCTATTATTAAGAGCAAACTCAGCCAAAGGCAAAAAAGAGACCCAGTCATCCTGATCAGCAGACACAAAGCATCTCAGATAAGTCTCCAATGTCTGGTTTGTTCTCTCAGTTTGTCCATTGGTCTGAGGATCAAAAGCCGAGGAGAAAGACAATTGAACACCAAGTTTAGAACAAAAAGTCCTCCAAAATCTGGAAACAAACTGGACTCCTCTGTCAGACACAATGTTCTCAGGGATGCCGTGTAACCGAACCACGTTCTGAAGGAACAAAGGCACCAATTCAGAGGAGGAAGGCAACTTAGGTAATGGCACAAGATGTATCATTTTGGAAAACCTATCACAAATCACCCAAATAACGGTCATTCTCTGAGAAACAGGGAGGTCGGAAATGAAATCCATAGAGATATGGGTCCATGGTCTCTTGGGCACAGGCAATGGCATCAACAAACCACTAGAGCGAGAGCAAGGCTTGGAGCGAGAGCAAGTCCCGCAGGACTGCACAAATTCCCTGACGTCACGAGACAAAGTAGGCCACCAAAAGGACCGACTAACCAAGTCTCTGGTACCAAAAATTCTGGGATGACCGGCCAACGCGGAACAATGAATCTCAGACATCACACTCTTTTTCCACCGGTCTGGGACAAACAATTTCCCAATAGGGCAACGCTCGGGTTTATCCTCCTGACACCCTTCCAGAGCCAGTCTCAAATTGGGCGAGATGGCGGAAAGAACTACACCCTCTTTCAAAATAACAGCAGGATCAGATAACTCAGGAGAGTCCGCAAGGAAACTCCTCAGAAGGGCATCCGCCTTAACATTCTTAGTGCCAGGAAGAAAGGAAACCACAAAATTAAAACGTGTGAAAAACAAGGCCCACCTGGCCTGTCTAGGATTAAGTCGCTTGGCTGATTCCAGATAAACCAGATTCTTATGGTCCGTGAGGACCACCACCTGATGTTTGGCTCCCTCCAGCCAATGTCTCCACTCTTCAAAAGCCCACTTCATGGCCAATAACTCCCGATTACCCACGTCATAATTACGTTCAGTTGGAGAAAATTTTCGAGAGAAAAAGGCGCAAGGGTTACTTTTAGAGGTCTCTGGATCTCTTTGGGACAAAACAGCACCTGCCCCAATTTCAGAGGCATCAACCTCCACCTGAAATGGCAGAAAAAACATCAGGCTGCCGTAGAACAGGAGCAGAAGTGAATCTCTGCTTAAGTTCCTGAAACGCAGAGACTGCCTCAGGAGGCCAATTCACCACATCAGAACCCTTTTTGGTCAAATCAGTCAATGGTTTAACAATAACAGAGAAATTACCAATAAATTTACGATAAAAATTGACAAAACCCAAGAATCTTTGAAGAGCCTTTAATGAAGTAGGTTGGACCCAATCACAGATGGCCTGAACCTTGACCGGGTCCATTTCAATAACAGATGGGGACAAAATGAATCCCAGAAATGAGATCTTCTGTACGCCAAAAAGACACTTTGATCCCTTCACATACAGAGCATTCTCTCTCAAAATCTGGAATACAGTTCGAACATGTTTCACATGAGAGTCCCAGTCATTAGAAAAAATCAAGATATCATCCAAATAAACAATCAGAAACTTGTCCACAAAATCCCTGAAAATGTCATTCATGAAGGACTGGAAGACGGAAGGAGCATTAGTGAGCCCAAAGGGCATCACTAGGTACTCAAAATGCCCTCTGGGGTATTAAATGCCGTCTTCCATTCATCCCGTGCTTAGTGCGAATAAGGTTATATTCCCCCTGAGGTCAAGCTTGGTAAACCAAGTAGCACTTTTCACCCTGGAAAACAGGTCAGAAATCAAGGGTAACGGATATTGATATTTCACAGTGATATTGTTCAGAGACGATAATCAATACACGGCCTTAATGAACCATCCTTTTGGCCACAAAGAAAAAACCGGCACCCAAGGGTGAAGAGGATGGTCTGATATGACCCTTCTCCAATGACTCCTTGATATAAGACCGCATAGCGTCATGTTCAGGTACAGACAAGTTAAAAAGGCGACCTTTAGGGAATTTACTACCAGGTACTAATTCAATAGCGCAGTCATAGCTCCTATGGGGGGGCAAAGATGCAGATTTACTTTCGCTAAACACATCAGAAAAATCAGTCAAAAAGTCAGGAACATCCTGAGCCTGGGGGGAGGCAGGAAAAACAGGAGTGTTGGTATTAACACATTGGCAGCCCCAACTGGTTACAGACACAGATTTCCAATCCAAAACAGGATTATGAGACTGTAACCAAGGGAAACCCAGTACGATAATGTCATGCAGATTATACAGCACCAAAAATTTGCAACTCTCCTGATGATCAGGTTCAACCCTCATTATCACCTGAGTAGAGAACTGAGGTTTATTCTCAGCCAAAGGGGTAGAATCGATCCCAGTAGGGGAATAGACTTCCATAGGGGTATCAAGGGAAACCCACAACGTTTAGCAAAATCAAAATCCATCAGGTTAATCAACAAAATCCTGAGCAGAAAATGTGGACAGGGAGCAAATCAGGGTAACAGTCAACAGAAATTTAGTCTGAACACTACCCAAGACAACTGAACGTGCAAAACGTCTTCCCCGCTTAGGGCAGACTGAAATAGCATGAGAGGCGTCCCCACAGTAGAAACATAACCCATTGCGTTTACGAAACTCATGACGCTGTGCCCAGAAGCCACTCTATCACACTGCATGGGTTCAGAAGCTGGTTCACAAGGCAACACTGTTTCACGCATACCTCTACGCTCACGCAAACGTCTGTCAATTTGAATCGCTAATGACATAGAATCATTGAGACCAGAGGGGACAGGGAATCCCACCATAACATCCTTTACATTCTCTGACAGACCCTTCCGAAAAAGGGCTGCCAAAGCATCGTCATTCCATTTGATCAGGACTGCCCACCTTCGGAATCTCTGACAGTATAACTCAGCGTCCTCAAGCCCCTGATTTAATGCCAACAAGGCTTTTTCAGCTTGATCAGTGACATTAGGCTCATCGTACAATAACCCCAGAGCCTGAAAAAATGCATCAACATTACTCAAAACAGGATCCCCAGGTGTCAGGGAAAAAGCCCAATCCTGAGGATCGCCGCGCAGGAGAGAGATGACAATTTGAACCTGCTGTGCTGCGTTCCCTGAGGACTTAGATTTCAAGGCAAAAAACAACTTACAGTTATTTTTGAAATTCAGAAATTTAGCTTGATCCCTAAAAACAAATCTGGCATGGGAATCCTAGGTTCCACAACAGGCAACCCTGCAAGATAGGTAGCAATACTCCGAACTTCAGTGGCAAGCTGATCCACACGGCCAGACAACTGTGCAAACTCCATTGAGAGAAAAAAAAATCCTCCTCAGCATTCAGAGAAACAGAGGGAAAAAAAAAAAAAAATCTCTGACAATCTTCTTTCTTTAACACTATTTTTCCCTTCTGTGAGTACCATACAAATATCAGTTTTTGGGCCGGTGATACTGTTATGATTTGGTAGCTGAGGAGAGCAGGCAAAAAAGGAAATACACCAGAGAGGTTGGAATCTATGGGATTGCAGTACCCTGACTAACCACCACAACTAAAGGCAGCCGTGGAGCGTACCTACGTTGGTCCTAGACGCCTTGTCACAGCCTGAGAAGCTAACTACACCTAAAGACAGAAAGAGGAAAGCTATCTGCCCCGGAGCAGATCCCAAAGAACATAGAAAGCCCCCAAACATGTAATGGCAGTTAGACAAGAGGAAAATACAGACACAGACAGAAAATAGTATGAGCAAATGTTGGGGCCCAAACTTCCTAAATAGAAAAGGATAGGAAGGACACTTACTGCAATCCCAAAAAACCCTGAAAAGTACCAACTCTACTAATTACAAAAACACCTGAGATCATACGACCTCTACCACCTAAATTAGTTCTCTGGTGTAACAAAACTAAACAGCAGCCACTGAAAAAACTGGAAAAGGCAAATGAACAAACAACAGTGGCTGAACTAAACTGAGAGGGGCACAAGCCCCGGAGGGGACCCGGCAGACCCCACAGAAGTGCAGGACAAAATGCAAAAAGCAAGCACAAAAAATGAAAAGAAAAAAATGTCTTATCTGTTAGCAGAAGATGCAGGCACGAAACAGCAAGCTACAAAGTGAAGAGGAATCAAAGATGAGACCAGAACAATTGATCACCGGCAACCCTGATGGGAGGGAACCTCCCTTATATAAGACCAGTCAGTAACACCTGATCGCCAATCTTCACAATCTTCATTGGATAGTTCAGTACTGTTTGTAACCACCAGAGGGAGCTTCTGCTCAGAATTCATTTCTAGCACATTCACAACAGTTGTTACACTGGCTGTAACGGAGGTCACCGGTACTTCCCGCTATGCAGTAAGTCCCTAATATGTCAGTCACTCAGTACCCAGTGTGTTCATCTCATTTTCCATCTTTGTTCCCTGAAGCATTGCCCTGGCCCACAAGCTGTACAGTACGACTGCACTGGAAGTAACAGCCCAATCCACCCAAGACTTCTCTTCAACACAAAATGCATGTTCACATTGTGACCGGGGTATGAGCTCCTGTGAGCTGAGATTAACTGTTTCACTGATCTTATAAGTAGTGATGAGCAAACTTGTTAGAAAAACGTTCGCCAATCTCAAATTTGGCTCAAACATAGCACATTCGGATTCGTGTTCAGAAACCCAAGCATTTTTACTAAAAATCGGTAAATTCTGCCAAAGTTTGTTACATGATCGCTTTTCTACTAATGCTTTTGTTACGACTTTGTCTAGGATAGTGGTGTTTTATGATGAGCTGAGGGGGACGTGTTTGATGTGGGGAGGGGATGGGGAAATGTTAAAGGAGCCGTGGACTACTATTTTTTTTTTACTTTATGTGTGGAGATTGCATCAGCCAATAAGGGCTGTGAAATCATCCACAGCATCCAGACACAAGGGCTAGTGTCATTGGCTGCTGAAGTGACATGTCCCTCTCCATATAAAGAGCGGAAAACTCTTTTGTGTTGTAATATTGTGCTTTAGCCCGCCGTCCACATTTGAGAATCTAAATTGTTTGTTCTAATACAGTGCTCCAGAGCAGAGCATATTTCAGTATCTAAATTTTGTGCTGATATTTTTGCTCCGTCCAGGAGTCCACATTTGAGAATGTAAATTGTTTGTTCCAATATCATAATCCTGAAACATGTTGTCACAGGTTTACCGAGACAGAGAGGAGCCAGAAGACCGCAGCATCTGATTTTTCCTACTCCTACACTGGTTAGAAGCACTTCACCTTCATATTAAACTATGTAAATTTCCTTTGGAAGTACAGGGGTTAATCTGCTCAGTTGAGCGCTCCTGGAGAGTTTAGATGCTCAGCTGTGCACTGTGAGCCACTCCCAACTCCTAAATAAACTGAGTACTGGCTAGCTCTCATTGTCATTGTTAGCTTTTGCTGCATGGCTGGAGGTTGTTGGTGGTGGTTATTAGAGTAGGTGGTTGGTGGATTTATTTGTGACTGTTACTAGGTTTTGAGTGTGTGATAATTCCCTTTCTTCTCCTACTTTGGTTTAAACTCATCCTCCACTCCCTGGTGCAACCCTCTTTTATTTGTGTGTGTATATTTATATGTTTGGTATTTTTTGTTACCCCTGTTCATATTACCATGTTAGTCTGAGTGGTGTATTACAGTACACTACTACACCCTCTGGGTGGGGAAAGGGTACAGACTGATTCAGGAGCTAAAGGAAGGTACACGGCTCCGGTATCGTCACCATCAGAAGTAAACAAGGGGTGAGCTAGTGTGCCCCTAGTGTTAGGGACAGGGAAAAAGCCCTTGGTCCCGAGACACCAGAAAACAGAGTCATGACATTAGCTCTGATCCATCATGGATCCTATCACTGCTCTGACGGGGCATTTGCAGAAGCTCAGTCTGGAGGTTCACTGTCGTTTTTCAACACCCTAACACATCAGGTTTTGGGACCATAACCCCAGGAAATCCTTAGTGGAGTGCAAGATCGCTTTGCCTGACAGGTTCTCTGGAAGGCATGACAAGTTTGTTGTTTTCAGAGAGGCCTGTAAACTATACTTTAGGTTATGTCCATGTTCCTTGGGAACCAAGGAGCAATGAGTGGGGACAATAATCTTGTTCCTTCAGGGTGACCCCCAAGCATAGGCATTCTCTCCCTGTCTCACTCCCAGTCGCTCCAGAGAGTGGAAGAATTTTTCCTGGCACTGGGTAATATAAACGACAACCCCGACCACGTCTCCCTGGCCACACAACATCAGCTTCAGCAGCGAGAGCGGCCAGCGGAGCATTGCTCTGAGTTTTGTAGGTGGGACACGTACACTACGTGGAATGACTTCACACTCCGTACCCAGTTCTGTGAAGTGTTATCAGTAAGGGTGAAGGATGCCTTAGCCCTGTATGAGACTCCAGTTTCCCTTAAGGTGGCTATGTCTCTGGCTATCCGGTTGGATCTTTGTGTTTGCCAGAGACATAAAGAGACACCCCTATGTGCGTGAGGTACAGGGCCAAGGAAAACCTGGTCTGGGTCATCTGAGGAACCCATGGAGTTGGGAGGACAAACTCATTTGGGAAAGAAGTCTGTTGTTCGGCGCAAAGGTGGAGTATGTTTTTCTGTGGTAGAAAGGGCACATTTCGTGGGCACTTGCTCTTCCCTATCTCACGGTAAACGGCCGACGGGAAAACTAAGTAGCCCAGGTTGTAGGGAGGTTATCAACCCACGTGTACATATCTCCTCCATGGGTAGGGCACAATTTTGTCTGCCTGATGAAATCCATCTGGTCATAAAAAAGGTGGTTATTTTGGCATTTCTGGACAGTGAGGTGGGGGTTAACTTAATTGATGCTAGGTTCATCCAGGTCTAGTGCCTCAAACCACATACAGTGTTCAGACCGAAACCCATAATTGCCTATAGACTCTGTATCCTTGAGACAGGGGTATTTTACTCAATATGGTAAAGCTGTGATAAAGAACGCAAGAGAGCGTTCAAAACTCGTCTTGCTCCCTTGCCCTGTCTATGCAACCATTGTAATTTTTGTAGTTTTAATGGATCTCAAATAAAGAACTATTTTACCAGATGATGGAACAACAAGCCCTTTTTTTTCCTTGAGTATTTTACTCAAGCAGTCTGAGGGTTACATCTACATACACTCAGAAGGTATTGACTGTTATGTGCCACAGGGTCTGCCCTCTCCAGTGGTTGTTGGCTCACTCTGCACAACCCTGTAGTAAATTGGCAGATTCGAGAAGTGGTAAAGTGGATTGAGTATTGTCATGAACACTGCTTGCAAGGGGGGATACCCAGTCTGTGTTTAAATACCTATCTGACTTTGGGGATGCGTTTTCAGAGCAGGGATGCCAAGAACTTTCTCCCCATTGTCCTTATGATGCCGCCGTTAATCTTATCCCTGGGGCCAAACTGCCAATGAGCCAACTATGTAATATCTCTGGTACAAAGAGGCAGGCAATGAAGGACTATATTGTGGAAAGTTTGGCAAAGGGTCATATCTAGAGATGAGCGAATATTTCAGTGTTCAGTTCGGATTACGATTGCTGAATTTGCAATATTCGCAGATTTGTCGAATATTCATCGAACACAGCTGAACTTCATTACAGTCAATGGGAGGCAAAAACAAAAGCATGCACAACACCTTGAAATGGCCCCAAAAGCTGCAAAAACACATCAAATGAGGAACAGACACCAGGAAAGAGGCCTCAATTCACCCACAGTACAAATTGTAGCATGGCACTGCAGCAATCAGCCATGCATGAGGTGTCATGGTCTGGCCCAGTATTTACAGCTTTCACACAGGTGGCACAATTATCAGTTTTGTAGACTACCATTGTCAGAAAAATCTAAGGATAGTAGTAAGTAACACGAGTAGTTGACTCCAATGAAGTGGAGGCCTGACATTCTCAGAGGCCTACTGCTACAGGCAACACACATGAAGGAGACCCAACCAGGAGTCTATACATTTACAAAAATTAGTGGCAGACACCAACAAAGTGCCATCAATTTCACCACAGTAGAAATAGTATAATAGGGACCGACAGGTCTTCCACTGCAACCAACCCAGCAGATGAACACCTAACCAGGAGGTTTCAAATTTCAAAAAATAAGGGCCTCACACCACCGAAGTAACATACATTTCACGAGAGTAGAAATAGCGTAATGTGGACCCACACGTCTTAAACTACAGCCAATCCATCAGATGTAGACCAACCATGACTGCTCACATTTCCACAAATTTATGTTAACATCTGCAGCAGCAACAGCAGGCACAGAAGCCTCACTAAAGATATCACAGAGTGCAGTTACGTGAGATTAATGCAGCATGCTAAAAAAAATGCAAGATCGCCTTGTCTGTACAGTCTGCGATTGCGGTGCAAAAGTCCTTTGAGATGCATGACTTTTTCATCTTGATGAAAGTTAGGCAGTCAGGGGACAGCCGGCTGTGCTTATCATTAAACCCATTATCCTATTTTGATTAGGCCAAATGCACTTCTATTGCCAAAATCCACATAATCTGCTGTAGCAGTACAAAGTGACAAAAACGAGGGTAAATTAAAATCAACTTTATTGAGTATACAAAATTAAAATTAAAAGGTAGGTTAAAAAGACAGGGGAAAAAGGGGTGAGAAAAACCTCCAAATATTCCTCCAAAAAATAAGGGGAGGGCACAGTAATATGAAAAAAATGCCTGCAATTCAAACCAGTGTTCTTTAAGGAATACAGCTTAGCAAAAGGTAGACTGGATAAGTATTCAAAAAGGTCATCATAAGTGCTAGCAAAATGCCATGCAATATAATCAATTAAAAGTGACCAGAAGACTATCATAAACAGCCCTTGTTGCAGCCTATGCCAAAAAACGCAGTATACAGCAGCACACTGTAAGGGAAATGCAAAGAAAATGTAGGCAGAAATGACCTGAAATGGTTAGTGTGGAGTGCTGTGGTGAGATGCGCCAGGAGAAGGGGGTACTGTGACCAACCCTACGCCCAACGAGCGCCATTTCGCCAAAAGGCTTCTTCAAATTGTGGCGAAACTTCTCGTCACTTTCAATTGATTATATTGCATAGCATTTTGCTAGCACTTATAATGACCTTTTTGAATACTTATCCAGTCTACCTTTAGCTAAGCTATATTCCTTAAAGAACATTGTTTGGTTTGATTTGCAGGCATTTTTTTCATATTACTGTGCCCTCCCCTAATTTTTTGGAGGAATATTTTGGAGGTTTTTCTCACCCCTTTCTCCCCTGTCTTTTTAACCTACCTTTTCATTTTAATTTTGTATACTCAATAAAGTTGATTTTAATTTACCCTCTTTTTTAGTCACTTTGTACTGCTACGGCAGATTATGTGGTTATTCGGCTGCGCTTATGAGTCAGGATACCAACAGCAGCATTGAAGACACGTTCTGAGAGAACGCTGGCTGCCGGGCATGATAAAACATTGAAGGCATGTGAGGTGAGCTCAGGCCACTCATCCATTTTGGAGCACCAAAATGTGAAAGGGTGCAAACCCTCCCTGATGGTATTGATATTCAGTTCTAGATACTCCTGCACCATCCTCTCCATTCGTTGACCATGTGTAAGACTTGGACTCTATTATGCTAGTGCACGAGATGGTCTAAAAAAAGTGTTAACGGACTCAGAAATTTTTTCTTCCACTTACACTTCTGCTGCTGCTGCTAATTTTTGGTGTTGACGAATTGATGTGCCGGAGGTTGGAAGTCCAGAGCTGCGATGCACAGGAAAGCAACATGTTGCGTTCGGCGGCATGTCAAAACGCTGCATGCAGACGCATCCGCATACTTCAGCATGTCCCTGTGTACCCAATGTTAAAGATAGGTATGCAGGATACATGCGGAAGTAGGCGGAGCGTAAGCGGAGCTTAAGGAGGAAGTACGCAGCCATAAGCAGACCACCCGAATGCAAGTCTGAACCCAGCCTAACAGAGTGGCAACCCTGTAGTCAGCACTATTTCTAATCATAACTATACAGGGATCATGTTGCAGATAGTGCAGCAAGAAGGCACTCATATGTCGGGCTCTACCATGAGGTCCAAGCCCATGCTGTATTGGTGGCTGGGTAACACTGATGCTTGTTTCCTCAGTCCCCTCCTGCCAACCACGAACAACAGAGTGGGGATGATTATCCTATATATCTCCTGACAGTTTCTCGCCCATCACCTCTTCCTTCTCCATTTGTTCTTCAGCTCTTGCACCATAACTAACAGTTTGTGTGTTATCACCAGCCCCCCTCAATCACAGTAATCCACCCTCCCTTGACACCCGCCTATGTGACGAGTCTGGAACTGTGAGACAATGTTATCCTTTCCGCATCCTCCTCTGCTTCTTCCTCTTCCTCTGGGACCACCACCTCCTCCCACAGGAAATTTAAGGTCTGCTCCAGCATATAGATGACTGGAATAGTGATGCTGATGGTGGCATCATTAGCGCTATCCATCTTAGTAACCACTTCAAAACCGTGCAGAAGGGTGCAGAGGTACTTAATCTGTGCCCACTCCGTAAACGTGATATGTGCCATGCCTGTACTGCATTGTCCCAGGCTGTATGACATGACATACTACGTGAGGGCTCGTTGCTGCTGCCCCAGTCTCTGCAACATGTGCAGAGTTGAATTCCACTGTGTTGGCACATCGCATATCAGCCTGTTAAGTGGCATAGACAAAGACCTCTGTTCGCCAGGATAGTGGCGGAGAAAACGCTGTACCACCAGTTTGAGGACGTGAGCCATGCAAGGCACATGTGTAAGCTTGCCTCACTGTAGGGCTGCCACCAGGTTTGAACCATCATCGGGCACAGCCTTCCCTGGATGCAGGCTCAGTGGAGACAGCCATTACTCAAACTTGGCCTGGATAGCTGTCCACAACTCTTAAACTGTATGACTGCAATCTAAAAGGCATATCAATAAAAACACTGCCTGATTGCCGTGAGCACTGGCTGCGCAGTACTAAGGTGGTGGGGATTCGCTCTGCACTGTTGAAACGCGTGTCTCATTAAGACAGAGGTTGAGGGCACAGGTGGAAGCCCTCGAGGAGATAGAGGAGACAGAAGCAGTGGAGGAAGTGTTAGGTGTAAAGGTTTGTCCTGCAAGTCTTCAGGATTCCAAGACTTGTGGACCAGCGTCTGCCCACACAGCCACCAGAGTCACCCAGGGTCCAGTCAGCGAGATGTAATGCCCTTGGCCATCCTTACCTGTCCAAGTGTCTGTGGTGAAATGCACCCTGGCAGACATAGATTTAGTCAAGGATTGGGTGATGTTGTCTGCGACATGCTGGTACAGCGCGGGCACAGCTTTCTTAAAAGAGTAATGGTGACTGGACAACTTATACTGGGGGACTGCGTCAGCTTTCAGAAACCATCTGTATCTACCAGGTGGAAAAGCAGCATTTCCATGGCCAACAGATTGGAGATGGTGGAGTTCAACCCCTTAGCTTTGTCATGCTTAGGAGGAAACAATCTTTTACATGAACAACACCTGCAGTACCGTGGGTTGGCTGCAGTGCTGAGAGAGGGTGGTGTACGGTGAACGGGACAAACTGCTGGACCGTGAGGGAGGTGCAAGTGGAGATGTTATGGTGGATTGAGAAACTTGTGGTGTGCTTGTTCTCTGAGATCGGTCAAAAACAGCAGGCATGTCCACTTCCATTACAGCTGACAGCGGGCGCTCAGTCAGCGTGACTGGAGTGGGTAAGTAAACCCAAGGTTCTGTGGTCGGAGACCTGCATCTCAATAGTTTGCACAGTAATAGAGGAGGAGGAAGAAGCAGCAGATGCGATTGATGGGGCGGCTGATGGTTATTGAGGTCCGCATTTTAGCGCAGTGGGATTTCCAGAGTAACGCATCCTTATTACGCATGTGAAGGTTCATACCTGTAGTAGTCAAATTATTGCACCTTTTACATGTACTCAGTTTTTTTTTGCAAAGTTGGCAGATTACATGAGTTGGCTCATTCTTTGCAGTCTCAAAAAGGCACAGGCTAGTCAACCCTTGCCACCCCTGTGAGTTGCGGATCCGTGTCTGTGACGTACGGTGCAATGTAACCTCCTCGTCTTCCTCCTCAGATGACCTACTCAGCTGTGGGCCTCTGTGTTCACACCAACTGGGATCTACCACCTCACTCATCATCATTATCCTCTGTGTTATCACATTCCTTAACCTTGGAGTCGCCCTCCTCCTCTTCCTGTCCTGACAGCACAGTACAATCTGCGTGAGCCTCAAATATCTGAATCTCATCAGGATCACCAACACACCCGGGGGTTAACATCTGGTGATGAGGGTCATGATGCTGCTTGGATCCAACTTCGTTCTGCCCCGGATCCAAGCTAAAAAAAAATTGGGCATTGGTTCTGATTTCCTCCTATTGACTCTGTGAAACTTTTGAGTACACTTCTGATGACCATGGCACAGAATGTGTGAACAGCTCTTCAGACTCACTCATCTGTGGTTCCATACAGTCAGTTGTACGGTTGGAGAGTTGGGATGCAGGAGGAAGCAAGGAGAATTTGGGTGCCACCTCTGTGGATTGTACTGGGTGTGATGTTAAGGTGGAGGAAGAGGAGGAGAGGCCACTTGAAGCTGTGCTTGCATCCACTCGAGCACATGCTGTTTCTGGACCTCATCAACAAGATGTACAACTGTGCATCTGCCAAAGAAAGGTAGTGGAGCAGCCAGTCCAGTAACAGAAGTTGTCACTTGTCTTTGCATAGGAGGTGATGTTGTTGGTTCACTAGTGCTTTCAAAAAAAAATTACCACCTACCTCACATTCACCAAGCTTAATCCCCCTTCTACCATGACCTCTCTTTTTCCCAGTTATGTTGCTCAGATATTGTGGTAGGAGCACAATATTAACATCAAAAAATTAGATTTTAAACTCTGCATCAGCTGAATTTGATTAGCAGTAAATGACAAGGTGAAATATGGCGTGCTGAATTGCGTTAATCATAGAATAAAGAATTGTTTGAGTGTGGATGAGACCTGTATGACAAAGAAGATTTGCTCCAAACAATTTTAAAATTAGATCTCGACTACTGTATGACGGTAGTAACACAAGAGTATTTGGGGGGCCTGTAGATGAAGCCTCTATAACAGACTAGATGCTACAAATAATTTAAAAGTGAGATGTCCCTTACTGTACAACGTATCAGAAGAATTTTTTGATGCCTGTGGATTAGGCCTCTATAAAAGACGCCACATTTCAGTATACAGATATTTAGTGTTAAGCAAATATGGTAATCAAAAAGCACGTCCTATAGTCAAAGGCCGAGGGCATATTGCAATTCCAACTCTCCCAGTACATCAATAAAGAATATCACCAGGTGAAATACTCCAGGAGTAACATATTACAAACCAACAGAAGGAGTACCAGAAACACCTAAAAATAAATACAATTATATTTATGAAATACTTAGAACAAAATCACATAACATGAAACAAAAAATAAAGACAAAGAAAAAAAGGAGGAAACAATAACAGGTACACAGATGGAAGATAACAAGTCCATTGTATGACTTGGGAGAGCAAAAAAAGTGTTCATATGTAAACAATTAGATCCAGGTGCAAGAACCATTATCCACATAGTATCACCACTAGGTTGCAATCAGTAAGGCACGTAAATAATAGCTTAAGGGTCCCGTCACACATAGCGACTCACCAGCGATCCTGACAACGATATGAACTTGTCAGGATCGCTGTTGTGTCGCTACATGATCGCTGGTGAGCTGCCAAACAGGCAGATCTCAGCAGCGATCAGGACAGCGACTATGTGGGTAACAAGCGATGCACGTCGCCTAGTTACCCGCAGTGTACGTTAGATACCAGTGCGCTGGTGCCGGGAGCTGGTAACCAAGGTAAGCAGCGGGTTTCTAAGCGCCGCGCGGTGCTTCGAAACCCGCTGTTTACCTTGGTTACCAGCTCCCCTGCACCAGCGCGCTGGTATCTAACGTACACATCGAGTTACCCGAAACCCGATGTTTACCTTGGTTACCAGGTCCAGCTCGCTGATCGCTGGTCTCCCGCCTGTCACAGCGATGCGTGCTGGCCAGCGGGAGACCAACGATCAAAAAAATGTCCAGAGCATTCGAGCACGATCAACGATACCCGGCAGGGGGGCCGGTCGCTGATAAGTGTCACACACAGCGATATCGCTGGGGAGATCGCTGTTGCGTCACAAAACTTGTGACTCAGCAGCGACCTCGCTAGCGATCTCGTTATGTGAGACGGTGGCTTAACACATATTGTTATCACAAAGAGAAATGCTAACACATAGTTAGGACAAAAGGTGACCTTCCCACTACCCGTGAAGCACGTTTCGTGTGATGGCTTTCTCAAAGGGGGAGTGGTAAAGAGGTCCTGTCACTACTGCCCTATTTATAGGAAGCTAGCATGCCAATATAAATGGCGCCCGTAACTCCCCACATGTGAAATTGCCCTCTCCACCGGCGTCACTACGCACTGAGCATGCGGGTGATGTAGCACCCGATGACGTCAAAAAACATGCCACCTCATATTTAATATAAAAATATTTTGGGCTGGTAATATTTTGGGTTAGGCAGGAGTCCACATTTGAAAATATAAATTATTTGTGCTAATACCATGGTCCTGAAACAAGGCCACATTTCAGTATACAGATATTTAGTTTTACTAGTTTTTCTCCAGCCAGGAGTCTACATTTCTGAATCTAAATTGTTTGCACTAATAGTGTGCTCCAGAAAGCAGACTACATTTCAGTATAAAAATCCCTGGTGCTAATTGTGAAGTCCAGCCAGCAGGCCACATTTTAGCATGGGATAGGGCCTGGGACAGGGCTTAGACCTGCATTTCTAGCTTAAACATTAATCAGTAATAGGTGGATGAGTCAAAGGTATAGACCTGTTGGTCTGAGAATCCTGCCAAATTCAGGCAAGACACATGAAGGAGACTCAAGTTGGAGTCCAAACATTTGCTAAAATTAAGGGAAGACACCACTAAAGTGGCATCAATTTATTTTATTTATTTTACTCACTTATACAGTGCCAATAATTCTACAGCGATTTTGTCATGATCCAGGCAGAGGTTTGTTTCATGTTATACTCTTCCCGGTCTGGTCATGCGAAGGTTAACCTTCTCTGCCTCATTTTGGGTTCTGTGGGCTATTTCAGTCTGCTGTGGCCTGCTGACCAATGTCAGTGATAGTTCATGCTTCCAGGCTAGAGCAGCTGACCCCTTGATACCGTGTTTTGTCCTCTGCCCGCTTACTCTGTTCCCGTGACCTACCTTTCCTGCCACCCCGTTTGTCTTAGCATTTGCTCCCTGTACTTGGACCCTTGGTATTTGACCCGACTTGTCTTCTGACCTGTTCTATTGCCTCTTGTCTCGGTTATATCTGCTTCCGCCTGGCTCTGACTTTTAGCTTGTATTTGACCACGTGATTGCTGTGACCTCTGGTACTTCTTGTCCAGACTGTTTCTGACTCGGCTCATCTAACCACTCTTTTGCCATCGGGTGGTGCTTGTGCTGCAGCTCTGTGGTATTACGCTGTGTGTACAACCTCTCTTCCTTCACCAGCATCCGCTGGGAGAGGTTGCACTATACTACACTGCAGCAACATTACATTACCACTGACCGCATATTTGAAGGGGAATTTTGCTTTTTTTTTCCTCTGGTCATGAATCCTCTCCATACCTTGAGTGATCAAGTAGCCAGTCTGACACAAATTATGCAGACTTTGTCTGTAGAGCATAGGGCTTTGGCTACGTCCCACCAGCAAGTACAGAAGGAGTTGGCTGAGACAGTTAAGACTGCCCGAGGCGCTGCCTCGCGGCATCTGTTAGTAAGGAAGGTGATGTTACTGATGTTTCTTTGCATTCCCCTGAACCTTCTGTTAAACTCCCTGACACCTTCTCAGGTGAGAAGGAAAAGTTTTGTGTGTTCAGGGAATGTTGTAAGTAGTTGTTTTCCCTTAGACCCCGATTCGGGGGATGAGAGTCAGCAGGTGGGAATTATCATATCTTTACTCAGGGAAGGTCCGCAGTCTTGGGCTTTTTCTTTACCCCCGACCGCCACTGAGAGAGTGTCTGTGGATAGGTTCTTGAGGCCCTGGGACTCATTTATGATGAACCTGACCGGGTCAGATTGGCAGAGGACACGATCATGGGTCTCTCTCAGGGAAAGCTCTCTGCCGAGTTGTACTGCTCAGAATTTAGACGATAGGCTCCCGAGGTGTCCTGGAATGACTCAGTGCTCAGGTGCCAATTTCGGAGGGGACTATCTGATCATCTAAAGGATTCTCTGGCCCTTCATCCACCACCCAGTTCCACCACCCAGGCAATAACGCAGGCTGTCCATATGGATCAGAGACTATGGGAAAGAGGAGTTGTGCAATGGGAGGCCCCGTTGTTTCCGGTCAAGCCAGAGTTGGTGCCTCAAGCTGAACCCATGGAGGTAGGAGCCACCACCCTCAAGGAGAAGGAGAGGAGACAGCGTTGGGAAGGTAAGATCTGCTTTTACTGTGGTGCTCTGGGACATTGAAAGAAGGACTGTCCCTCATGTCCTTCGACCTCCAAGATGTTGGGAAAACGCCTAAATGTGGGTAACTGTCGAGGAGGTTACCCAGATTCTCAGGTACATTTTTCCTCATTTTGTAAAGTACTGCTTAATGGAACTTGGTGTTAGGAACTGTTTTACGCCCAATTCAACTTTTGTGGACTGTGGGTCATCGGTGAACCTGATTGACTCCAAATTGGTGGCCAATTGCAACTTAGGGACAGTTAGGTTGAAAACTCACATGAATGTTGTGGCCATTGATTCTACACCGTCACTAAGGACAATATCCATTTTGTCTCTGAAGAATTTATTCTCAAGATGGGGGCTGTACACCCTGAGCGCATTTCATGTTTTATTTTGGACAATCTTCCTGCGGGGCTGGTGTTGGGGTTTCCCTGTTTACAGCTGCACAACCCGGTCATTGATTGGGAGTCCTGGGATATTGTGAAATGGGGACCTAATTGTTCCAGTAATTGCTTTGATTTTTTTGTATCTGTGTCATCATTCAGTCTGGAGGGTATTCCAGAGTACGTGAAGGACTTCGAGTATGTTTTTTCTGAAAAAGAGGCTGAGGTTTTACCTCCCATACTGCCCATTTGATTGTAGTATTGACCTTGTTCCTAATGCTAAATTGTCCAAGGCCCGTTTATACAATCTCTCTGGCTCAGAGCAAGTTGCCATGAAAGAATATATCTCCAAGAGTCTTCGTAAAGGACACATTCGCCCTTCTGTTTCTCCCGTGGCTGCTGGGTTCTTTATTGTAAAAAAGAAAGATGGTGTTTTACGCCCATGCCTCGATTTTCGTGAGTTAAATAAGATAACTGTGAGAAATACGTACCCTCTCGCACTTATTCCTGATTTATACAACCAATTGTCTGGGGCCAAATTGTTTTCCAAGCTGGATTTCTGGGGGGCATATAACCTTATCCGGATATGGGAGGGGATGAGTGGAAAACTGCGTTTCTCACATCTGAGGGGCTCTTTGAGAATTTAGTTATGCCTTTCGGTCTAACTAATGCGCCGGCAGTTTTCCAGAATTTTATTAACCATGTTTTTAGTGACTTTATTGGCATTTTATGGTGGTTTATCTTGACAATATTTTAATTTACTCGCCGGATAAACAAGCTCACATGGATCACCTTTGTGCTGTTCTCCAGAGGCTCAGGGAGAACTCTTTATTTGCTAAACTAGAAAAGTGTTCATTTTTTCTTCAGGAACTGTCCTTTCTGGGGTTCATTTTGTCCACCAAGCGGTTCCGGATGGACCCTAGGAAGGTTCAGCCCATTGTTGATTGGGTACAACACAGAGATCTGAAAGGTCTGCAATGCTTCCTGAGGTTTGCTAATTATTATCGGAAGTTCATAAGGCGGTTCTCTCAGGTGGTCAAACCCCTCACTGATTTGACTAAAAAAGGGCTAATAACAAGAATTGGTCAGCCTCAGCTGTTGCGGCATTCTCTTTGTTAAAGAAATGTTTTATGTCCGCCCCTGTGTGGATTCAGCCGGATTCGTCTGAACCGTTTATTGTTCAGGTGGATGCCTCGGAGGTGGGGGTGAGGGCAGTGTTGTCCCAGGGGTACACCACTTTATCCAATTTAAGACCTTGTGCTTTCTTTTCTCGCCTACAGAAAGAAATTATGATGTGGGGAACCAGGAGCTTCTGGCCATTAAATTGTTTTTTGCGGAATGGAGGCATTTTTTGGAGGGGGAGGTTCACCGAATCACGGTAATTATAGACCACAAAAATTTGGCTTACATTGAGTCTGCTAAAAGGTTGACCTCTAGGCAGACGAGATGGTCACTTTTTTTTCACAATTCCAATTGTCTATCACCTTCTGGCCGGGTTCCAAATATGTCAAGGTTGATGCCTTATCTCGTAGTCTGGACCCAATATCTCCCCCCGAACCTCCTTCCTCCATTCTTCAACATGGGGTGATTGTGGCTGGGATTTCTGCTGTACTGGAGCAGGAGATTCGTGAGGCTCAGTCTCTTGCTCCTCCATCTAGGCCTGTTAATAAGCTTTTTGTGCCTGTCCAGTTTCGTCTCAGGGTGCTCCGGGAGTTCCATGACTCGGCATCCTGGAATCTCGGCCACCCATGGAGCCATCGCCAGGTTCTTTTGGTGGTCTTCTTTGTCCTCAGATGTTGTGAGGTTTGTGTCTACCTGTGAGGTATGTGCTCGTGCCAAAAATTTCCATAACCGGCCGGCCGGGGAATTGGTGCCTTTGCCAATTCCAGATAGACCATGGACTCATCTGTCCATGGACTTTATCACCGATCTTCCTCCTAATGGTAATACTGTCATCTGCATAGTTGTGGACAGATTTAGCAAGCAGGCGCATTTTGTGCCTTTGACAGCCTTGCCCAATGCTGAAACTTTATCTAGATTGTTTGTGGAACATGTGGTACGTTTGCATGGTGTGCCTTTGAATATGGTCTTGGATAGGGGGGTACAGTTTGTTTCCAAGTTTTGGAGGGCATTTTGTAAAAGGTTGGGTATTTGTTTGACCTTTTCGTCTGCTTACCATGCGGAGACTAATGGTCAAACTGAGAAGACCAATCAGTCTCTGGAACAAATTTTGCGATGTCTGACTGCTGCCCGGCAGGATGATTGGTGCTCTTCCTTACCTTTGGTGGAATTTGCTTTTAACAACTGCATTAATCAGTCCACGTTAACCTCCCCTTTTTCTGCAATTATGGTTTTTACCCTCATTTTGGGGAATTTTCTCGATTAGATTCGATTAGGGGAGTCTCGGGGAAGATTTGGCTATCCGGCGGTTGGTGGAGGTGTGGAAGGAGGTTCAGAAGAAAATTGGGGAGGTGCAGGATAGATATCAATTTTTGGCTGACAAAAGACGGTCTGTGGGGCCTGTATTCCGGGTAGGGGATAAGGTTTGGTTATCTACCAGGAATATTAGACTTAAGGTTCCTTCTGCTACATAGGGGCCTAAGTTCATTGGCCCTTATGAGATTATGGAAGTGGTCAATCCAGTGGCTTTCTGTTTACGTCTTCCACCGTCTCTATGGATCCCCAACGTATTCCATAAAGCCATTTTGAAACCGTTGGGGTCTTCCTTTGGGGAGATGAAGACCCCCAATCACCGGTCTCAGTGGATGGCCAAAATGAGTATGAGGTGGAACGGATTGTGGACTCTCGGATGGTCCATCGCTCTCTTCAATATCTTGTCAACTGGAAGGGTTACGGTCCTGAGGACCGTCGAGGTGCCAGCACGTTCGGTCCATGCGGATCGTTTGGTCCAGGCCTTTCACGCCCATTATCCAGGTAAACCTGGGGTCCGGTGGTCACCCATTGAGAGAAGGGTACTGTCATGATCCAGGCTGGGGTTGGTTTCATGTTATTCTCTCCCTGGTCTGGTCATGCGAGGGTTAACTTTTTCTGCCTCGTTTAGGGTTCTGTGGGACTATTTCAGTCTGCTGTGGCCTGCTGACCATTGTCAGTGATAGTTCATGTTTCCAGGCTAGAGCAGCTGACCCCTTGATACCGTGTTTTGTCTTCTGCCTGTTTACTCTGCTATCATGACTTCCCTTTCCTGCCACCCCATTTGCCTTAGCGTTCGCTCCCTGTACTTGGACCCTAGGTATTTGACCTGGCTTGTCTTCTGATCTGTTCTGTTGTCTCTCGTCTCGGTTATATCTGCTCCCGTCTGGCTCTGACTTTTAGCTTGTATTTGACCACGTGATTGCTGTGACCTCTGGTACTTCTTGTCCTGACTGTTTCTGACTTGGCTCGTCTGTCAAGTCTTTCGCCCCCGGGTGGCGCTTGTGCTGCTGATCTGTGCAATTACGCTGTGTGTACAACCTCTTTTCCCTCACCAGCATCCCCTGGTGGAGGTTGCACTATACTACACTGCAGCAGCATTACAGCTTTACAGTCATTATCAATTTCCCCGGGAGAAGAAATAGTAAAATGGGATGGCGAAACCCCTTCCACTACAGGCAGCACACAAGATGGAGATCCAACTTGAAGTCTTCACATTTCATAAAATTTTTAGTAACATCAACAGCAGTAGCAGCAGCAGGCACAGAAGCCACAACAAAGGTGTGCTGTCACGATTCATTTTGGATTTGTGCAGCTCTGGCTCCACTATAATTTAAATGCAGCTTTTTTCCTTTCAGGCAAGCAAGGGTTAAATGTCAGTTTCCTTGCTAGCAGCTGCTTTGATTGCTAGTCTGCTGATGTGGGTGGTGACCACTTGCCACCATCCTTTAAAAAGTCACATGACCCATCAGCTGACTGTCGGTAATAGAGTAATCTATGTTGACCAAGCCTGGAGTAAGGAGCTCTCTGGTTACAGTGGTGCTTAGCTTTGTTCATGGAGTTCGTGGTCCTGGTGCCGCTTCCTCAGCTGTGTGGTGCTTTTCAGCGAGGACAGTGTTAAGTTCTATTTTCCCTTTTTCTGTCTTGTTGTTGTCCCTCTCCCTGTGTTGTTCACCATCTGCAGTGGTGATACTAGCGTCCTTGCCGACAAGTGCACTATCCAGGGAATCGTGAGGAGACAAACAGGGTTTAGGCATGAGACGGTGGCAGGGGGAAGGACCCGCTTAGGGCGTTAGGGGAGTTTAGGGACAGGCAAAGGTTATAGCTTAGGAGGTGCCCCATCCCTTGTTCCGTACTGTGAGGGCCTTCCTCTCCCCATTCCATCCCATTTTTTGTGTAAGTTGTGTTTTCTGCTGGACTTAACCGTATTGGTTCGTGACATGTGCAGACTGGAATAACACAAGATCAATGCAGCACACCATTGCCTAGTCTGCCTGGATGCAAAAGTCATCGGAGATCCATGATTTGATCATTTTGATGAAAGTTAGGTGGTCTACACTTTCAGGGGACAAAGGTATATAGTGAAGGATAGGAACATACCAACCAAATGGGAATAGGACAATGAGGAAAGCATTTACCCAAACACAGCTCGCAATAATCTCCAGTAGCAACAACAAACTCCTATTCAGCACTGCATCTCCAAGGAGCTAGGAAGCAAAGTTTTCACTGGCAAGACAGAGACAAACTACAAAAATGGTCAGAGTATTCCTAAAAATTGGTCCAGAACACACCTAATGTATAAGATAATGAATGAACACCCCGGCAGCAGGCTCGCTGTCTGGGTGTTATGTTTGACACCAATCTCTCCTTCACCTCCCATATACAATCTCTTGCCCGCTCTTGCCGTCTACACCTAAAGAACATCTCTAGAATCCGCCCTTTTCTCACCATGGAAACAACAAAAACCCTCACTGTAGCATTGATCCACTCCCGCCTGGACTACTGCAACGCTCTATTACTTGGCCTCCCCATTACTCGACTATCCCCTCTCCAGTCCATCCTTAATGCAGCAGCCAGGGTCATCCATCTGGCTAATCGGTACTCGGACGCGTCCGCTCTTCGCCAGTCCTTACACTGGCTGCCCATTCATTATAGGATCCAATTCAAAGTACTGGTTCTCACCCACAAAGCTCTCCACAGTGCAGCACCCCCCTACATCTCCTCCCTCATTTCTATCTATCGGCCTAACCGACTGCTGCGCTCTGCAAATGACTTTCGACTAACCTCTGCACTAATCCGTACCTCCCACTCCCGACTCCAAGACTTCTCCCGCGCTGCGCCAATCCTCTGGAATGCTCTACCCCAAGAAATTAGGACTTTCCACAATTTGCATGGTTTCAGGCGCTCCCTCAAAACACATTTGTTCAGAGTGGCCTATCACATTCACTAACCAAAGTCGTTCTATGTTTAAGTGTATGTGTGTATAGCCCATTCACTATCTCCATCCATGCCTCACTCCCTCAAGATGGCTGGACCATCATTGTAAATGCACCATTATATATACACACCTGTACTTTGTATCTCCCCCACCTCATTGTAGATTGTAAGCTCTCACGAGCAGGGTCGGCTTATTTTGCTTTAATTATTGTACTGTTAACGTTGTTACCTATGACTTGTGTTTTGAAACTGTTAAACTGTAAAGCGCTGCGGAATATGTTGGCGCTATATAAATAAAGATTATTATTATTATTATTAAAGGCTTAATGCTCATACTGTCCATTAGAGGACCTGACAGTACCCATGTAGGTAGTTTGTACTTACATCTAATGATGTGTCCAGAGAGGAAGATGAGTGGGACCTGGTTCAATAGCCACTACATGCATTTCTCCCACAGCTTCGTCAGGCAGCGTAAGTACAACCTACCTACATGGATACTCTCAGGTCCTCTATGTACAGTCTTGACATTAACCCTTTAGATTAAGGGATTCACAATACTCTCATATATTTATATTTATTCAGTTATTCATTATTTATACATTAGGTGTGTACTGGACCAATTTTTATAAATACTCTGAGCCTTTTGTATTTTAATTTTACCTTTATATTAATAATAGATGTTAATTTTATGAGACCCTTTTGCACTCACTCTCTTTGTGTTAGTCGAGTTGTTTACCTAAGGCTGGGGTCACACTTACGAGAAACTCGCACGAGTCTCCCACCTCAATAACCGGCACTGCCGCCAGCACTCGGATCGGAGTATTCAGCTGCATAGAAATACATGCAGCCGCACACTCCGGTCCCGAGTGCCGGCGGCAGTGCCGGATATTGAGGTGCGAGACTCGTGTGAGTTTCTCGCAAGTGTGACCCCGGCCTAAGAGTGTGTCTCTATGGAATGTTTTCTGTCTTGTATCTCTGCTCATATTTGCATGGGTTTTCAATAGACATACTATGACTAGCACAATTTTCTCTGTACCACCTTTAAAAAAAAATAAACTAAAAGAATAAACCATCATTACCATTTGGTGAGTGGGTATAAAACACACACAGTGTGACAGCTCGGAATTCCCTCTAGACAATTGTGTTTCCAAATCTTCTCATCAAACTGTCAAAAGCTTTACAAGGCATAATTTATACTTGTCTGCGAGACCAGAAGCATTCCTGCCTGGCACAGATATCTATCACTACACAGTATAAGGAAGTAGATTCCTTGCAAAAGGGGGCAATTGCATTCCACACATTAATAAAGCACAATTACAGTGACAGCTGCTTATCCCTCCCTTCATGATTCAAACAGGAGATCAGGACCAGCCAAAAATCTCACTTGGCGAGAATTTCATTCTTCAATGCTTCTTGTCTGTGTATGTTTTGTTCTGTTTTCTTATTGTTATTGTTCAGTTAGAATTGTAGTTGTACATTTCTTAGGAAAAATTTGATTATTGTGCCAAGATAGCCTGGTTAAAAAAATATTGATATTTCCTATAATAATTCCTATATAATATTAACTGTTGTTTGGAACATGACCCAAACTGTTCAGTTGTGTCATATCTTAATATACTTACTGACAACTTCATCAGTTTCATTTAATTGGTGTCGTCAAACAATGACAATTTTCCAACATGAATATTATTCCATTCAGGGTTATCATCAAGGCAGTGCTGAGTATATTGCTGGTGGTAGCGACCTAAATAAATAGTAGTAGTCATCATATGACTGCTCATATCCAATTTGCATACTTACAGCTACAAGAATACTATCTTCTCTTCCTAATTCTCTCAATACTCAGTGAAAAACTACAGCCCCTGCTTCATTAAGAGAAATGAGAAGAAAAGCTGTGAATATGAAAAAATCATATGAGTGGTCATGTCATGACCACTGGAATCAGCAAGAAGAACTGAATCCTGATAGTGAGTATGTTATAGTCATTAATACATCACCAGAACCACCATTAGTACAGAACTATATCACCAGAACCACCATAAGTACATTAATTAATCAATAGAACCATCAAAAGTACAGAAATACAGCACCATAACCACCAACCATACAGAAATACTGCATCATAACCACCGACAGTACAATAATACATTACCAGAACACTCATCTGTACATCACCAGAAACACTAGAATCCCCATCAGTACATTAATATATCACCAGAACCATAATTTGTACATGAATACATCATTACGCCTTACAGCGATCAATTGCAGTGTCTTGTTAGCTCCATATATAGTACAATTGTATTGCATAAATAGGGTTATGATAATGTAGCAACTCAATTGGGAAAATAGGTAATACATTGAAAACTGCAACTGACCATGCAAGTTCCTATGCAGACTAGAAATCCTGACCCCAAAGTCCTTAGTTGTTCCTGTGTGAGCTGAGAAAGCCCTAACCACAGACTAGTCAATGGCAACTATACTGCCTGAAAGGCCGTCAAGCACTACAAGTTGTTCCTAAAGAACCAGTGCAAATTACCTACAGAAGTGAAAATGTGCTGAAGTAGAAAGAGATCCCAGAGTGAGTAAAACAAACCACAAAATTCAAAATAAAGGATTAAGTTTGTACTGTTAAATATGCTGCCAACTTCCTAAAAGAGATAGAAGATAGGTGCAGGATAAAGACCATAAACAGCAGAGAGATACATCCTAGCTTGTCTTTCACTGCCTGGCTTAAATCACAGCAGTATGGCTGGACATCCAAATGAGATTATCACCAGCATGCAATACCAGCAGGAGGGAAGTATTTAAAGCTGCACCTGAAAGGTAATAGTGAAGACAAATGAGTAAACGAAAACACCTGTTACCCTAACAAGACTGAAGCAAGAATAACAGTAACTAAACACCCAGAGAAAAGGTATATCTGTTATGGCTCGGCAGATGGAGAAGCTGACCACAAAGCACAGACTCAAGGGTTTAAACCAGATGCATGACAATTAGCTATAACCACCACCCGGTCCTTCTCCAGGTTAATAGTGTTTTGAACCTGCCCAGTGCCGACTCTTAGACCCTTGCTGCCGGGAGGAAATTAACTTTATTCCTCCTAGTAGCGTTTGTTGTATAGAGAGTGAAGGCTGTAGCTACTCCCCAGGCACTGACTGACAGTACCTCAGCATTAGAGTTGGCGGCTCACTTATAGCCTCCAGTCTCTATACACAAACTGGTGACTGAAACCGTGAGGGCACCTCCCCTGTGACTGAAACCCAAATGCTACTGCAAGGTATAAAGTTCATTTCCTCCCGGCGCCTGGCAATTTCAGAATGTTATTAACCTGCAGATTAACCCCATATATGCAGGTTACTTGCATTTTTTTCATGTGACAGTTTCCATTTAAGTGTCCCCTACTACGCTGCCTGCTTTCCATCATCAGAAAACTCTTCACACTATCCTCTCATACTGTGCCCTCCTTATGCTGACCAGTTTTTATACTGTTTTATACTGTACTTTTCTTTACCTGTTGTGCCCTCACACTTTCACCCAACGCTGCTCCTTCTCTATCCCGCTTCTGAAACTACCAAGTATCTATACTGGGAACTCTCACACTCTCCTCCATATAGTCTTATGCTTTTCACCCCACACTGTCACCTCACACATTTATCGCCCATATTGATACCTTATACTCTCCGTCATATTGTCCCTTCACAAATTTCTCTCCCTGTACTGTATCCTCACATTTTTCTCCCCTCATACTGTCTCTTCACACTATTTCCCCTCATGCTGTCAGCTTACACATTTCTTTTCCACACTGCTACCCAACACTGTTCCCTCATTTCTCACCCCATACTATCTCTTCACACTTTCGGCTTATATTCTTTCCTCAGAATTCCCTCCATATCATCTCTACTCTCTTTTCTCCTCTATACTGTCCCATCAAACATCCCCATAATGTCCCCTCATACATTTCCCACCAATGCTGACCCCACGCATATTTACACCACATACTGACAGTCATACTTTCCCCCATTCTGTCCCTCACATTTTTCTCACCATACTATACCCTCACACTTTTCTCCCCATACTGTCCTCTTACAATTTTTTAACCCCAAACTGTCCCCTCACATCTTCCCCCCTACACTTTCTAACATACTTTTCTCCCATAGTGTCCAACACACTTTTCTCCCCCTTAATACTTTCCTCTTGCTATTTTCTCCCCTGTACTGTCCACCAAATCTCTCCCATAATCTGCCCAAAACTCCTTGGTATTTGGTCCTTAGGCGTGCTAACATTATCACCAACTGTCCTCTTCTGCAGCGCAGGAGTAATGTCAGCCACATGCGTGGCCATGTCATCATTCTGCTGCTGACTATGTCCTCACTTCAGAAGTGCCAGCAGGCAGTGCATCAGTTGTACTTGGTCCTAGAAGTCGGGAGTAGATTTGAGTGCAAAAGCCAAATTTCACATTTTCTCTGAGCTAGCTGTCAGTTTGACACGAAGGCTCGGTGAACAGGCAGATCCCACTCAGGGGCATGGCAAAATGTCACCTTTGTGGGAGACACGTAAGACTACCACGTTAAGCGACTAATAGCACCCCCTGCTTGCTGCGCCCTAAGCAAATGCCTCACCTCCTCCACCCAAGATATGCCTCAGCCTGTGGGCTGCAACCTGTGCCTGTTCCACAAGTCGCTATTTGTATGAAACAAAATATTACTTCAAAGGGAATCTGAAATGACAGTATACGCTAAGGCCTCTTTCACACTTCAGTCATTAGACATCAGTCAAAATCCGCCAAAGTGTGAAAAAACAGATCCACCTTTTTTTTTTTTAGCGGATCCGTTTTTTTGCCATTGAGTTGCATTAGTGACGGATTTTGACGAATGGTCATCCGTTTGATCCGTCAAATGACAGATCCGTAATAATTTTGGCATCCGTTGTATTTTCAAAACGACACTGGGACGTTTTTTGTGTGCGTCGAAATGGGGGACAATGAGGGATCCGTCGCGTCCGTCATTTTGTATAATGGACGCTTATGTGTGACGGATCCGTCTTCATCCATTTTTGACGGAATCCGACGACGGATCCGTTATTGGTATATTCTCTCTCTCTCTCCCCCAGATCAGCTACTATGCCCTGCGAAACTTCATTTTCCTTATCTCAACGGATCCATCTAATAACGGATCCGCTGCATCAGTTTTCACCTTAATGCAACGGATCCGTTATTTTCAGTCATCTGGCGGACTGGGACTGACGCCAGACCACTGAAGTTTGAAAGAGGCCTAAGCAGATATTCTTGTACAGGATATAAACACTATAAAAAACTGAACTTTTGTGTTGTAATCACTGCCTCTGTTCTACAGATCAAAAGTGTAATTAAACTAGATAATTAAGATTATTGGTGCTCTCTGGCTGTACATTTCAGAGATTCAGAGCATTTCAGAGTAAATATACTTTGAAAAGGCTAGCTGGGGACAATGTGTGTCAGCGAACTAGTCTGACTAGTCAGAGGTGGATCAGAGACCTCTTCCTATGAGTGTACATGGGGAGAGACTTGTCAAAGGGCTTGTTCACTCGTTGCATTTTTGCCACATTTAACTGCATATTTTTGTAAAAAAAAATATGTATTTTACAATATTAGTATAGTGAATGACATTTCTGAAATCTCATGCAAATACTGTCACCGCTCTTTCATCAGAATACCCAATGCCAGGGGCTTTTTCCCTGGCCCTAAAACACTAGCTATTCCTGCTCCCAGATTACTTCTGATGTTGAAGATGCTGGGGCCACATATCTTGCTGAACTCTCGAATCAGGGCTCCTTTCCACTTGCGAGAAATACGTCCGATTCTCGCATGTGAAATCCCAGCTTTGGCGCCTGCATTCGGGAGTGTAGCTAGCAGCTGCATACAAATACATGCAGCCGCACACTCCACTCCCGAGTGCTGGCGCCAGAGCTGGGATTTCACATGCGAGAATCGGACGTATTTTTTGCAAGTGGAAAGGAGCCCTTAGCCCTATATCTGTCTCCCTTCCCCAGGTGGGGAGTAATATTGTATATATATATATATATATAATATATATATATATATATATATATATATATATACATACAGTGGGGGAAATATCCCTTGCTGATTTTGTAAGTTTACCCACTGACAAAGACATGAACAGTCTATAATTTTAAGGGTAGGTTAACATTGAGAGAATCTCGAAAATAATATCCAGAAAATCACATTGTATAATTTATATAAATTTATTTGCATTTTGCAGTGAGAAATAAGTATTTGATCCCTATGGCAAACAAGACAATGCTTGGTGGCAAAACCCTTGTTGGCAAGCACAGTATTATTTCTCCCACTGTAATATATATATATATATATATATATATACATACACACACGTGGTCAATATGGTCAAAATTGTTGTTACCCTTCGTTTAATGACAGAAAAACCCACAATGGTCACAGAAATAACTTGAATCTGGCAAAAGTAATAATAAATTAAAAATCTATGAAGATGAACAAATGGAAGTCAGACAGTGCTTTTCAACCATGGAATCAGTGAGTGGGCCTGTATAGAGGGCTACAGATACTCACTGAGCTGTTTGGTGACATGGTGTGTATCACACTCAACATGGACCAGAGGAAGCGAAGGAAAGAGTTGTCTCAGGAGATTAGAAAGAAAATTATAGACAAACATGTTAAGGCCGGCGTCACACTATGTAGGAATACTGACGAGTGAGAGGCGTGAAAACCACGCATTACGCAGCTCTGATCATGCGTATTTTTCTCGGCCGTATCTTACGGTGCGAGACACCCGCAGCATGCTGCGATTGTACGCGTATTACGCCCGTTGTACGCCAATGAAAGTCTATGGGTGCGAGAAAACAACGGATTACACACGGACCAGACGTGTGACTTGCGAGAAATACGCGCCGGTGTCCTTTAGAAAAGCCAGCAATTCATCCCCGGCTATTATACTGTAAAATCACACTGACAGGTTTAATAAATAATAGAAAGAATAGATATATACACATAGAATACACACATAATATATATATATATATACATGTCATTGTGACATATATATATTTATAGTTCAAACACTTCTACATAGTATAATTGCGCTAATTCAATTGCCGGCTTTTGTGAAATTACAGACCCGACATGAAATGACACATGGTTTTCACACAGTTAACCATGTCATTTCATGTAGTTTGATATATGGTTTTAACTAACAATTACATGAGTGTATGTGTGCAAAATTTCATACATGTAGGAGTTAATTAAAGGTGTAAATTCGTTGAAAAAAAATGCGTGGGCTCCCGCGCTATTTTCTCAACCAGACAGACAAAGCCAGTGACTGGGGGCAGATAATAATAGCTTAGGGAAGGTGCATTTATTTTGTGCCCCCTCTGGCTACTAACATCTGCCCCCAGCCACCCCAGAAAAGGCAAATCTATAATTAGATGCGCCCTTTCTGGCACTTAGCCCGTCTATTCCCATTGCCCTGTAGCGGTGGCGAATGGGTTAATAATGGGTTAAAGCCACCTTGCTATTGGAAGGTGACTTTAAGCCAGGTTAATAATTGAGAGTTGTCAATTAGACAACTCTCAATTATTAATCCTATTGTATGAAATGGTTAAAAAGTACACACACATTAATGAAAAATCATTTTAATGAAATAAATACACAGTTTTTGACCATCTTTTATTGTACAGGTAATCCTCGATTCCCTTGTTCTCCTGTAATAAAAATAAATTAATAAAGCAAGCTTTTTCTTACCTATCCGACGCACAATCAGGTCCCACGCTGTAATCCATCAGAAAGGGTTAACAGGTTTACAGCTAGCAGCACAGCTAAATCCCCCGTCTCACACAGCGATCTCGCTAGCGAGATCGCTGCTGAGTCACTAGTTTTGTGACACAGCAGTGATCTCCCCAGCGATATTGCTGTGTGTGACATTCAGCGACGATCAGCCCCCCTGCTGGGTATCGCTGATCGTCGCTGAATGTCCTGGACATTTTTTTGATCGCTGGTCTCCCGCAGGCCAGCACGCATCGCTGCGTGTGACAGGCGGGAGACCAGCGATCCGCTGGTAACCAAGGTACACAGCGGGTTTCCAGGCACCTCGCAGCGCCTGGAAACCCGACGTGTACCTTGGTTACCAGCTCCCTGCATCAGGGCGCTGGTATCCAAGGTACGCTGCAGGTAACTAAGCGATGTTACCCGCAGTGTCGCTGTGCTGATCGCTGCCCTGAGCTGCCTGTTTGGCAGCTCAGCAGCGATCATGTAGCGATACACCAGCGATCCTGATCGTTGTCGGGATCGCTGGTGTATCGCTATGTGAGACCCGGGCTTAATGCTGGCAGCTCAGCTGTAAACCCCCGAAGGAATGAGCTAATCTCCCAGCTGGCAGGAGAGGAAGTGATTAGTGTGGGAAGCTTAATTGATTGCTTCCTAGGCTAATCAGTTCACTTCAGGTTAGCCGGGGACTCCCTCTGATGTCACTGATGCTGTGCGGTGTCCCGGCATCTTTGGAAAGAGGTGAAACATGCCATCTGGAAAAGGCAATCTTCAAACACGAGACAACTGGAGCAGTTTGCTCTTGAGGTATGTGCCAAAATCCCTGTTGAGAGGTGCAGAAGTCTCATTGACAGTTTCAGGAATCGTTTGATTGCATTGATTGCCTCAAAAGGTTGTGCAACAAAATATTAAGTTAAGGGTAACATCATTTATGTCCAGGCCTATTTCATGAGTTTTATTTTTTTTAAATTCCGTGAAGCATAGTTGAAAAGCAATGTCTGACTTTAATTTGTTCATTTTCATAGATTTTTGATTTATTATTAGTTTTGTCAGATTCAAGTTATTTCTGTGACCATTGTGGGTTTTTTTGTCATTAAACGAGGGGTAACAACAATTTTGACCACGTGTGTATATATACAAAAAACAGACAAACAAGGAAGGACATACAGGGATAAATGAATATACCAATCATACAAATATGGACTCACAGATAACAGAGGTGAATCCTGGGTAGAAAGGGTAGGGAAACTAAATAGTAGAGGACGAGGCATTGCAAACAGCAGAAAGACCTAGCAACAGCCAAAGAGAAACACTCCGAAGCACCTTTACCGACAACCTACTCTTCTGCTCCTCACCAGGCAATACAAGAGTTAACACTGGCAATCTAGATTGCCAGAGGTGAGTATATATAGGAAAAGGGAGTGGACAATGCTGAACAACTGAGTTCATCCAACCTGGGAAGCTGCAGAGACTACAAGCTGAACAGATTCTAGACACCCTGTGCCAGATGCAGCAAAGCAGCCCCAGAACATAACAGAGCCTCCTCCATGTTTCACAGTAGGTACAGTGTTCTTTTCTTGATATGCTTCATTTTCTGTCTGTGAACATACAGCTGATGTGCCTTGCTAAAAAGTTCTATTTTTGTCTCATCTGTCTATAGGACAGTCTCCCAGAAGCTTTGTGGCTGGTGATCATGTAGTTTGGCAAATTCCAGTCTGGCTTTTTAATGTTTTTTTTTTCAACAATGGGTTCTCCTTTGTCATTTCCCATGAAGTCCACTTTGGCTCATACAACGATGGATAGTTGAAGTTCACCTGTAATCTGTTTAGAAGTTTTTCTGGGCTCTTTTGTTACCATTCGTATTATCCGTCTCTTTGATTTGTCATCAATTTTCCTCCTGCGGCCACGTCCAGGAGGTTGGCTACAGTACCATAAATTTCTGACTAATATGTGCAACTGTAGTCACAGGAATATCAAGCTGCTTGGAGATGGTCTTATAACTTTTACCTTTAACATATTTGTCTATAATTTTATTTCTAATCTACTGAGACAACTCTTTCCTTTGCTTCCTCTGGTCTATGTTGAGTGTGATACACACCATGTCACCAAACAGCACAGTGAGTATCTGTAGCCCTCTATACATGCACAGTCACTGATCCCAAGATTGTAGACACTTGTGATGCTAATTAGTGAACAAAAAAAGCCAAGAAGCCAGTGCTGCCTATGGTTAGTACGCAATACAGTCATGGCCAAAAGTTTTGAGAATGACACAAATATTAATTTTTACAAAGTCTACTGCTTCACTTTTTCTAATGGCAATTTGCATATACTCCAGAATGTTATAAAGAGTGATCAGCTTAACAGCAATTACTTGCAAAGTCAATATTTGGCTAGAAAATGAACTTTATCCCCCAAAACACATTTCAACATCATTGCAGCCCTGCCTTAAAAGGACCAGCTAACCTCTTTTCAGTGATTGCTCCATTAACACAGGTGTGGGTGTTGATGAGGACATGGCTGGAGATCAATCTGTCATGATTAAGTAAGAATGACACCACTGGACACTTTAAAAGGAGGCTGGTGCTTGGCATCATTGTTTCTCTTCTGTTAACCATGGTTATCTCTAAAGAAACACGTGCAGTCATGATTGCAATGCACAAAAATGGCCTAACAGGGAAGAGTATCTCAGCTAGAAAGATTGCACCTCAGTAAACAATCTATCGCATCATCAAGAACTTCAAGGAGAGAGGTTCATTGCTGCCAAAAAGGCTTCAGGGCGCCCAAGAAAGACCAGCAAGCGCCAGGACCGTCTCTTAAAAGTGTTTCAGCTGTGGGATCGGGCTACCAGCAGTGCAGAGCTTGCTCAGGAATGGCAGCAGGCAGGTGTGAGTGCATCTGCACGCACTGTGAGGCGGAGACTCTTGGAGCAAGGCCTGGTCTCAAGGAGGGCAGCAAAGAAGCCACTTCTCTCCAGAAAAAACATCATGGACAGACTGATATTCTGCAAAAGGTACAGGCAGTGGACTGCTGAGGACTGGGGTAAAGTTATTTTCTCTGATGAATCCCCTTTTCGATTGTTTGGGACATCAGGAAAACGCCTCATTCGGAGAAGACAAGGTAAGCACTACCACCAGTCTTGTCTCATGCCAACTGTTAAGCATCCTGAAACCATTCATGTGTGGGGTTGCTTCTCAGCCAAGGGAATCGGCTCTCTCACAGTCTTGCCTAAAAACACAGCCATGAATAAAGAATGGTACCAGAATGTCCTCCGAGAGCAACTTCTCCCAACCCTCCAAGAGCAGTTTGGCGATCAACAATGCCTTTTCCAGCATGATGGAGCACCTTGCCATAAAGCAAAGGTGATAACTAAATGGCTCAGGGAACAAAACATAGATATTTTGGGTCCATGGCCTGGAAACTCCCCAGATCTTAATCCCATTGAGAACTTGTGGTCAATCATCAAGAGACGGGTGGACAAACAAAAACCTAAAAATTCTGACAAAATGAAAGCATTGTGTAATGTATGTAGTACAGTTCATATAGCGTCTTGTGCTTGGGTGCGATGAAAACACATGAGACACAGGTTTGATATAGAATGTCTTGTATTACTTCATACAAGTGGCAAAAAATAGTCACACAGTTTGCAGATACAGAAGCAGGAGACACAGCAGGCCAGAGTAACTGAAGCTCAGCAATCACTCTCCACAACAGGTTCAGGATCTTCTTCTCTGTTACCGTAAGTCCATGCAAACGTGGATCTTTCAAAGAGCAGGGTTCCAGAGTCCACAAGTGTTCCAAAGTTCCTCAGTAGGAATAGCTGGAGTACAAAGTCCAAGGCTTCCAGGAGTCAGGTCACAGGTTCACTGCAGGCTAGATTCTGAAGCACTGATTGCTCAGCTGTGGCTGCTTAAGAAGCAAGAGGGAGAGAATCAGGGCGGGAACATGAAAGCTGGAAACTCCATATTGACTGAGGGCAAGATAGCTGCAGCAAGACAGAAAGCAAAATGGCTGACGGAAAAACTGAGTTTCAAGAACATGTACAAAGAACCTTACACATTGATTGTGCAAGAATGGACTGCTATCAGTCAGGATTTGGTCCAGAAGTTGATTGAGAGCATGCCAGGGAGAATTGCAGAGGTCCTGAAGAAGAAGGGTCAACACTGCAAATATTGACTTGCTGCATTAACTCATTCTAACTGTCAATATAAGCTTTTGTTACTCATATGTTTGCAATTATTATATTTCTGTCTGTGATAAAAACATCTGTCAAACACACATAAAAACCAGAGGGCAGCAGATCATGTGAAAATATAATATTTGTGTCATTCTCAAAACTTTTGGCCATGACTGTACATAAAGTGCATATGCACATATTGGTTTCTAACTGTACTTTAAACTGAGTCATTTAGCAAACAATTGATCAATTCTTTGCATTTAATATAGTCTTGCTTTTAATATATTTAGGAGGCCGTAATGGCACAGCGTCTATAAAAACGTAGCGTAGGACTGCCCCATCTGAGAATGCCGTGACGTGGCGGGGTGGTTCAAAGAATTGATCAATTGTTTGCTAAATGTCTCAGCTTAAAGTACAGTTAGAAACCAATATGTGCATATGCACTTTATGTATTGCATACTAACCATAGGCAGCGCTGGCTTCTTGGCTTTTTTATTTAATATTGGTTTGTGGCTGACCCCCACTTTTTGCCGTGCGAACTTGATTATGCACGTCATTTTATCTGTCTTTATTGTGATTGATCTAGGCTGTTGTACACACTTACAGCAGCCCTACCCTCCCCCATAGGCTCTACTTGATTATGCATATGTGTCTTGGCCTGTTTCACCCGTCATCCATGGTTGCTGGTTTGGCAGTGTGGAGGTCAGATCTGAAATGTCCGGATGTCTTGTCCGGACCTGGTCGGTCTTTATCTGCCCTTGCCCTTCTGGCGCCATGGGAGTGTTTCAGAAATTCTTCAGGTACGTTTGCATTTAATATAGTCTTGCTTTTAATATATTGTTGAGGCTGTTATCCAGACACTGTGCATTGCACTTTTCTGTGTGACGTATGTCCTAAGCAAGCCTATTTCTGTGCTTTTGTCCACTAGACAGTTAACACCTTCATCATCACTATTTTTGTGATAGGGTGGCTGTTCTCATCAGTGGAAGGCACCTGAGCTTCTCCAGCCTTTATCAATGGGAGTTTGCTGCATCCTGCTAGTGCCTTGTTCATCTAACAAGTTTTGGTGAGGCTATTTTAGAGTTGTGTTTTTGCTAAAAATGTTTGGGATTTTTAAGTCCTTTTTATCTTTGTCTGTGAGCTTTGAATTGATAGTTAGTTACTCGCAATAAAATGGGGACCCTTGACGTTGGGTTGCGAGCTTAACTGCTTTGGCCAAACCAGTAACCAATACCTCATTTGACGCATTTATCATATGCATCATTTTTGCACTTTTTATCATTTTTTGCAGGATGCAGCTAGGCTCCTTTTTGTTGGCTTGTTTTTTTTTGTGTTATGCACATATAGTGCTGAACAGCCCGCCTTCCATCATAGGCGTTATAAATAGGCTGTTATCCAGACACTGTGCATTGCACTTTCCTGTGTGACTTATGTCCTAAGCAAGCCTATTTGTGTGCTTTTGTCCACTAGACAGTTAACACCCTCATCATCACTATTTTTGTGATAGGGTGGCTGTTCTCATCAGTGGAAGGCACCTGAGCTTCTCCAGCCGTTATATATGGGAACTTGCTGCATCCTGCTAGTGCCTTGTTCATCTAACAAGTTTTGGTGAGGCTATTTTTCATGTTGTGTTTTTGCTAAAAATGTTTGGGATTTTTAACTCCTTTTTATCTTTGTCTGTGAGCTTTGAATTGATAGTTAGTTACTTGCAATAAAATGGGGACCCTTGACGTTGGGTTGCGAGCTTATCTGCTTTGGCCAAACCAGTAACCAATACCTCTTTTGATGCATTTATCATATGCATCATTTTTGCACTTTTATCATTTTTTGCAGGATGCAGCTAGGCTCCTTTTTGTTGGCTTGGTTTTTTTGTGTTATGCACATATAGTGCTGAACAGCCCGCCTTCCATCATAGGCGTTATAAATTGGCTGTTATCCAGACACTGTGCATTGCACTTTCCTGTGTGACTTATGTCCTAAGCAAGCCTATTTGTGTGCTTTTGTCCACTAGACAGTTAACACCTTCATCATCACTATTTTTGTGATAGGGTGGCTGTTCTCATCAGTGGAAGGCACCTGAGCTTCTCCAGCCTTTATCTATGGGAGCTTGCTGCATCCTGCTAGTGCCTTGTTCATCTAACAAGTTTTGGTGTAGTATAGTAAAGTGCCACCTTTTATAAAAGGACCAAATACTGGAATAAACAGCCGGTGCCCTAAATAGGAAACAATAGCTATAGCAAAGAAAGGGTTTTTCAAAAAAAACAAAAAAAATTATAAAATATAACTTTTATTTCTACAAGTTTAAAAGGACACACATCATATAATAAAATACAAATGTTCCAAAGACGATGTAGCTAAAAGATACCTCAAAGCTGAAAAGGAGAAATAGTGCTGCTCCCTATAAACAGCTATCATAGGCACAAAAACAGTAGGTGAAAAATTAAAACCAAAAAAGCTCTCAATTACCACAATGGTCACATAAGACCCAGAGAATAAAGTACGTGTAATGCAGATAAACTCTGTTTGCTTATGTGTAAACAACCAATAAGTGGTATGAAGCTATAATCATGATCATGGTGAGTCCTTAATAAATAAATGGAACAATCTCACTTAATAATAATATAATAATAATAATAATAATCTTTATTTTTATATAGCGCTAACATATTCCGCAGCGCTTTACAATCTCACCCATAGATGACTTTTAACTCCTACAAGCACCCTGTATTCCGCGCATCAGTACATGGTACCAATCATCATCTCCTATAGTAGTCCGTTCTTAAGGGCCACAAGGGGTAGTGCAAATGGAGCTTGAGACCACCTCCCTACACGTTTCTTCTCATACAGGGATTCATCAGGGTATCAAGGTAGTCTGATAAGGAGGTCCATACATCCTCTCACCTCCTGTAATTCGGCCTAAGTGCTGAGCATCTTTTTAGATTTACCGCACAATGCCCGGCGTCCAGATTCTGGCAACGTCACTTAAGTCCTTTACTGCGCATGTCTAGACATCGCAGATGCCGGCGGTTTGTATTCCAAACCTCGTTCTGAGGTGATGACATCATATTCATTCCCTTTAACCGGAAAGCAAACCAAGCCTCGTTCTGAGGTGCTATTCACTTCTACCTATTTTCTCCCATCAGAACATCGTACTTCCGGTTTAGCTCTTTTTAAGTGCTCATATATCCCGCATCATATACCTCACTCTGGAGCGCATATCGGGACAGCAACCTTGAGAAAGGTCTACACCTAGGACCGAAACGTCGCTATATGGACCATTAAAAATAGCACCTTTTTTCAACTTTATTATGATGTGCTGCCACAATCTTTTTATTTCTACAAGTTTTTTTTTTAAAACTTTTTTTGCTAACGCTATCATTAAACGAGGGCTACCAACAATTTTGACCATGTGTGTATATGTATAATTCCCCCACATGTTTTCCCACATGGAACAGAAGCCCCCTCCTCTAGCTTGCTCCTTAAGGCAAAGAAAGCTCCAGCAACGTGCTAGTAAAACAGGCTTAATCAGGATGGGGGGTGAACCTTAGCCAGTGGACAATACTGGTGGCATCATCCCCCAAACCTGAGGCTAGCCACACCCCTTTCTGCTGGATAATATGAAGATCACATGGCTGAGTATAACTGACTCTGACTCTGTAACCTCTTACTTACTAGGCCTTAGGGATAGTGAGCCATAGGTGGGAGGGCTGATATTGCATGTGTGATTTGGGTAATTCGGGCAGTTAATCGTGAGTTATTACTGTGTGATATTGTTGTGTTATTACTGTATTAGCGCTGTAGTATCAGTATATGTGTATATATATATTTATAGTCATCTGCTTGGGTATAAATATATATCTATGCAATAGACTGTAGACTTGTGTGTGTAGCAAATATCCTTTATTGATACACTGTTTTGCATCAGCTAGTGTATAATACAAGGAAAACAAAGGTGCATGGAGAGTCCCACTTTAATAACTATAATTTAGCTATTTCTGAAGCAAAACTGGCGTCCTTTATCAGTGGCGAACCAGCCAGGAGACAAACCTACAATTTTAGGAAAACCTTTATCTGAGGTTCAATGTGAATGCAATTATAACAGGATTTGTTAGTGTATTGGTTGTTTTCTGTTCTCTATCAGACCCCCTGTGAGGTAAATAAGTTTTTTTTGCTGGTACTTTTATTTTTAGCTCCAGTTTTCCATAGCATTCATAATGATAAGAGTAACACAGATCGCAGGATAATGGATGCGGTGGTTTTGTTAGAATAAGATAGGTAGAGAGGTGTGGGTTCACCTAGGCCTCGTAGTTCAGCAGTTAATTGTTTTTATTTGTTTGTTTTAAAAATTTTTAGTTTTCTGTGCATTTTGGATTGGATAAAGGTTGTTGTTACTTGAACAAAGACAGGCAGAGAAGCATGGACAGAAAACGGACATACACGATGGAGTGTGGTGTTCTATTGTGTGCTTAGACCTTGAAGTTTGGACGGATAAAATGTTTTGTTTAAAACTTGATGCAGGATACAACTAAGAACAGTGTACCTTAGTTTCACGTTTTGTTTTCCTAGGGTGTTAAGTAGCTGTGAGAGTTGTATGTTACTCTTTTGAATTGTGAAAAACTGGAAGGAGTTTCTGTTTAGAAACAGAAGCAATTGACTAGATCGTACTAAACAAAAATTGTATTCATTTTGTGGGGTTCAGGAGTCGAGGCATTAGCTAATTTACTGGGCAGCTCAAGAAAGGTTCACACGGGGAAGTCATCTATTTATGCTATTTTATCTCTAGTGTTAATATGTAGTTGGTGTAATAATAATATTAGCAAATACCTCCACTTAGAAATATAGCATAGTCTTTTCTGATTCTCTATGTCTCTTTCCTCATGTGCAAACATTACAGCAGGTTAGGGACCCATGGAACTGACTGAGAAGACAGAGTGACCTTCCACCTTAAATGAGTCCTTGCATAGAACGAGGCGTCTCGAGTAGAGATTAGCAAATCTTTCAAGGTTTGGTTCGGTGAACAGCCTGATGTTCACCAAACAGATAGTCAAATATACCCAAACCCCTCTGAATTCAATAGGAGGCAAACGCATAGACAACACCTTCAAGGGGGCCAAAAAGCTGCCAAAACAGCTCAAATTAGGGGCAAACACCAGGAAAAGTGGCATCAATTGACCCAGAATACAGATAGTAAACTTGCACAGCATGGATGCACAGGACAAGGCTTAGACCAGGATTTCTACCTTAAACATTTATCAGTACCAGGTGGATGAGTGACAGGTGTAGGCCTGGTGCTTTGAGAGCCCTCCAAATTCAGGCAACACACATGAAGGTGTCCAAACTTGAAGTGCAAACATTTACAAAAAATAGGGGCAGACACCAGAAAAAGTGACATCAATTAACCCATAGTAGAAAATTGATAATGGCACAGCAGCAGTCAGCAATGGGCCATGCATGACGTATCTGTGTCTGGGCCAGTTTAAATTAAGATGACGTGGGTGAGGAACCAGTGTAAGCCCGTTTTGCTGGGAGCCTTGATACCTCATGCAACAGCTAAAACTGTTTTTTTTGCTCATTCATGCTCTCCTGCAGGGCCGGCTCCAGGTTTTTATGGGCCCCGGGCGAAAGAGCCTCAGTGGGCCATTTTAACACAGACCACGATTCATGATGCACAGATACAGCAGAGAAATATGGGTACAGTACAATGCCAAATACTTCACTTCTTCCATTACATGACTGATATCTATTGTAAATTGTACAATAGCTCAAAAACCGCCAAATCCTCACAGCGCACAGTACAGACTGGACAGTACAGTCCTCCATACAATATTATGGGCACCACAGTCTCCCCCTCATCGCCCATATAATACCCCATGCAGGATGTCACCCCCCATATAATGCTCCATACAGAATACTGGACCCAATATAATGCTCCATACAGGATACTGGTCCCCATATAATGCTCCATACAAAATATGGAGCTCTCCTCTGCGCTGTACTGCGTTCTGCACTGTTACGGCTCAGGAAAGGGCGCTGTGGAAAGACTCCCCATTATCATCATGATTACCTCCCCATCATCATCATTGCCTCCTTATCATCATGGCCTCCTCATTATCATCAATGCCTGCCCATCATCATCATCTCCTCCCATCATCATCTTCTCCCCATCATCAATGCCTGCCCATTATCATCAATGCCTGCCCATTATCATCATCTTCTCCCCATCATCATCAATGCCTCCCCATTATCAGCAATGCCTGCCCATCATCTTCTCCCCATCATCAATGCCTGCCCATTATCATCAATGCCTGCCCATTATCATCATCTTCTCCCCATCATCATCATCAATGCCTCCCCATTATCAGCAATGCCTGCCCATCATCATCTTCTCCCCATCATCAATGCCTGCCCATTATCATCAATGCCTGCCCATTATCATCATCTTCTCCCCATCATCATCATCAATGCCTCCTCATTATCAGCAATGCCTGCCCATCATCACACACAGACAGCATCACAGCACACAAGGACTCTCTCACATACATACATACATACATACACACACACACACACACACACACAAAGCACCGCACTACATACACACAGACACACACACACACAGACACACACACACACGTCTTACCTGCCCAGCGTCCGCTCTCTCTGCCACAGCCGGCCACTGAATGATGACGTCATTCAGCGGCGCTGCTGTGAGAGGAAGCGCCGGCGCCCCCTGGAGCCCGGAGCTGCGGCTGCGGAGGCACGGGAGAGGTAAGTATTGTGCCAACTGATGCCGGGGCCCTGAGCAAGCGGGGGGGGCCCAGTGGCGGCGCTGACACCGCTCTCCTCCTCTAACGGGCGCGGGGGTGCCAGACTGCGAGTGGGCCCCCCCGCCTGCTCAGGGCCCCGGCACTTGCCCGGGTGTGCCGGGTGCTGACGCCGGCCCTGCTCTCATGGCACAAATATCATTTTGGTACACCACTTATGTTACAAAAATTTAAGGATAGTAACACAGGTAGTTGACTGATCATTTTAACCACAGTAGAAATTTAATAATGGCACAGCACAGCAGTAGTCAGCCATGGGCCATGCATGAGGTATCAGGGTCTGGACAAGCATTTAGAGTATTGATTTTAAGTTTAAATTAAGGTGAGGTGGGTGAGGGACCAGTGTAAGCCTGCTTTATTGGGAGCCCTGTTACGTCATGCAACAGCTCAAAATGTTTTTTTGCTCAGCTACACTCAGATGGCACAAATATCATCTTGGTAGACTACTAATGTTAGAAAAATGTAAGAATAGTAACACAGGTAGTTGACTGGAAGTAAATGCAAGCGTGCCAGCCTGGGAGCGCTACTGCTACAGGCAACACACATGAAGGTGACCCAACTTGGAGTCCAAACATTTACAACAATTAGGGGCAGACACCAGGAAAAGTGGCATCAATTGACTCATAGTAGAAATTTGAAATGGCACAGCAGAAGTCAGCCATGGACCATGCATGAGGTATCAGGGTCTGGGCCAGTATTTAGAGCTTTGAATTTAAGTTTAAATTAAGATGTGGTGGGTGAGGGACCAATGTAAGGCTGCTGTGCTGGGAGCCCTGATACCTCATGCAATAGCTCAAATTGGTCTTTTGCTCAGCCACCCTGAGGTGGCACAAATATCAGCTTGGTAGATCACTAATGTTAGAAAAATTCAAGGATAGTAACACAGGTAGTGTCTGATACCCCTTCCACTACAGGTAACCAACCAGATGGAGATCCAACTTGGAGTCTCCATGTTTCAAAAAATTATTGTCACACACCACTAAAGTGGCATCAATTTCCCAAGAGTAGAAATAGTATAATGGGGCTCTGACACCCTTTCCACTACAGGCAACCCACCAGACAACCCACCAGATGGAAACACAACTTGTAACATCAGCAGCAGTAGCAACAGGAAGCAGAGAGAAACCAAGACACAGGTGTCACAGACTGCAATAATGCGAGATCAATGCAGAACACTAAAAACTACACCAGCGCCAAGTCTGCCCAGTCAGCGACTGGGGTGCAAAAGTCATTGGAGATCCATGACTTGTTCATCTTGATGAAAGTTAGGTGATCTACACTTTCAGGGGACAGCCGGATGCACTTATCTGTCAGGACACAACTATCAGCACTGAAGACAAGTTCTGAGAGAACTCTTGCTGCTGGGCATGACAAAACTTCGAAGGCATGACACGCACGCTCAGACCACTCTTCCATTTTTAAAAAACAAAATACAATAGAATCCAAATTCCCCATAAAGGCATTGATATTGAACATGAGATACTCCTGAATCATCCTCTCCAGTGGTTCACAATGTGTCAGACTTATACTCTGTGTTAGAATCTATTCAGTTTGACCATCCGACATCTTGCTGTGGTTTCTGGCTGCTGGCCTTTTTCCCCTGGTGCTGGGCTTGTCGTTGATCAGGTGATTGTATCACCCTTTATTACCCTGCTCCTGCCTCCAAGTCCTTGCTGTACATCAGTGTTAATCTGCTTGAGTTCTGGCTAGGAGCCTTGTTAGCTTGGTGCTATACTTTGTGCAGTTCTGGGAACTCTAGTTCTGCTTGCTTAGTCTTTTTGTTTTTTCTTTTGTTTTGGCAGCTTCCTCTATTTCCCTGCTAGTAGGTTACCAGTGTTTTGTTCCCAGTCCCTAGATCTTTCAGGGATCCCCTTCCTCCACCTTCAGGTCTTCGCTTGAGTCTAGACTAGGATCGTCGATGGGTCTATTCGCAAGGAATAGGTCGCCTGCTCCATCGTAGAGATTGAGTCTAGTCCTAGTGCAGGGTCAGATTCCCCCCCGGCTCTATTCCTGAGTTGCAGACCCATAACACTCTGTTCTGCTGGTGCACAGGCTGAACTAAAAAATATATGAATCGACTCACAGAAATTGTTTTTACCCCTTCCACTGCTGCTGCTGCTAATGTTTTTGCCTTTTGATGTTCCTGTAAGAAGTCTTTAACTGCAATGCTCACTGTGTGCCTCAATGCTATGTTGTGGAAAACCACTCTTAAGATTGTCTACAAGCATGTTTCGAAACTGCAGCATACAGGAGTCCCCTGGGGGAAACATCTCATAAAATTTACTCTTGTACAATGGATCTAGCAGAGTGGCAACCCAGTAGTCAGCACCTTTTCTATTCCTAATAATACAGGCATCATGTTGCAGATAGTGCTGCAAGAAGGTGCTTATGTTTCGGGTGCTTCCATGAGGTCCAAGTCCATGGTGTGTTGGTGGCGGTGTAACACTCAAGCTTGCTTACTCCAACCTCTTTCGCCAACAACAGACAACAGAGAGGGAATCATTATCCTCTTCATCTTCTGACTGTCGAGTGTCCATCGCCTCTTCCTCCTCATCTTCCTCCATTTGTTCCACGGCTCCTGCACCATCACTAACAGTTTGTCTGGTACCTTGAACCTCCCTCGATTGCTGTAATCCTCCCTCCTATAGCACACACCTGTGCAACGACAGTCCAGAACTTAGAGATATTGTTATCCCTTCCACATCCTCCTCTGCTTACACCTCTTCCTCTGTGACCACCACATCCTCCCGCAAACTGCTCAAAGTGTGCTCTAGCATGTAGATGACCGGAATATTGATGCTGATGATGGCATCGTCAGCGCTAACCATCTTAGTAGCCATTTCAAAACTGTGCAGAATGGTGCAGAGGTCCTTCATCTGTGTCCACTCTGCAAGCGTGATTTGCACCACAACCGTACTGCGTTGGCCCAGGCTATGCAAAAGGACATACTGAAGCAGGGCTCGTTGCAGCCACCACAATCACTGCAACATGTGCAGAGTGGAATTCTACCATGTTGGCACATTGCATATCAAATGGTTAACCAGTAGGCTAAATAACCTCTGTAGCGCTGCAAGTCGATGACCTGTGTGGAGTGAATGGTGAACTTGAGCACACAGCAACCATGCTTTCTTCAGCAGCGCATCCAGATTGGGATAGTAGCATATCCACCAGTCGGAAAGGCAGCTTTCCATGACCAAGAGATTGGAGACGGTGTAGTTCAAGTTCTTTGCGTTAGCAAAACATTTAAAAAATTTTGTAAGTGTTCCTGCAGCGAACAAAGTTTATCAGGACGTCCATAACATCTGGACTAAGGTACAAGTTAATTTAGCTGCAGCAAAGAATAAGAAGACTACTGACAGATATCATCGACCTGTATCCAACATCGCCCCTAGAGATAAGGTATGGCTTACCACTTAAAACATCCGACTAGAGTTGAGCAAAACAGGTCGGTCAGATTCATAAGTCGCCGACTTTCGCCAAAGTCGAGTTTCGCGAGCGAAACCCGACCATAGCGTCAAGTCGGCCATGTGTTCGGTAAAACGAGCGCCAAAGTCGGTTTTCACATAATGCTTGCAGGCGCCTTTTTTCAGCCAATGAGCAAGGACGTACACTGTGGGCAACGAGATGACATGGGCAGCGTCCACCACCATCTTAGAGAAGGGCATTGCAGTGATTGGCTTGCTTTGGGGGGCGTCATAGTGTCTATAAAAGCCCTGAACGCCGACCACCATTTTACTTCTGCCGATCTTAACAGTAGGGAGAGGTTGCTGACGCTGTTTATCAGTAGGGAGAGAGATAGGGCTGGAAAGAGAAGTTGTTATGTGCTTGTGCTGATAGCAATTGTGCTGTACAGTTAGTGTGCAGTGACAGGGGAGGATTTTCTTGTGTGCAGCAGCGCTGGTTATTAGGCTGCCTGCTAGCTGTATTGCTGTGCGTACACTGCTGTGCAGACTGCTTTTTACACAGGACTAATACTTTTATTCTATTTTCTGCACACTTACCGACCGTTCATTTTTTCCCACACCGTATAGAGCTGTACGCTCCTCACACACTACCGTGTACTGGCTGGTATCACGGACAAATAACGTATTTTTCGGACTATAACACGCCCTTTTTCCCGAAAAAATTGTGAGGAAAATGGGGGGTGCGTCATATAGCCCGAACGCAGGCTTACAGGGGGGGTTGCGGCAGTGGTGTGGCGGTGGCGGTGGCAGAGGTGCGGTGTTGCAGAGGCGCGGTGGGCGGTGTGCACCTGAGCAGGGTCCCTTTCTCAGGTGGTGAGATGACGCCGCAGCACGGAGAGCAGACAGGAGAGCAGAGCCGGGTTTGTTGGTGGTGGCGGCCATCTTCCTGAGGCGGCGCATGCGCATATAGAGTACTCTGCTTCCTGTGGCTTCAGGAAAATGGCCGTGGGAGGCCGCGCGTGCGCAGATAGAGATCGCGGTGGCCATTTTCCTGAAGCCTCAGGAAGCAGAGTACTCTATCTGCGCACGCGCCGCCTCAGGAAGATGGCCGCCACCGACAAACCCGGCTCTGCTCTCCGTGCCGCGGCGTCACCTCACCACCTGAGGAAGGGATCCTGCTCAGGTGCACGCCACCCACCGCGCCTCTGCAACGCCGTACCTCTGCCACCGCCACACCACTGCCGCAACCAACCCCCCGGTAGCTTGTGATTAACCCGGCTTTCCTTGGACATCGGGCCGAGGCGTCACCTCACCTGAGGAAGGGACCCTGCTCAGGTTCACGCCGCCCACCACGCCTCTGTAACGCACACACCTCTGCCACCGCCACACCACTTCCGCAACCAACCCCCCGGTAACTTGTGGGACACCCGGCTTTCCTTGGACACCGGGCCGCGGCATCACCTCACCTGAGAAAGATGAGTATCAGCATCACCGCATCTCTGCCACACCACTGCCGCAACCCCTGCTGTACCACCGCCGGCCCTCAGGTACCTTAAAATTCGGACAATAAGACGGACCCCCATATTGTAAAAATCTTTTTTTCTGCTATTTTCACCCCAAAATTTGGGGTGCGTCTTAAGGTCCGATGCGTCTTATAGTCCGAAAAATACGGTACATGCATTGCGGACTATCTGTGTGTGACTCCGGAAATATATACGGAGATTTAAATTTTCCCCTAAACTGTATAGAGCTGCACGCTTCTGAGACAGTACCGTATTTCTGCCTTTTGTATTACGGTCAAATCCATACTGAGTGAGCGTCTGTGTGTGACTCCGGAAATATATACGGAGATTTCAATTTTCCCCTAAACTGTATACAGCTGTACGCTTCTGAGACAGTACAGTTTTTCTGCTTTTTGTATTCAGGTCTAATCCATACTGAGTGAGCGTCTGTGTGTGACTCCGGAAATATATACAGAGATTTCAATTTTCCCCTAAACTGTATACAGCTGTACGCCTCTGATACAGTACCGCTTTTCTGCATTTTGTATTCTGGTCTAATCGATACTGAGTGAATGTCTGTGTGTGACTCTGGAAATATATACGGAGATTTAAATTTTCCCCTAAACTGTATAGAGCTGTACGCATCTGAGACAGTACCGTTTTTCTGCCTTTTGTATTGCGACCAAATCCATACTGAGTGAGCGTCTGTGTGTGACTCCGGAAATATATACGGAGATTTCAATTTTCCCATAAACTGTATACAGCTGTACGCTTCTGATACAGTACCGTTTTTCTGCCTTTTGTATTACGGTCTAATCCATACAGAGTGAGTGTCTGTGTGTGACTCCGGAAATATATACAGAGATTTCAATTTTCCCCTAGACTGTATACAGCTGTACGCTTCTGATACAGTACCGTTTTTCTGCTTTTTGTATTCTGGTCTAATCCATACTGAGTGAGCGTCTGTGTGTCACTCCAGAAAAATATATGGAGATTTCAAATTTCCCCTAAACTGTATAGAGCTGTATGCTTCTGAGACAGTACCGTTTTTCTGCCTTTTGTATTATGGTCAAATCCATACTGATTGAGCGTCTGTGTGTGACTCCGGAAATATATATGGAGATTTCAATTTTCCCCTAAACTGTATACAGCTGTACGCTTCTGAAACAGTACCGTTTTTCTGCCTTTTGTATTACGGTCAAATCCATACTGAGAGAGCGTCTGTGTGTGACTCTGAAAATATATACGGAGATTTCAATTTTCCCCTAAACTGTATACAGCTGTACGCTTCTGAAACAGTACCGTTTTTCTGCTTTTTGTATTCTGGTCTAATCCATACTGAATGAGCATCTGTGTTTGACTCCGGAAAAATATACGGAGATTTCAATTTTCCCCTAAACTGTATAGAGATGTACGCTTCTGAGACAGTACCGTTTTTCTGCCTTTTGTATTACGGTCAAATCCATACTGAGTGAGCGTCTGTGTGTGACTCCAGAAATATATACGGAGATTTCAATTTTCCCCTAAACTGTATACAGCTGTACGCATCTGATACAGTTCCGTTTTTCTGCCTTTTGTATTACGGTCAAATCCATACTGAGTGAGGGTCTGTGTGTGACTCCGGAAATATATACGGAGATTTCAATTTTTCCCTACACTGTATACAGCAGTACGCTTCTGATACAGTACCGTTTTTTCTGCCTTTTGTATTACGGTCAAATCCATACTGAATGAGCGTCTGTGTGTGACTCCGGAAATATATACGGAGATTTCAATTTTCCTTCTAAACTGTATAGAGCTGTACGCTTCTGATACAGTACCATTTTTCTGCCTTTTGTATTACGGTCAAATCCATACTGAGAGAGTGTCTGTGTGTGACTCCGGAAATATATACAGAGATTTCATTTTTCCCCTAAACTATATACAGCTGTACGCTCCTCATACAGTACCATATATCTGCTGGTATTTTTGGTACATTTTCCCAAACATGAGGTAGTATGGTGGAAGTGGCCGCGGATGTGGGGGGCCAGCTGGAACTGATGGTGGTGGTGGTGCAGCTGCTGGTAGTGCTAAAAGCACAATAGCACCTAAGGCAGAGGTGTTGAGCCTGCGTCATTGTCTGGCTCCAGAAGGCCTGGAAGGCTCCCTTTTCTGGGAGTAGGTAAAGCGCTTTTAAAGCCGGAGCATCAGGAACAAGTTTTGGCTTACATTGCCGAAACAGCCTCCAGCTCTATCGCCTCCTCTTCTGAAGTTTCAAAAACTGCAAGCACTGATTCGTCAGTGCAGGCTCCTGTGTTATGAATGTTTTAGAAATGAATTCTGAGCAGAAGCTCCCTCTGGTGGTTACAAACAGTACTGAACCATTCAATGAGAATTGGCAATCAGGAATTACAGACTGGCTGGATATAAGGGAGGTTTCCCCCCCCCATTATGGTTGCCGGTGATCAATTGTTCTTGTCTCAACGTTGTTTCCTGGTTCACTTGGAAGCTTGCTGAGTCTTGCCTCTTCTCCTGCTCTCAGATAAGATATTTTCTGTTTTTTGTTTTTGAGCTTGCCATTTGCATTTTTCTCTGCATTTCTGTGAGGTTGGCCAGGTTCCCCTTCCCAGGGGGCTTGGGCTCCTCTCGGTTCCTCTGGAGCCACTGTTGTTTGTTCATTTGCCTTTTCCAGTTTTTTCTGTGGCTGCGGCTTAGTTTTGTTACACCAGAGAACTAATTTAGGTGGTAGAGGTCGTGTGATCTCAGGTGTTTTTGCAATTAGTAGCGTTGGCTTTTTTTTTGCAGTAAGTATCCTTCCTATCCTTTTCTGTCTAGGCAGATTGGGCCCCAGCGTTTGCGCATACTATTTTCTGTCTGTGTCTGTATTTCCTCTTGTCTAACAGCCATTACATGTTTGGGGGCTTCCTATGTTCTTTGGGGATCTGCTCCGGGGCAGATAGCTTTCCTCTTTCTATCTTTAGGTGTAGTTAGCCTCTCAGGCTGTGACGAGGCGTCTAGGACCAACGTAGGAATGCTCCACGGCTGCCTTTAGTTGTGGTGGTTAGTCAGGGTACTGCAATCCAGTAGATTCCAACCTCTCTGGTGTATTGCCGTTTTTGCCTGCTCTCCTCAGCTACCAAAACATAACACTCCTGGTCAGGAACAACACCTTTCCTTTTGTCCTTCAGCCCCAACAAAAGTGAAGGATGCGGCAGGCCACACTTCAGATTACTCCATGGAGCTCTTTTCACATACCATGCCTGGTCTATCAAGTCAAATCCTGAATTCCCCAGTCCAAGATGAATATGACATGGAATGCACTGATGCACAGCCACTGCTATATGATTCTGCTGGTACATTCACCCAGAGCACTACATTGCCCTCGCAGTCTACTGAGCCAGAATCTGACCCTGATGAAACTCAGGTGCCCCTTCCCACATACTATACCACGTTACACGGTGACACAGAGGAAGGTGCAGAAGAAATTGAAGAGGTGTCAGGAGTCGAACCCAGTACCTCTTGTCCACTGGCCAGCAGCTCTACCATCTGAGCTATTCTGCTGGCTGCAAAGTTCCTTGCTGAACCCTGATACCATTGACTGTTCTTCCTGATTAGCTACACCTAGTGCTCTTTTGATTGGGCCTCTGATTGCCAATTACACACCCTATATAAACCTGGCCCTGTGGGTGTGTCATTGCGAGATTATTGAGCTCCAAGCCTTTAGTCAAGCGTTTCCTGCTGATCCATTGCTACAAACACTGCTCTCCTGTGAACCGACCTCGGCCTGCCTTCTGACTACGCTCTCCGCCTGATCCATTGCTACAAACACTGCTCTCCTGTGAACCGACCTCGGCCTGCCTTCTGACTACGCTCTCCGCCTGATCCATTGCTACAAACACTGCTCTCCTGTGTACCGACCTCCGGCTGCCACCTGACTACGTTATCTGCCTGCTCCTCTGTTACCGAACTGCCTTTCCTGTGTACCGACCTCCGGCTGCCACCTGACTACGTTATCCGCCTGATCCATTGCTACAAACACTGCTTTCCTGTGTACCGACCTCCGGCTGCCATCTGACTACGCTACCTGCCTCTGTTTCCCCTAGTGTTTGCAGTAACATCGGCTCCAACCCAGACGGGATCTTGACAGAATAATCTCGCGCCAAAATGGAGTCCGCTGTGAACACCCTGAGACGGCAAGTTACGGAGCTTCAAAGTTTTTGTACTGACTCTCAAGGAAAATATGCCAAATTACAAACTGATTTCACGGCGATACAACAGGAAGTAATTGAGCTACAAAAACAACTTCTGGACGTGCGCAATTCAGGGTCCGAATCAAACGCGCGGCTGCCGCTGCCTGCAAAGTTCAGTGGGGATCGCAAGCAGTACCGAGGATTCCTCAATCAATGCCGCATATACTTCCAGATGCAACCTGCTCCCTTTACCAGTGAGAGGAAGAAAGTTTTTTTCATGATAAATCTCCTGACGGATGAAGCTCTTGCTTGGGCTTCACCTTATGTAGAAAAGGACTATGACCTCCTTAATGACCTGGAAGCCTTCACCGCAGCTATGAATCAAGTTTTTGATGACCCAAACCGCTGTGCCACAGCAGAAACCAAATTACATAATTTGCGCCAAGGACGTCGCTCTGTTGCGGAATACACATCGGAGTTCCGTCGCTGGGTGGCCGACACCACCTGGAATCCAGCGGCCCAGAGAAGTCAATTTCGACGAGGGTTATCAGAACCAGTGAAAGACGAGCTTGCCAGGGTTGAGACCCCTGACCAGTTGGAGGACTTTATTCAACTATGTATCCGGATTGACCAGAGACTTACTGAAAGGAGAAAGGAGAGACTGCGAGCACTTGGGAATAGCCCTGGCTTCTCATTTTCAGCATCGGACCACCAAGAAAAGACGCAAGGCGTGTCTGAACCGATGCAGATCGACGTCATCCGAAGACCACCTCTGCACAGGAGAAGGAGAGGCGACGTGCAGAACATCTCTGCCTCTATTGTGGGGACCCTGGACACTATGCCATCAACTGTCCTAACAAAAGGACTATAGCCTTTACTAACAACAGGTCTGCCAGCAATATGGACCTTTCTCAGCAGTCGGATTCCATCTTGCAGACTATCTCATCAGTAACGCCAGAAATAGACAAAATACATACTACATCATCTCATTTTGTAATCCCCATTCAGGTTGTAATGGGCACCCAAAAAATACAATGCTCTGCCCTGTTGGATTCGGGAGCAGGAGGGAATTTTATGGACTTAAAATTTACACGTGATAATAATATTTCCAGTAGGACCAAATCCACACCAATTGAAATGGAAACGGTGGATGGATCACCCTTGTCTTCTGGACCTGTCACGCATGAGACAATCGAACTGGAGATTTGTATCAAACCGGATCATCATGAAGCTGTCAGTTTCCACCTTATCTCATCTCCGAAATTTCCGGTTATTCTAGGGATCCCCTGGTTTTCAGTCCATAACCCTTCTATCAACTGGGCATCAAGGACCATCACCTTTCCATCTGACTACTGTAAGAATAATTGTCATAAGGAACCCCCTGTTCTCCAACAAGTCCAAATCTCTGAGATTTCGCATGAGAAGGAAGAGAAACTACCACCTCAATATCAGCAGTTCTCTGATGTCTGCAGTAAGAAGAAAGCAGATCAATTACCTCCTCACCGTCCTTACGACTGTCCCATTGAATTGCTGCCAGGAGCAACCATTCCATTTGGACGGATTTACAATCTTTCCGAACCTGAATTGAAGGTATTAAGAAAGTTCCTGGATGAAAATTTAGAGAAAGGCTTTATTCGACCTTCCACATCTCCAGCTGGGGCACCCCTGTTCTTTGTTGAAAAGAAAGACTCCACTCTGCGGCCATGTATTGACTACAGAGAGATGAATAATATCACTGTCAAGAATCGCTACCCGCTACCCTTGATTCCTGAACTATTTGAGAGACTCCGTTCTGCGAAAATCTTTACGAAGCTGGATCTTAGAGGGGCTTACAACCTCATACGGATTCGCCCAGGAGATGAGTGGAAGACCGCCTTCAGAACGAGATATGGACATTTTGAATCTCTGGTTATGACCTTTGGTCTTAGCAATGCCCCAGCCACCTTTCAACATTTTATTAATGATGTATTTCGAGATTTCTTGGACCAATTCGTTGTGGCTTATCTCGATGACATTCTTATATTTTCAGACACCTTGGAAGAGCATCGCAGGCACGTCCAGTTAGTCTTGGAACGACTACAGGAGAACCATCTTTACATTAAACTTGAAAAATGTGAGTTTGAACAAACCAGTATCCAATTTCTGGGATATATCATCTCCCCAGAAGGTCTGAGCATGGATCCCGGCAAAATCAATGCTGTAGTGGACTGGCCTGTTCCAAGAAATTTAAAAGACGTCCAGCGTTTCATAGGATTTGCAAATTTTTACCGAAAATTTATAAAGAACTTTTCACGGATCATACTACCAATTACTACACTAACAAAAAAGACCAAAGCATTTTTCTGGTCTCCGGAGGCACAGGAGGCTTTTGACAAATTGAAAACTCTTTTTACGTCTGCTCCATTGTTAGTACACCCAAATCCTGAATTGCCATTTACTGTCGAAGTGGACGCCTCGGACTCTGCAGTGGGAGCCATTCTGTCTCAGCGAGTTGGGGACAAAATGCAACTTCACCCATGTGCGTTTCTTTCCCACACCATGTCATCTGCAGAAAAGAACTACGACATCGGTAATAAAGAACTGTTAGCCATTAAAGTTGCCTTCTCCGAATGGAGACATCTTTTGGAAGGTGCCAATCACCCTGTGACTGTCCTCACGGACCACAAGAATCTTGAATTCCTCCGTACAGCAAAAAGATTGTCTGCAAGACAAGCACGATGGGCCTTATTTTTCTCAAGATTCAATTTTATAATTTCTTACCGGCCTGGTTCAAGAAATGGCAAGGCTGACGCCCTGTCCAGGATGTGTTCGGAACCTCAGGAGAGGTCTAGTAATGACGATACAATTCTAGGCCCTAAAAGTTTTTTGGGAATATTGCACTCTAGAGGACTATGTAATAGAATTAAAGATGGATATCAAGAGGACTCTTTCCTTAACCATCCTTCGGAAGACGTCGATCTTTCATTCAAAGAGGGGTTTTGGATGCAGAAACACAAAATATATGTACCTGAATCTTCTCGCCTTGAAGTCCTCAAAAGTGTCCATGATTCTAAACTGGCAGGACATCCTGGAGTTGCAAAAACACAAGACTTACTACTTCGTTTCTTTTGGTGGCCTAATTGTAGGAAGGACGTGAGGAAATATGTTTCAACCTGTTTAACATGCGCACGAAACAAGACCCCACGATCGTCTCCTCTAGGACTCTTGCAACCACTTCCAGTTCCATCCAGGCCTTGGGGATCTATTTCCATGGATTTTATTGTGGAACTACCCCCTTCCAAACAGATGACCGTCATCCTTGTCATAGTGGACCGACTCACAAAAATGGCCCACTTTATTCCAACTGAAGGAATTCCTACTGCTGAAAAAACTGCAGAACTGATAATCAAAGAGGTATTCAGGTTACATGGAATTCCTGACAGCGTGGTGTCTGACAGAGGCGTTCAGTTTACGTCAAAATTTTGGAAGAGTTTCTGTACAGCCTTGGGAGTCACGGTGAATCTTTCTACCGCTTTCCATCCTCAGTCCAATGGCCAGACGGAGAGAACGAACCAGACTTTGGAGCAATACCTCCGTTGCTTCATTTCCTATCTTCAGGATGACTGGGTGGACTATTTACCAACAGCAGAGTTTTCCTACAACAACTCCATACATAGCGCTACATCTCAAACCCCATTTTTTGCTAATTATGGAGTACATCCAGTATTTATCCCTAATCTGCCAGTGAACACTCCATTCCTGCTGTAAATGACAGGCTTGCAAAATTACAGGAATCCCAGAAGGAATTATCAGAGATATTACTCAAGACCCAGGAAGTATATAAGGAAGCAGCAGATAAACATCGGAGAGTGCCCCCTGCTCTTCAGGTTGGAGACAAAGTTTGGCTGTCCACTAAAAACCTTAAGACACATGTGCCATCCTCCAAATTGGGTCAGAAATTCATTGGACCTTTTCAAATTTCTGCAAAAATTAACCAGGTTGCTTTTCGTTTGGAACTTCCCAACAATCTAAAGATTCATCCAGTGTTTCACATATCCTTGCTCAAACCCTTCTGTGAAAACCCGTTTCCAGGAAGAATTCAGCCACCTCCTCCACCAGAAAGGATCCGTGGTGAAGAAGAATACATTGTGGATAAGATTCTGGACTCCCGAAAATTCAGAGGTAAACTGCAGTATCTGGTGCAGTGGAAGGGTTACGGACCAGAGGAAAATTCATGGGAACCAAGGGACAACGTCCATGCTCCTAGACTAACAAGAGCCTTTCATCAGAGGTACCCGGATAAGCCAGCTCCTGAGATGTCCAGAGGCCATCCTGGAAGGAGGGGAGTACTGTCAGGAGTCGAACCCAGTACCTCTTGTCCACTGGCCAGCAGCTCTACCATCTGAGCTATTCTGCTGGCTGCAAAGTTCCTTGCTGAACCCTGATACCATTGACTGTTCTTCCTGATTAGCTACACCTAGTGCTCTTTTGATTGGGCCTCTGATTGCCAATTACACACCCTATATAAACCTGGCCCTGTGGGTGTGTCATTGCGAGATTATTGAGCTCCAAGCCTTTAGTCAAGCGTTTCCTGCTGATCCATTGCTACAAACACTGCTCTCCTGTGAACCGACCTCGGCCTGCCTTCTGACTACGCTCTCCGCCTGATCCATTGCTACAAACACTGCTCTCCTGTGAACCGACCTCGGCCTGCCTTCTGACTACGCTCTCCGCCTGATCCATTGCTACAAACACTGCTCTCCTGTGTACCGACCTCCGGCTGCCACCTGACTACGTTATCTGCCTGCTCCTCTGTTACCGAACTGCCTTTCCTGTGTACTGACCTCCGGCTGCCACCTGACTACGTTATCCGCCTGATCCATTGCTACAAACACTGCTTTCCTGTGTACCGACCTCCGGCTGCCATCTGACTACGCTACCTGCCTCTGCTTCCCCTAGTGTTTGCAGTAACATCGGCTCCAACCCAGACGGGATCTTGACAAGAGGAGGTGATGGATGACCCAGTTGTTGACCCGGATTGCATCCATTGGGGGAAGAGGGTGCTGCTGGCAATAGCTCAGAAGAGGAGGAGGATCCGCAGCAGGCATCAACATGGCAGCTGCGGTTATCTGGCAGGCCCGTAGCAGTCCAAAAACGTGTTAAAAAAAACAAAAAGAGTTGCAGGACAGCTTGGCCAGATGGTCAAATTAGCACAGCGTGCAAGCCCTGAAAAGTTGTACCATAGTAGGAAGAGTGCAGTGTGGCACTTTTTTGACCAAAATCCTATTGATGAAGCAAAGGTTATCTGTAAGAAGTGCGGAAGGACCTTTAGCCGAGGGAAAAATGTCTGAAATTTGAATACCAGTTGCATGCTTAGACATTTAAACACCATGCACTTGCAAGCGTGGACGGACTACAAAACCTCAGGTAGCACATGTGCACTTGCTCCGACTGAAGGTAGCCAGCAACGCTACATCGCTTCCCCCACTGTAAGCCCACCGGTTAGCACACCACCATCAAGAAATGTTGAGGTGTCGTCTCAAGGCCAAAGTAGTCAGGGAATCACCATGTTTTTCCAACGAAAGACTGAATCTAGGCCATCACCACCACCATCACCAACCCCCTCTCAGTCCGCCATGTTCACCGCTAGTTCCCACATATGCAGCTCTCAAGTCCAGCTCACCCTAGCAGACACTCTGAGTAGGACAAGAAAGTACTCATGCTCTCATCTGCGTACACTGGCTTTGAACGCCTACATTGCCAAACTGATCTCATTTGAGATGATGCCCTTCCGTTTAGTTGAAAGCGCAGAGTTCCGAAAGCTCATGGCTTACGCTGTCCCACGCTATGACCTACCCAGTCGGCACTTCTTTGCTAGAAAAGCCATCCCTCCCTCCACCTGCATGTGAAAGACCGCATTGTCCATGCACTCAAACAATCGGTGAGTGGAAAGGTGCACCTCACAACAGATGCATGGGCCAATAGGCATTGCCAGGGCCGTTATGTGTCCATCACTGCGCACTGGGTTAATGTGGTGGATGCAGGGTCCACAGGGGACAGCGGTGGTGGGACAGTGCTGCCTAGCCCACGGTATAGGCAACAGTTGGCTGTAGGCGTTCGACCCTCCTCCTCCAGAAGCAAAAGCTCATCGACAGAGCGCAGTCGCACGAGCACTCCATCCGCAGCTGCAAGTGTTGCACACGAGGTGTCACACTATCGAACAGCTAGTGGTAAGCGTCAGCAGGCTGTTTTAAAGATGATGTCTTTGGGCGACAACAGACACACCGCGGAGGTACTGGCCGACTACTTGCAGCGAGAAACTGAGTCATGGCTGGGCAGTCTACATCTTGAGCCAGGCAAGGTATTCAGTGATAACGGCTGTAATTTTGTGGCTGCCAAAGCCCTGGCAAAACTCAGACACATACCTTGCCTGGCTCACACCTTGAACCTGGTGGTGCAGTGCTTCATAAATAATTATCCGGAGTTACCAGCCCTGCTCCATAAGGTGCGAAGACTGTGCTCGCACATCCGTCGCTTGCCAGTAGACTCAGTCATATGCAGAGGCTGCAGAGATCGCTCCACCTCCCCAAGCACCGCCTAATCATAGACGTTGCAACAAGGTGGAACTCCACCATGCACATGGTTGAGAGGCTGGGCGAACAGAGGCAGGCTGTAATGCATTTGTGGGAGGATACACGGGCAGGTGTCACGCTGTATAGCAGATATATATATGTGATGACAATAATCTATATCAAAAGGGCAACATACTATATAACATGCGCATAGCTATATGATAACATAGATTTACCTGACAGAAAGTCCAGTGGGTCAAAACGGAATCCGTTATACGCTGTCTCCGGCTAGAGGGTGACCGGGTCTAAGCTGACCCTAAACTGGGGTCCTAACTAATCCCTCAACCTGGAGGTACTGTTAAAGGTACAGAGGTCCAGGCCACCAGCGTAAACCCTGTCTCCTATCAATCCCTGCCAACTGTATTCTAGTCCTAAGAAGGACCCTGAATACCACCAAAGGGAATGAACAGGTAACGGTTAATGAACAGAAAGACATACAAGAAAGACAAGAAATAAAGTAAATAAAGTCTTACATACAACACTCACACACAGTAGGAACACCTAAGGTCTCAGAGATAAACTATAAGCTGTAAGAGTAAAAACAACTAAGGAGCTCTTAGCTTAAGTATTCCCAGAACCGATCCAGTCTGCTAAACTATATGAATGCTTTCACCGGCATCCAACACCCAGACTGGCAGGAATATAAAGGAAACTAATTAGAACATAATCCAAAGCAGCCGGGCGAGGCTGGACCTAGTCTTAGCAAAGAGCTAGGTAAAATTAACTCTCTCATTACCAAACACAAAGAAACAGCAGCTCAGCTGTGAGAAGTCAGAATGTGCAATCGCGACGATCTTCGTGGCGATGCACCCATGACAGTACCCCCCCTTCTACGAGGGCCTCCGGACCCTCATGACCAGGTCTGTCCGGGTAAATTGTGTGAAAGGTCCGAACCAATCGATCTGCGTTATCATCAGACGCAGGGACCCACGTCCTCTCCTCAGGACCATACCCCTCCAATGAACTTCCACGTTATCATTGACTACCACTGAAGGAGGAGGTAGAGGTGACGGTATGACTGGTGCCACATACTTTTTAAGTAATGACTTGTGAAACACATTATGAATTTTAAACGTAGGAAGGAGGTCCAGACGAAATGCCACAGGATTAATTATGGAACTGATCCTGTACGGCCCGATGAATCTGGGACCCAACCTCCAGGAGGAAACTTTAAGTTTTATATTCCTGGTAGACAACCAAACCAGATCGTTCACCTTCAGATCTAGACCAGAAACTCTCCTCCTATCAGCCATCCGTTTGTAACGGTTCCCGTAACCTTCAGTCTTAAGCGATCTGGAACTATCAGTCTCCCTGGAAGTCCCACAGGGGCGTCCCCCTGAGCCCCCAATACCTCCCCCTCAAGCTCAGAGCATACAGCTGACACTACAACTCCCTCCTGAGGATAGGAACCGGATCATCCGTCTTCCCGGCCCCTGGGAAAGTACGAGATAAGGCATCAGGAAGCAACTTTATTGAGCAGTCATATGCGCGATGAGGAGGTAACTCTTTACACCCCTCCTCTGAGAACATCTCCCCAAAGTCCTCCAGAAAAGGAGGCAAAGTCCTAGGCACAACCGCACCGATGACCGTGCTCATGCAGTTATTCCTGCAAAATTCACCCCACTGGCTTATCTTTCTGGATTGCCAATCAATCACTGGGTTATGTTTAGCCAACCAAGGAAGTCCCAACACAATAGAGTAGGTAGACCCTCCAACACATAACAAGACAATTGCTCTTTATGAATTGCCCCTACTCGAAGATCTATGTTATGAACAGCTTGTACCAAGCTACCTTGACCAAGAGGTCTAGAATCAATAGAGAGTATAGGGACCGGTTTGGCCAATACACTCAGTTGCATACCATGCACCTGGGCAAACCGAGCGTCCACCAGATTAGCCCCGGACCCACTATCAAGAAAAACAGAAATCCTCTCAGTTCTAGTACCAATCACCACCTCCGCAGGCACGAGAAACTGAGAGGGATTTGGGGACGAAATACACACTCCCAGGTTAACTCCTTGGTTCAAAGAGGTCCGGGATGGACACCCCCCAACAAAATGTCCCTCTCTCCCGCAAAAGAAACACCTTCTAGTCTTGCGGCGCACCGCTGATTCCCTCCTACAAAATGATGTCCCTCCCAACTGCATGGGTTCCTCAGAACAGACCAGGGGAACCTCAGTATAAGGGACTTTAGTAGTAGGTGGAGTCATCACGGGGGGCGGAGTTACCTCGCGTCTTCCCCGAAGACGTCTATCAATGCGAATAGCGAGGGCCATAGCAGCCTCCAGTGATGGAGGAGAATCATACTGAGCCAACACATCTTTTAATTTGTCAGACAACCCTTGACAAAACTGGCTCCTAAGAGCTGGGTCATTCCACTGAGTATCTGTTGCCCATCTACGGAACTCAGAAGAATATTCCTCCGCTGGACGATTTCCTTGCCGTATTTTACGCAACCTTGTTTCAGCAAGGGAGACTCGATCCGGATCATCATATACCAGACCAGGGCAGTAAAAAATCGATCCACTGACTGGAGATCTGGGGAGCCTGGAGGAATAGAGAACGCCCAAGATTGAGGATCCCCTTGTAAGAGCGAGATTACAATTCCCACCCTCTGCTCTTCACTCCCAGATGACCGAGGCCGCAGCCGAAAGTACAATTTACATGCCTCCCGGAAAGTAAAAAATTTGTCCCGCCCACCAGTGAACCTGTCCGGGAGAGCAACCTTAGGTTCAGATCTGGTTTGCTCCGGGGGAGACAAAACCTTGGACTTAATGTCTGCCAACTCCATGGACAATCCCTGCAACTGCCGGGCCAGCTGGGCTACTGGATCCATGATAGCTGGGGAGAATCTTTAGTATGGCCGGTGAAAATGTCACGCTGTATAGCAGATATATATATGTGATGACAATAATCTATATCAAAAGGGCAACATACTATATAACATGCGCATAGCTATATGATAACATAGATTTACCTGACAGAAAGTCCAGTGGGTCAAAACGGAATCCGTTATACGCTGTCTCCGGCTAGAGGGTGACCGGGGTCTAAGCTGACCCTAAACTGGGGTCCTAACTAATCCCTCAACCTGGAGGTACTGTTAAAGGTACAGAGGTCCAGGCCACCAGCGTAAACCCTGTCTCCTATCAATCCCTGCCAACTGTATTCTAGTCCTAAGAAGGACCCTGAATACCACCAAAGGGAATGAACAGGTAACGGTTAATGAACAGAAAGACATACAAGAAAGACAAGAAATAAAGTAAATAAAGTCTTACATACAACACTCACACACAGTAGGAACACCTAAGGTCTCAGAGATAAACTATAAGCTGTAAGAGTAAAAACAACTAAGGAGCTCTTAGCTTAAGTATTCCCAGAACCGATCCAGTCTGCTAAACTATATGAATGCTTTCACCGGCATCCAACACCCAGACTGGCAGGAATATAAAGGAAACTAATTAGAACATAATCCAAAGCAGCCGGGCGAGGCTGGACCTAGTCTTAGCAAAGAGCTAGGTAAAATTAACTCTCTCATTACCAAACACAAAGAAACAGCAGCTCAGCTGTGAGAAGTCAGAATGTGCAATCGCGACGATCTTCGTGGCGATGCACCCATGACAGCAGGCAGTTTGAGGGCAGACATGGAGTTGTCGGGTGTGCAGTGGCCAAAGCTGAAAGACCTCTGTAAAGTCCTTCAGTGTTTTGAGGAATGCACACGGCTGGTAAGCGCAGACGATGCCATCATAAGCATGAGCATCACATTTATGTGTCTGCTCATGCAAACTTTGACGCACATTAAGGATCAGGCGTCTGCAGCGGAGGAGGAAGAGGAGGAGGAAGGAAGCCTTGATGACAGTCAGCCATTGTCTGCTCAGGGAACTGTCCTGGACGAGGTGGAGGAAAAAGAGGAAGAGGAGGAGGATGAGGGGGATGATTATTTTGGGGAGGAGGATGCTACTCAAGGGGCAAGAGAAAATGTTGGCTTGCCAAGGTCAGGTACAGGGTTTGTGCGTGACTGGAGGGATGTGGATTTGGCAACCCACCACTGGCAGTGCATCATTGACACCTGGAACATTGGCCCACATGTGTGATTATGTCTTGCGGATTCTAAAAAGGGACCCCCGCATTGCTAAAATTATGAAGGATGACGACTACTGGTTGGCCAGCATCCTCGATCCACGCTATAAAGGCAAATTACAGAACGTCATGCCACAGGAGAACTTAGAGCTAATATTGGCGAACAAACAAGTAACTCTGGTAAACCGTTTGTTAGAGGCATTCCCAGCACACAGCAGCGGTGCAGGTTCTACCACGAGCCGTACTAGGCAACATGGAAGAGGTCTTCGTGGTGCACACAGCCGAAGTGGCATTGGAGACAGGGGTTTCATGACCATGTTGTGGACTGATTTCTCGAGTACCGCTCACACTACTCGTAATAATGAATCGATTGCAACAGACAGGAGACAGCAGTTGTCAACTATGGTTCAAAATTACCTCTCCTCCCCTATCGATGTTCTCCCTCACAGTTCATTCCCCTTTGACTACTGGGCCTGTAAACTGGACACCTGGCCTGAATTGGCACAATATGCCTTACAGGAGTTCGCTTGCCCTGCTGGTAGTGTGCTATCGGAAAGAGTCTTCAGTGCTGCTGGATCAATCCTGACAGAAAGAAGGACCCGGCTGTTGACCCAAAATGTTAGTGATCCACCTTCATTAAAATGAACCATGCCTGGGTTTCAAAGGATTTTGTACCACCTTCCCCTGATGACACATAGGTTGTCAGCAAAATTGCTCGCTTTGTCCTCCTCTTCCTTCGACTTCTACAATTCCTCCATTTGCAGCTGCTGAACGTCCAGCCTACACCTCAACATATGCCAGTTTTTCCACCTCCCTAAATGGTCTGTCCAGGGGCGTAACTAGGAACGGCAGGGCCCCACAGCAAACTTCACAATGGGGCCCCCCCCCCTCGCGCGCGTTGCCAATCCCGGTCTACCCAAGTTGTGTTAAGAAAGATACCTTTATTATCCAAAATTAGAGGTTTTTGGAGTAATGATAGTGAAATAACAGAAAAGAACCAACTCCCAGGAAGCAACTGAGGTAGTGACGAAGGTAGGCTTTCTCCAGAGTAAATATGTGAAGAAACTTGTAATCCAGCCTGCAAATTGCTTTCAAAACGGATGATTTATTCAGTAGAACAACAGTCCGGTATACAGAATAATCTAAGATTGTTCTGTATACCGTACTTCTGCACCACGCCCTCACCAATTACACATGTGAGGAGTTGACAGCCTCAGCTCTGCTGCATGTGAGGAGTGACAGCCTCAGCTCTGCTACATGTGAGGAGTGACAGACTCAGTTCTGCTACATGTGAGGAGTGACAGCCTCAGCTCTGCTACATGTGAGGAGGAACAGCCTCAGCTCTGCTACATGTGAGTAGGGACAGCCTCAGCTCTGCTACATTCGAGGAGTGACAGCCTCAGCTCTGCTACATGTAAGGAGTGACAGCCTCATCTCTGCAACATGTGAGGAGTGACAGCCTCAGCTCTGCTACTTGTATAGCAAAGCTGAGGCTGTCACTCCGCGCATGTAGCAGAGATGAGGCTGTCACTCCTCGCATGTAGCAGAGCTGAGGTTGCTACTTGTCACATGTAGCAGAGCTGAGGTTGTTACTTGTCACATGTAGCAGAGCTGAGGTTGTTACTTGTCACATGTAGCAGAGCTGAGGTTGTTACTTGTCACATGAGCAGAGCTGAGGTTGTTACTTGTCACATGAGCAGAGCTGAGGTTGCTACTTGTCACATGTAGCAGAGCTGAGGTTGTTACATGTAGCAGAGCCGAGGTTGCTACTTGTCACATGTAGCAGAGCTGAGGTTACTTGTCACATGTAGCAGAGCCAAGGTTGCTACTTGTCACATGTAGCAGAGCTGAGGTTGTTACTTGTCACATGAGCAGAGCTGAGGTTGTTACTTGTCACATGAGCAGAGCTGAGGTTGCTACTTGTCACATGTAGCAGAGCTGAGGTTGTTACTTGTCACATGTAGCAGAGCCGAGGTTGCTACTTGTCACATGTAGCAGAGCTGAGGTTACTTGTCACATGTAGCAGAGCCGAGGTTGCTACTTGTCACATGTAGCAGAGCTGAGGTTGTTACTTGTCACATGAGCAGAGCTGAGGTTGTTACTTGTCACATGAGCAGAGCTGAGGTTGCTACTTGTCACATGTAGCAGAGCTGAGGTTGCTACTTGTCACATGTAGCAGAGCTGAGGTTACTTGTCACATGTAGCAGAGCTGAAGTTGCTACTTGTCACATGAGCAGAGCTGAGGTTGTTACTTGTCACATGTAGCAGAGATCAGGGTGTCACTCGTCACTTGTAGCAACCATGAGGCTGTTACTGGGCCAGGGGGATGCTACTGGTGACTGAGGTCCCGTGCCCAACAGGGCCCAGGGGGAGGTTAGTGGTGACTTGAGGCTTGCGTCAAACAGGGCCCAGGAGCCCGAGGCCCTGTTGGAATGCGGGCCCCTTGCTACCTGGGCCCTGTGTTGAATGTGGGCCCCCTGCACTGCAGCCTGGGGCCTGGGCCCTGTTGAATGTGGGCCCTGTTAGATCCTGCCTGCACCTGCCCTCCCAGTCACCATTGAGCAGCCAAGCCTCTTCTCACTGTTGAGAGACTCACGGTACTCACCCTGCTCGCCCGGGCTTCCACCTGCTTGTCCAGTCAGCCTGCTGCTTCATGTGGTCTGCCTGGCCGTCTGCTGTCCGCCCCCACATGCACACACGCTGTGACAGACGGACCATAATGCACTGGGCCGCAGCTTAAAGCTACAGTGCTCATTTCTGTTCGCTGTCTGCATTTACAACACTGTAGTGTCTCTTTAAAACAACACAGTGTTGTTATGCATCAGCGTTCAGAGTCAGAAGCCTGAACAAAATGTTGGGAGGGGGCCCGAGCACGGATCCATTTGCCAGCGTGCTCGGGCCCCCCTTTTTGCTCCTAAATCACAGGGCAGCTGCAGCAGGGACGGGCCCCCTTCTAGCCCGGGCCCTGTGGCAGCTGCTTCCCCTGCTTCCACTATAGTTCCGCCCCTGGGTCTGTCTCCCCCCAAGGCCGGCGTCAGCACCTGTCGCATCCGGGCAAGTGCCGGGGCCCTGAGCAGGTGGGTGGCCCACTCGCCGTCAGAGACACCGGCGTACAATGAGGGGCCCTGTGCCAGTGCCGGCACCCACGAGTGTGCCCCCCCTGCTTGCTCAGGGCCCCAGCACTTGCAATACTTACCTCTCCGTGCTCCACCGCTGTGACGTCTTCCGCGTTTCCTGACAGTGACATTCAGGTCAGAGAACACGATGACGTCACCTCTGTGCGCCCTCTGCCTTAACAGTCACCCAGCGAGGAGAGGTATTTCATTTTTTTTAATATTTGGAGCAATATATGGGGAGCATTAAACCATGTTAAGAATTATTATGCAAATGATATTTTTCTCTGATTTTCCTAAGTTGTTGATGCAAATGACAGTCAGTCTAATAAAAGTCATCACTATAGTATACATCAAATTTTATTGAAGAAATCACCAAATGATAACAGTATAATCTCCAAAAGGAATAAAAACTCAAAATGCACTGTTCCAAATTATTAGGCACAGAATAATTTCTGAACATTTGATATGTTTTAAAGAACTGAAAATGCAAATTTGTGGAATTTGCAGCATTAGGAGGTCACATTCACTGAACAAAAAAGCTACATAACTCCAAAACATCCTAACAGGCCAAGTTACATGTTAACATAGGAACCCTTCTTTGATATCACCTTCACAATTCTTGCATCCATTGAACTTGTGAGTTTTTGGAGAGTTTCTGCTTGTATTTCTTTGCATGAAATCAGAATAGCCTCCCAGAGCTGCGGTTTTGATGTGAACTGCCTCCCACCCTCATAGATCTTTTGCTTGATGATACTCCAAAGGTTCTCTATAGGGTTGAGGTCAGGGGAAGATGGTGGCCACACCATGAGTTTATCTCCTTTTATGCCCATAGCAGCCAATGACTCAGAGGTATTCTTTGCAGCATGAGATGGTGCATTGTCATGCATGAAGATGATTTTGCTCCTGAAGGCACGTTTCTGCCTTTTATACCATGGAAGAAAGTTGTCAGTCAGAAACTCTATATACTTTGCAGAGATCATTTTCACACCTTCAGGAACCTTAAAGGGCCCTACCAGCTGTTTCCCCATGATTCCGGCCCAAAACATGACTCCACCTACTTGCTGATATCGCAGCCTTGTTGGCACATGGTGGCCATCCACCAACCATCCACTACTCCATCCATCTGGACAGAGGCGTAGCTAGGGTTTTGGTTCAGGGGTGGCGAAACTTCTGAGTGGGCCACTAACCAGGTAACCCTGATTACAACTCGGTGACGCACCCTAATAGTGGATGTAGGAGATGACTGCGCTGTTACTGAAAATAATCTCTATATAAAGGCCAACATTACCGCCATATGGTCAGTGGTAAATACCAGTCCTACAAAACATATAAGTGATTACTGCACAGTTATAGATGGTCACTTACCGCCGACGTTCTTTCTGATGGAATCATTCACTTTTCACATCTTTTCCATCTGACCCAGACCGACATGTCAACTTCTCCAGCCAGGACTCGGCTGCAGAGATTACAAGAAAGACACGTTTCACTTCTCATATTCCAGCCCCATCACCATGTATCCCCAACCTGCACAAACCCATCATCCTGCTGATACCCAATACTGAGCCGCTGCTGCCATATGTGACCCTATTACTGCACCTGCTGGGTGGTTCTGTGTGCCCTTTAAATTCTAAAGCAATTCTCTATAATATAGTAATGCCGGGTGCAAGTGCCCTAGAAAACAGTGCCCACATTTTGTCCCCTAGAATGTAATAATGCCCTCTGTGTGCCCAAAGTCACAGTAACCTGAGTTCCCCTATAACAATAAGTGGCCACTTTACATTTAATAATGTCCCAAATCTCCCCCTGTACAGCTCCCCTATACACCATATAATGCCCCCTCACTGGATATATACTGACCCCTTAATATCCTTAAACTATTTAATGGCTCCAACACTGTATGATGGCCCCGCCACTATAATCCCCACACTGTATGATGGCCCCCTCACTGTAATTTCCACACTGTATGATGGCCCCCTAGATAGCCTCCATATAGTATAATGCACCAGATAGTTCTCAATATAGTATAATGCAGCCCCATAGGCAGACTCTACAGTATAATGCAGCCCCCCATAGGCAGACTCAGTAGTATATTGCAGCCCCCCATAAGCAGACTGTAATAAAAGGCAGCACTCCCCCATAGGCAGACTGTAGTATAAGGCATCCCTCCATCCCCTATAGGCAGACTGTACAGTAAGGCAGCCCCCCTATAGGCAGACTCTAGTGTAAGGCAGCCCCCCCTATAGGCAGACTGTAGAGTAAGACAGCCCCCCCAAAGGCAGACTGTAGCGTAAGGCAGTCCCCCCCTATAGGCAGAATGTACAGTAAGGTAGCCCCCCTATAGGCAGACTGTAGAGTAAGGCAGCCCCCCCATAGGCTGACTGTACAGTAAGGCAGCCCCCCATAGGCTGACTGTACAGTAAGGCAGCCCCCCTATAGGCAGACTGTACAGTAAGGCAGCCCCCCTATAGGCAGACTGTACAGTAAGGCAGCCCCCCATAGGCAAACTGTACAGTAAGGCAGCCCCCCCTATAGGCAGACTGCAGAGTAAGGCAGCCCCCCCTATAGGTAGACTCTAGTATAATGCATCCCCATAAAAAAAAAAATCCTGTTCTCACCTCTCTTGCTCCCGGCTCCTGCGCTGCTCACTGCTCCCGCTCATCTCCTGACAGCGGGCGCCGGGCAGTGACGTCATCGCGCCCGCTGTCAGGGAGAGGGGGATGATGGTAGAGGGAGCGCTCACTCCTTCTATCATCACTGCAGTCAGCTGTATCAGCTTGATGCCGATACAGCTGAACCTGCGATTGATGACAGGTGGGGGGTCCACTGCTGGCACCAGGCCCCCCGCCTGCTCAGGGGCCCATAGTGGCCAGGCGGCAGAGCAGGGAGATCGATTTCCCTGCTCTGCTGCAGAATGTAACTGTATCGGCGTGCACACCGATACAGGTACAGTAGCGTAGCTCCAGGTGGGCCCCCTCTGCCCCGCTGGTAGCTACACTACTGCATCTGGACCATCCAGGGTTGCTCGACACTCATCAGTAAGCAAGACTGTTTGAAAATTAGTCTTCATGTATGTATGGGCCCACTGCAACCGTTTTTGCTTGTGAGCACTGTTTAGGGGTGGCTGAATAGTAGGTTTATGCACCACAGCAAGCCTTTGAAGGATCCTACACCTTGAGGTTCGAAGGACTCCAGAAGCACCAGCAGCTTCAAATATCTGTTTGCTGGTTTTAATGGCTTTTTAGCAGCTGCTCTCTTAATCCTATGAAGTTGCCTGGCAGAAACCTTCCTCATTCTGCCTTTATCAGCACGAACACGTCTGTGCTCAGAATCAGCAACAAAACTCTTAACAGTACGATAATCACGCTTAAGTTTTCGGGAAATATCTAATGTTTTCATCCCTTGACCAAGGCATTGCACTATTTGATGCTTTTCAGCAGCAGAGAGATCTGTTATGATTTGGTAGCTGAGGAGAGCAGGCAAAAAGGAAACACACCAGAGCAGTTGGAAACTATGAGATTGCAGTACCCTGACTAACCACCACAACTAGAGGCAGCCGTGGAGCGTTCCTACGTTGGTCCTAGACGCCTCGTCACAGCCTGAGAGACTAACTACACCTAAAGATAGAAAGAGGAAAGCTATCTGCCCCGGAGCAGATCCCCAAAGAACATAGAAAGCCCCCAAACATGTAATGGCGGTTAGACAAGAAGAAATACTGACACAGACAGAAAATAGTATGAGCAAACGTTGGGGCCAAAACTTACTAAATAGAAAAGGATAGGAAGGGCACTTACTGCAATCTCAAAAAACCCTGAAAAGCACCAACTCTACTAATTTCAAAAACACCTGAGATCACACGACCTCTACCACCTAAATTAGTTCTCTGGTGTAACCAAAAACAAAACAGCAGCCACTGAAAAAACTGGAAAAAGCAAATGTACAAACATCAGTGGCTGAACTGAACTGAGAGGGCAAAAGCCCCCCGAGGGGACCCTGAAGGCCCCACAGAAGTGCAGGACAAAATGCAAAAATCAAGCACAAAAACAAAAAGAAGAAAATGTCTTATCTGTTAGCAGGAGATTCAGACACGACACAGCAGGCTACCAAGGAAACAGGAATCAAGGATTGAGACCAGAACAATTGATCACCGGCAACCCTGATGGGAAGGCGACTCCCTTATATAAGACCAGTCAGTAACACCTGACTCCCAATCCTCACAATCTTCACTGGACAGTCCAGTACCGTTTGTAACCACCAGAGGGAGCCTCTGCTCAGAACTCATTTCCAGCTATTCACAACACTACCCCCCCCTTGAGGAGGGGTCACCGAACCCTCATTTGAGCAACCAGGTCGGTCAGGATGAGTTCTATGATACGCACGGATGAGTCTCCTAGCATGGATGTCCGAAGCAAACACCCAAGAATTGTCTTCCTGACCATAACCTCTCCATTTAACCAAATACTGGAGTTTCCGTCTAGAAAAACGAGAATTCAATATTTTCTCAACCACATACTCCAGATTGCCCTCAACCAAAACAAGGTCAGGAGGCACAGTAGTAGGAACCACTGGCTCAACAAACCTCTTCAACAAGGACTTGTGGAACACGTTATGGATCTTAAATGTCCCTGGAAGAAGCAAACGAAAAGAAACAGGATTAAGAATCTCCATGATCTTATAAGGTCCAATGAACCTAGGCTTAAATTTAGGAGATGCCACTCTCATAGGAATATTTCTTGAGGACAACCAGACCAAGTCCCCCACTTTAAACCGAGGACCATCAGTCCTTTGCCGGTTAGTAAACCGCTGGGCCCTCTCCTGAGAGAGGGACAACCTCTCCACTACCTGGTCCCAAATCTGTTGCATACGCTCCACAACAGAGTCAACACCTGGACAGACAGAAGCCTCCGTCTGTCCTGAAGAAAATCGAGGGTGAAACCCAGAATTACAGAAAAATGGAGACATCCAAGTGGCAGAGCTAGCCCTATTAATAGCAAACTCAGCCAAAGGCAAAAAAGAGACCCAGTCATCCTGATCAGCAGACACAAAGCATCTTAGATAAGTCTCCAATGTCTGGTTTGTTCTCTCAGTTTGACCATTGGTCTGAGGATGAAACGCCGAGGAGAAAGACAATTGAACACCAATTTTAGAACAAAAAGTCCTCCAAAATCTGGAAACAAACTGGACTCCTCTGTCAGACACAATGTTCTCAGGAATGCCGTGTAAACGAACCACGTGCTGAAGGAACAAAGGCACCAATTCAGAGGAGGAAGGCAACTTAGGTAATGGCACAAGATGTATCATCTTGGAAAACCTATCACAAATCACCCAGATGACGGTCATTCTCTGAGAAACAGGGAGGTCGGAAATGAAATCCATAGAGATATGGGTCCATGGTCTCTTGGGCACAGGTAATGGCATCAACAAACCACTAGAACGAGAGCAAGGCTTGGAGCGAGAGCAAGTCCCGCAGGACTGCACAAACTCCCTGACATCACGAGACAAGGTAGACCACCAAAAGGACCAACTAACCAAGTCTCTGGTACCAAAAATTCCGGGATGACTGGCCAACGCAGAACAATGAATCTCAGACATTACACTCTTTTTCCACTGGTCCGGGACAAACAATTTCCCAACAGGGCAGAGCTCGGGCTTATCCTCCTGACACCCCTCCAGAGCCAGTCTCAAATTGGGCGAGATGGCGGAAAGAACTATACCCTCTTTCAAAATAACAGAAGGATCAGATAACTCAGGAGAGTCCGCCAGGAAACTCCTCGAGAGGGCATCCGCCTTAACATTTTTAGTGCCAGGAAGAAATGAAACCACAAAATTAAAACGTGTGAAAAACAAGGCCCACCTGGCCTGTCTAGGATTAAGTCGCTTGGCTGATTCCAGATAAACTAGATTCTTATGGTTCGTAAGGACCACCACCTGATGTTTGGCTCCTCCAGCCAATGTCTCCACTCTTCAAAAGCCCACTTCATGGCTAATAACTCCCGATTACCCACGTCATAATTACGTTCAGTGGGAGAAAATTTTCGAGACAAAAAGGCACAAGGGTTACTTTTAGAGGTCTCTGGATCTCTTTGGGACAAAACGGCACCTGCCCCAATTTCAGAGGCATCAACCTCCACCTGAAATGGTAGAGAAACATCAGGCTGCCGTAGAACAGGAGCAGAAGTGAATCTCTGCTTAAGTTCCTGAAATGCAGAGACTGCCTCAGGAGGCCAATTCACCACATCAGAACCCTTCTTGGTCAAATCAGTTAATGGTTTAACAATAACAGAGAAATTACCAATAAATTTATGATAAAAATTGGCAAAACCAAGAATCTTTGAAGAGCCTTTAATGAAGTAGGTTGGACCCAATCACAGATGGCCTGAACTTTGACCGGGTCCATTTCAATAACAGATGGGGACAAAATGAATCCCAGAAATGAGATCCTCTGAACGCCAAAAAGACACTTTGATCCCTTCACATACAGAGCATTCTCTCTCAAAATCTGGAACACAGTCCGAACATGTTTTACATGAGAGTCCCAGTCATTGGAAAAAATCAAGATATCATCCAAATAAACAATCAGAAATTTATCCACAAAATCCCTGAAAATGTCATTCATGAAGGACTGGAAGACAGAAGGAGCATTAGTGAGCCCAAAGGGCATCACAAGGTACTCAAAATGCCCTTCAGGGGTATTAAATGCCGTCTTCCATTCATCCCGTGCTTAATGCGAATAAGGTTATATGCCCCCCTGAGGTCAAGCTTGGTAAACCAAGTAGCGTCTTTCACCCTGGAAAACAGATCAGAGATCAAGGGTAAAGGATATTGATATTTCACAGTAATATTGTTCAAGAGACGATAATCAATACACGGCCTTAATGAACCATCCTTTTTGGCCACAAAGAAAAAACCGGCACCTAAGGGTGAAGAGGATGGTCTGATATGACCCTTCTCCAATGACTCCTTGATATAAGACCGCATAGCGTCATGTTCAGGTACAGACAAGTTAAAAAGGCGACCTTTAGGGAATTTACTACCAGGCACTAATTCAATAGCGCAGTCATAGCTCCTATGGGGAGGTAAGGATGCAGATTTACTTTCGCTAAACACATCAGAAAAATCAATCAAAAAGTCAGGAACATCCTGAGCCTGGGGGGAGGCAGAAAAAACAGGAGTGTTGGTATTAACACATTGGCAGCCCCAACTGGTAACAGACACAGATTTCCAATCCAAAACAGGATTATGAGACTGTAACCAAGGGAAACCCAGTACGATAATGTCATGCAGATTATACAGAACCAAAAATTTGCAACTCTCCTGATGATCAGGTTCTACCCTCATTATCACCTGAGTAGAGAACTGAGGTTTATTCTCAGCCAAAGGGGTAGAATCGATCCCCAGTAGGGGAATAGATTTCCGTAGGGGTATCAAGGGAAACCCACAACGTTTAGCAAAATCAAAATCCATCAGGTTAATAGCTGCTCCAGAATCAACAAAAGCCTGAGCAGAAAATGAGGACAGAGAGCATATCAGGGTAACAGTTAATAAAAACTTAGTCTGAACACTACCCAAGACAACTGAGCGTGCAAAACGTCTTCCCCGCTTAGGGCAGACTGAAATAGCATGAGAGGCATCACCACAGTAGAAACATAACCCATTGCGCTTTCGAAATTCATGACGCTGTGCCCCAGAAACCACTCTATCACACTGCATGGATTCAGAAGCAGGTTCACAAGGCAACATTATTCCACGCATACCTTTCCGCTCACGCAAACGTCTGTCAATTTGAATCGCTAATGACATAGAATCATTGAGAACAGAGGGAACAGGGAATCCCACCATAACATCCTTTACATTATCTGACAGTCCCTTCCGAAAAAGAGCTGCCAAAGCGTCGTCATTCCAGTTGGTCAGGACTGCCCACCTACGGAATCTCTGACAGTATAACTCAGCGTCCTCAAGCCCCTGACTTAATGCCAACAAAGTTTTTTCAGCTTGATATTTGACATTAGGCTCATCGTACAATAACCCCAAAGCCTGAAAAAACGCATCAACATCACTCAAAACAGGATCCCCAGGTGTCAGGGAAAAAGCCCAATCCTGAGGGTCGCCGCGCAGGAGAGAGATGACAATTTGAACCTGCTGCACTGCGTTCTCTGAGGACTTAGATTTTAAGGCAAAAAAAAAATTTACAGTTATTTTTGAAATTCAGAAACTTAGCTCGATCCCCTAAAAACAAATCTGGCATGGGAATCCTAGGTTCCACAACAGGCAACCTAGCAAGATAGGTAGCAATACTCCGAACCTCAGTGGCAAGCTGATCCACACGGCCAGACAACTGTGCGAACTCCATTGAGAGAGAAAAAAAAAATCCTCCTCAGCATCCAGAGATACAGAGGGAAAAAAAAATGCAACAAACAGAAAAAAAAAAAATCTCTGACAACTCTGACAACTTTTTTCTTTCCACAATATTTTTCCTTCTGTGAGTACCATATAATTTTTAGTTTTGGGCCGGTGATACTGTTATGATTTGGTAGCTGAGGAGAGCAGGCAAAAAGGAAACACACCAGAGCAGTTGGAAACTATGAGATTGCAGTACCCTGACTAATCACCACAACTAGAGGCAGCCGTGGAGCGTTCCTACGTTGGTCCTAGACGCCTCGTCACAGCCTGAGAAACTAACTACACCTAAAGATAGAAAGAGGAAAGCTATCTGCCCCGGAGCAGATCCCCAAAGCACATAGAAAGCCCCCAAACATGTAATGGCGGTTAGACAAGAAGAAATACTGACACAGACAGAAAATAGTATGAGCAAACGTTGGGGCCAAAACTTACTAAATAGAAAAGGATAGGAAGGGCACTTACTGCAATCTCAAAAAACCCTGAAAAGCACCAACTCTACTAATTTCAAAAACACCTGAGATCACACGACCTCTACCACCTAAATTAGTTCTCTGGTGTAACCAAAAACAAAACGGCAGCCACTGAAAAAACTGGAAAAAGCAATGTACAAACATCAGTGGCTAAACTGAACTGAGAAGGCAAAAGCCCCCGAGGGGACCCTGAAGGCCCCCACAGAAGTGCAGGACAAAATGCAAAAATCAAGCACAAAAACAAAAAGAAGAAAATGTCTTATCTGTTAGCAGGAGATTCAGACACGACACAGCAGGCTACCAAGGAAACAGGAATCAAGGATTGAGACCAGAACAATTGATCACCGGCAACCCTGATGGGAAGGCGACTCCCTTATATAAGACCAGTCAGTAACACCTGACTCCCAATCCTCACAATCTTCACTGGACAGTCCAGTACCGTTTGTAACCACCAGAGGGAGCCTCTGCTCAGAACTCATTTCCAGCTTATTCACAACAGAGATCCTTTTTCTTTCCCATATTACTTGAAAACTCTGGCCTGCTTAATAGTGTGGAACATCCAGTTTTCCTTTTATTGGACTCACAAGGCAAACTAATTATCACAGGTATCTGAGATTGATTTCAGTGATCCAAAGAACCCTGAGACACAATACCATTAATGGGTTTCATTTACAAAAAAAAAACAAAAAAAACACTATGACACTTAAACCAATTTGCATAATAATTTGGAAAATGGTGTATACACTGGAGAATTATATATGGGGCCCATAATACACTTGAGCATCATAGATAGGGCCAATCATACACTGGAGCATCATATATGGGGCCCATTATACACTGGAGCATCATATGGGGCCCATTATATATGGAGCATTATATAGGCCCATCATACACTGGAGCATCAACCATGGGACCCATCATATAGGCCCATCATACACTGGAGCATCATCCATGGGGCCCATCATATACTGGAGCATCATATGGGGCCCATTATATATGGAGCATTATATAGGGCCATCATACACTGGAGCATCATCCATGGGGCCCATCATATACTGGAGCATCATATGGGGCCCATTATATATGGAGCATTACATAGGCCCATTATACACTGGAGCATCATCCATGGGGCCCATCATATACTAGAGCATCATGTGGGGCCCATTATATATGGAACATTATATAGGCCCATCATACACTGGAGCATCATCCATGGGGCGCATCATATACTGGAGCATCATATGGGGCCCATTATATATGGCGCATCATATGGGGCACATTATGTATGGAGCATCACTTGGAGCCCATTATATATGGAGCATTATATATGGGGACCATTATATTTGGAGCATTATATGGGGCTCATCATACACTGGAGCATCATATATGGGGCCCATCATATACTGGAGCATCATATGAGGTTCATTATTTATGGGGCATCATATGGAGCACATACGGAACCTATTCCATATGGAGCATTATATGGAGCCCATTCTGTATGGAGCAATATATGGGCCCCTTATATACTGTATGGAGCTTTATATGCGACTCATTATACTTTATGGAGCAATATGTGGGGCTCATTATAGTCCTATACTGTATGGCACATTATATGGGGACCATCATATACTGAAGCATTATGTGGAGCTCATCATATACTGTATGGAACATTATATGGGACCAATTATGTATGGAGCAATATATGGGGCTCATTATTCTGTATGGAGCAATATATGTGGCTCATTATACTGTATGAAGCATTATATTGGGCCCATTATTCTGTATGGAGCATCATATATGGGACTCATTATTCTGTATGGAGCAATATATGGGGCTCATTATTCTGTATAGAGCAATATATGGGGCTCATTATTCTGTATGACGCATTATGTGGTGGCCATAATACTGTATGGAGGACTATGCTGTCTGGTTTTTGAGCTATTGTAGAATTTACAATAGATATCACTCATGTAATGTAAGAAAAGAAGTATTTGGTATTGTACTATACCTATATTTCTCTTCCGTATCGGAGCATCATGAATTGTGGTATGTGTTAAAGGGGCCCAATGAGACTTTCGCCCGGGGCTCATGAAAACCTGGAGCCAGCCCTGCCCCCTCCACAACTTTAGCCAAATTACCCCCAGTTTTCAATGCGTTACTATTATTATAAAGTAAATTAAGGTTGACAAGCATAAGTAATAAGAATTGATGTCGTTGGCATTGAAATGGGCACTGTAGGTGTGTTTACTGTCCTGCACTGACTGCCAACTTTTCTTCCCCATTGACCTGCATTGGGGTCGGTTGGAGTTTCAGTCGGACCTTCGACTTTTTCCATTAGTCGGCCAATTTCGTTCGACTCGACTTTTGGGAAGCAAAGTCGCTCATCTCTACATCCGACTGAAGGCTCGTTAACAAAAATTAGCACCTAAATTCATTGGCTCTTTCCAAATTATTGAGCAAGTCAACCTTGTTCACTTCTGTTTGAAACTACTTTCCACTCTGTGAATCTGTAACGCCTTTCATGTCTCTCTTCTATGCCTTCTGGTAATGAATAGGTTCACTCCTACAGTTAAGACTGTCATTGCTCCCGCTTCTGACTCCAATGCATAGTTTACAGTAAACTCCTTGGTCGACTGGAAGGGACTCTCCTGAAGAAAGAAGTTGGGTACCTAAAAAGAATTTGAATGCTCCAATATTACTCGTGAAGTTTTATGCCAAGCATCCACTTTCTTCTATTAAGGATTCATCTGGGAAGGGCCCTAAGAGTGGTACAGTCCCAGAACAGTGCGTTGCTTCACTCTCACCGGTCCCCTAGACTATATTGTGCTCCACACTGAGCTTTGCAGATGGCCTGGGGTGATCATATGTGAGCATCAGGCTGGGGCCTATATAAGGCTCACTAAAACACACCCTTGTGTCTTGATATTGCTTTAAGACTTCTGCTTTGGCTTGCTACTCACCTTCTCTTGCATGCTAGCCTATTCCTGACATCCTAAACCCGCCTGCGGTTTCCTGACGTCCTCCACCTGCGTGCAATTTTCTGCATTCTGCCTGCCCGTTTCCGGTTTCCTGACGTCCTCCACCAGCCGTTTCCTTAAATCTTCTGCCTGCCTGTGGTTGTCTGCCCTCCACCTGCCTGACTGCGGTTTCCTGATGTTCTTCGCCTACCTGCGGTTTCCTGCACTCCACTTGCCTGCAGTTTCCTGACATCTAACACCTGTATGAGGCTTGCCGCACTTCATCTACCTGCCTGCGATCTCCTGTCCCTTGGGTGTCTGTGTCCCATGTGCTCTGCCTATCTGCAGTGCTGATGCTCATGGTACGTGTACCCACCTGGATCTTGGGCTTGGAGGATTCACCTCACCTGATGAGTCTAACAGTGAATAGACTCTAGTCCAATGGAAGATTAAGAAAACGAGTAGCGTTCAGTAGACACTTGACCACAAATGTGCAAATTGCATACATGTCACGTGACTGCCAACCTGCACAGGGAAAACAGGGGAATCAGGACAGTGTACACATTGTACACCGTTATATCACATAGAGTGACTTTAGCCTTTTATTCTGAGACTGGACAACCCCTTTAATTTCCTTTGAAATAGATATAGTCTATTTTTGCAGTCACCAAGAAAAATATAATTCACAATGACACTTTGCTGAACTATCTGACTCTGTGTAGCACTAGTAGTACTAACTATGACCTTATCCTGACAGTGTGTGATAAACAATATGCACATTTTACATAAAGGGTTCCCTGGGGAATTCAGGAATCAAGTGAACTTTTGAAGCTTACAGTTCCTGCAGAACACTAACCAAGGGACACAAAAGTTGCATTTAGATGTAGATTTTACCTATTACAGAGATTTGAGCATTGCTAAGCCTTCCAGTCCTAATGTACAAGACTGCAAATTGACTTGAACTCTATTGCGCTACCTGTTGGAAGCAGCAATCCTGTAAGTCACTATCAGCCTTTAACGAGCCTTAAAATGTAACTTAGGATAAAATCCAAATGAGAATCTTAATTTGCATGTACGGTGTTTTGAGGCATTGCCGCTCATCAGTGCAAAGTATGAGAACTGATTTGGCTAGGTGAGAGGCTCTGGACTAAGGTCTAAGGAGTAATGTTTCTACTTGTGGAGAGTGACTTATAGGTGGCGCTGTATAATTCAAGTTGTCATCTTCTTTTAAAAGGCAATTTGCATATTAAATTTTCCAGAGGAGCATTGCATGGCGAATAAGCCTCCTTACCTTAGCATGCCAGAGCCGGTATATCACTCTCCGCAAGGAGAAATGTTATCCCTTAGACCTCTGAAAAGACTGTGCATCCCAACCATGGGTGGGTAGCATAAATCAGAGTCTGATTTGCGTATGGCTTCTTCAGAGGGGCTTCAGGGTGCATGATCATCAAGGATATTTAAATAGTGGTGATAGCCTATAGAACACTTAACATTGATGACACAGCTATACCTCAATCGTGACGTGAGTCCATCACTTCTGAGTTAAGTGTCCAGCTTAACATCAGTCTCAAACTCATCAGGTGAGTATGTGATCCTTTCTTTACTTCTACTGATTATTTTGAATCTTTGAAAAGTTGCAAAATTTGTGCACAATGCGAGATTGTTCAAAAATTTTGCAACTTTTGGTGTTTTCATGATAGTTTTGGCTAGCTGCCAAAATGTGCAGAGCTAAAGGTACTGCCACACTAAGCGATCACACTAGCGATCACGATAACGACGCAAGCTAACGAGATCGTTGGTGTGATCGCTTTAAGGTCGCTAGTAGCTTCCAAACAGGAGATCTCATCAACGACACATCAGCGGTCAGCGATCTGTATAACAACTTTGGCGGTCGTTAGGATCTGTCACAGCATGTACTGAGCGCAACCTTTTCCACGCCCCTCAGCACAGATTGGTGGTCACTAGGGTTGAGCGATACTTTCCGATATCCAAAAGTATCGGAATCGGAATGGTATCGCCGATACCATTAAAATATCGGCGATACCCGATACCGATACCGGAAGTCCAATGTAAGTCTATGGGAACAAAATATCGGAATTAAAAAAAACCCATTCTTGCCTTGTTTGGTTAATTGTACATGAAGGAAAACAACAAAGAGTAATGTAGAATGTATTGGGGAAGGTTGAGGAGACATTAAAGGCATAGATGTTTAACACAATCAAATGGAATAGCATATATATATGTATTTTTTTTTTTAAAAGATGTTCGGATTGACGAATAAATTGACAATGTTGTTAACGTTTTTTCTATTTTGGCAAATATGTATATTTCACAACTTCCATGCTCTTCACCTTTTTAACTTTTCACACACTTTTTCCTTCATAATCTTCAGGAGCATCATCTTTTTCATCAAATTATTCTTCATCTTCACCTTCTTTATCTTCTTCTTAAACTTCTTGCTATTCATCTTTTTGTTAACATTACTCATATTCTTCTTATTAAACTATTATTCTTATTCATATTGTACTTCATCTTCTTCATCATATTCTTATTTGTGACAGAGAATCCTGTACTTGTAATCTGTCAAAGTATGAATTTTTCATCCTTCCGTTCTTGCTGTCACAAAAGATTTAAATTACAACAGTATTTGTCCGTGTTCAGTTTAGCCTGCAGCAGCAGGCATTTTCCAGGGGCACCACGAGGAGGAACGGACTCACCCCCATACACTGCTTAGTCTTCTTCTGCTTAGAATTTAGAGCATATATTTTGCTCTTCATTTTGGTCTTATACTTCATGTTCTTCTGCTTTTTGATCTTCTGCTTATTGTTCTTAAGTCTCTTGTTCTGTATCTTGCAGTTTGTCTTAACCTTCTTAGTCCTGTTTGGTAATCTTTTATTTCTTCTTTGTGATGGTGTTTAGGCTGGTTGGCTTGATGCTCGTCGTCCTTGTGGTCGTCATCTTCTTCGGGGTGGTCATCAGGGTCGTCGTCTTCATTGTTGGAGATCCAGAGTGATTACCCAAAAAAGCATTGAAAAAATCTTCAATTTGTAAATGTAGCAGAAGGTACAAGAGTCAATGCAAGTAACGAGGACCAGCTGACTGTGCTGGAACCCGGAGGGGCAGCAGAAGGAAAAGAGCCAATGGCACAACCGAGGACCAGCTGACGTTACTGGGACACGGTTACTAAGCAGGAGGTACCTGTGCTCCAAAGCACTACCAAGGACCAGCAGACGTTGCTGGAACTCGGATACCGAGATGGAGGCACCTAGGCCAAAGGCACTGCGGAGAACCAGCTGACGGTACTGGAACCCGGACGGGTAGCAGAAGGTACCCATGGAAATTTAAGATGACAGGCCGAGAGCCGGCCGCAGTTACCGAATCCCACAGTACTACAGTGGGTGATTGTCCTATTGTCACAACGGAAACAGCCATTATTTGCATATCCCGCAGCACACATAGGAAGCACCTAAACTCCAAGCACCATAGAGTCGGCTAACCCGACCGCAACACGACAGGACAACTTATTGGAGGCTAAGTGACGTTTACACTGAGAGGAAACAGATGGCGTGCTGTAACCAGTCTAGGCAGGAGTGAGTACCCGTGCCAATGACACTTCCGAGCAACAACTGGCGGTGTTGTAGCCCAGGGATGAGAAGAGAACAGGGTGGAGGCAGCAGGACTTTTTGCCGTTCACACAGCAGGGGAACAGCTGACATTACTGAACCCCAGTAACACAGGAGCAAGTGTAGACTGTGCTAACAGCACTTCCGAGCAACAACTGGCGGTGTTGTAGCCCAGGGATGAGAAGAGAACAGGGTGGAGGCAGCAGGACTTTTTGCCGTTCACACAGCAGGGGAACAGCTGACATTACTGAACCCCAGTAACACAGGAGCAAGTGTTCACTGTGCTAACAGCACTTCCGAGCAACAACTGGCGGTGTTGTAGCCCAGGGATGAGAAGAGAACAGGGTGGAGGCAGCAGGACTTTTTGCCGTTCACACAGCAGGGGAACAGCTGACATTACTTAACCCAGTAACACAGGAGCAAGTGTTCACTGTGCTAACAGCACTTCCGAGCTACAACTGGCGGTGTTGTAGCCCAGGGATGAGAAGAGAACATGGTGGAGGCAGCAGGACTTTTTGCCGTTCACACAGCAGGGGAACAGCTGACATTACTGAACCCCAGTAACACAGGAGCAAGTGTTCACTGTGCTAACAGCACTTCCGAGCTACAACTGGCGGTGTTGTAGCCCAGGGATGAGAAGAGAACAGGGTGGAGGCAGCAGGACTTTTTGCCGTTCACACAGCAGGGGAACAGCTGACATTACTGAACCCCAGTAACACAGGAGCAAGTGTTCACTGTGCTAACAGCACTTCCGAGAAACAACTGGCGGTGTTGTAGCCCAGGGATGAGAAGAGAACAGGGTGGAGGCAGCAGGACTTTTTGCCGTTCACACAGCAGGGGAACAGCTGACATTACTGAACCCAGTAACACAGGAGCAAGTGTTCACTGTGCTAACAGCACTTCCGAGCAACAACTGGCGGTGTTGTAGCCCAGGGATGAGAAGAGAACATGGTGGAGGCAGCAGGACTTTTTGCCGTTCACACAGCAGGGGAACAGCTGACATTACTGAACCCCAGTAACACAGGAGCAAGTGTAGACTGTGCTAACAGCACTTCCGAGCTACAACTGGCGGTGTTGTAGCCCAGGGATGAGAAGAGAACAGGGTGGAGGCAGCAGGACTTTTTGCCGTTCACACAGCAGGGGAACAGCTGACATTACTGAACCCCAGTAACACAGGAGCAAGTGTTCACTGTGCTAACAGCACTTCCGAGCAACAACTGGCGGTGTTGTAGCCCAGGGATGAGAAGAGAACAGGGTGGAGGCAGCAGGACTTTTTGCCGTTCACACAGCAGGGGAACAGCTGACTGTAAGGTTCTGTGTACATGTTCCTGAAACTCAGTTTGTTCGTCAGCCATTTTACTTTCTGTCTTGCTGCAGCTATCTTGCCCTCAGTCAAAATGGAGTTTCCAGCTTGCATGTTCCCGCCCTGATTCTCTCCTTTTGCTTCTTAAGCAGCCACAGCTGAGCAATCAGTGCTTCAGAATCTAGCCTGCAGTGAACCTGTGACCTGACTCCTAAAGCCTTGGACCTTGTACTCCAGCTATTCCTACTGAGGAACTCTGAAGCACTTGTGGACTCTGGAACCCTGCTCTTTGAAAGACCCACGTTTGCATGGACTTACGGTAACAGAGAAGAAGATCCTGAACCTGTTGTGGAGAGTGATTGCTGAGCTTAGATTACTCTGGCCTGCTGTGTCTCCTGCTTCTGTGTCTGCAAACTGTGTGACTATTTTTGCCAACTTGTATGAAGTAATACAAGACTTTCTATATCAAACCTGTGTCTCATGTATTTTCATCGCACCCAAGCACAAGACGCTATATGAACTGTACTACTTACATTACAAGATTCTGAAGCCAAACGTTAGTGTCTGCTGGGTCTGGGAAGGCTGTGTCTGCTGTAACTGTGGATATCAGACGTCCAGTTGTACTTTCTGTGATGACAGTGGTTGTGACTTCTCACAATCATTCCAGGTGAGCAATTCCCTTAAGTGTTTTTTTTTCTGCAGTGTTACCACAGGTAAACACTATTGGTTTTTTTTTTCCTTTCTCTTTTGTGTCTGCTGTAACTGTGGATATCAGATGTCCGGGTGAACTTTCTGTGATGATAGTGGTTGTGACTTCTCACAACCATTCCAGTACTCCTGTCTTAAAAGATCTGGAAAATGGAGGCCCGCATAAAGGAACTTTGCGGAGTGACTGATAATATCCTTGCAGATTTGCAGAATATAAAGACCCGTTTTTCAAGCCTACAGGACCTCACTAATCACAATTTGCAAGTGTTTGGACAGACTGCCCAGGATTTGCGAGCCAGGATTGAGGTTCTAGAGGAGCGAGTCCAGACTCCTGCCGTAGCCCGAGTTCTGGGATTCCCAAGTTGCCCCCTTTTCGTTTTGGCGGTGAACGTGAGAAATTCAGGGGATTTATTAATCAATGCAATCTTTTTTTTTCTGCACATGCTTCACAATTTCCCACTGAACGATCTAAGGTGCTTACTATAATTATGTTGCTTACCAACAAGGCTTTGATGTGGGCAAACCCTCTGATTGAGACTGAGGATGATTGTTTGGATCATCTTGATGCTTTTATTTCAGCCATGGGGCAGGTGTTTGATGACCCCAATCGAGGTGCAACAGCTGAAGCAGCCATGTTAGCTTTGCGCCAAGGTAAGCACTCGGTAGCCGAATATGCCTTGGATTTCAGGAGATGGGCCCTTGATACCACCTGGGACAGTTCCGCCAAAAAATCTATTTTTCGAAAGGGGTTATCTCCACTGATTAAGGATGAACTTGCTCGTGCCGACCCTCCCACTGCGTTAGGTGACTTTATTAACTACTGCATCCGTATTGATACTCGTCTGACTGAACGCAGGCAAGAGAGATGGTTCGAAAGCAATCGCACTAACCTTTTCCTACCTTCCTCTCCAGCTAAGGAACCTTTGAGTAGGATTACACGGGAACCTGAACCCATGCAGGTAGACTCTTTACAACGACGGGTTAGTGATGCACGCAAGGAACATCGTTTTAAGGAGAATCTATGTGACTCGACTCACGCACCACAATTGTGGATACCAGGACTATGGGGTACTCGGAACCGAGCCCATGGAAATCTATGGGAGTTGTCACTGGTAGCGATGGCTCGGTCCGTGGCCCTGGCGGTCGTGCAATGGGGGAATATTTACAGGGGATTATTAGGATAGTTCGTGACGCCACCTGTGGTTTCTGGTAATTTGTACCAGCGCTGCTGTAAGGGTCTTCACAGGGGATGTTATGGGGCAGCTTGGTAGTAAGTCTCCCACAGGTGAGACGTGTCCCTGGAAGTCTATGGTGGAGATGATGCAGGGTGTAGTAAGAATTCAGCCAGACACAATGCAGCTTCTTTTCATACCTTTTACTGATGATGGCTCAAGCAGGTCCCGGGAAGCTGGTCGGGGTGGAGAGTGCACTTTCAGGTAGCAGCGAGCAGGTTAGAGGCCTCCTTAACTTTCATATAATGTGAGTCTAACTTGCCTGAAGTGAAGTTAACTCCAAAACTCCAGCTTTCTCTGTAGCTGTACTGCCCGGCCAACGTTGTGGTGGAGCCTTCTAATGATGAAACTAAGTCCTTACTTTTGCTGATCAGGCTCAAAGTCCCTGTTCCACCTGACTCCGATTACGTATTGACACTAAGGGCTTGCTCCTGCGACCTGTAGTCCAGCGAGCCTCTGGTTTTCTTGTCACTATGCCTGAAACAGTAGTGACGCTTCGGTCCCCAGTGACCGGTGATTTAGTGCAGGTAATCCAATACCTAAGGCACTGCTCTGTCTTCTCCACTGTGCCCTTCGCCCTGCTTTCCGCTCTTAACATAAGCACTGCTGCATAGAAGTCGAATCACAGATTCCCTGTTTGGGCTCGATGAGCAGCTCTCAGTATTCTCCTAGTCCAGGACCTCTGTCGACTGAACTTCACTGTCCTGGGACAGGCGGCTGAAGTCTCTGCTCTGAACTTAGCAGGAAACCAATCTCACTGACTCACTGTCCTAAGACAGGAAGATGACTCCTCTGTCCGAAGACAGGAAACTGACTGACTCCAACTCCTATGATGACACCCACTAAACTTATATACCCCTATGGGTGTGTCTAAATGTGAGTGACATGAGTGAATGCATATCAAGCTTTGGCTGTTACCTTCCAGTGCACTTTCCTGGATTTTCATGTGTGCCTGCGAAGCTGGGCTACACATCTGTTTCTATTGTGGTAAGTCAGGGCACTTCATTATAAACTGCCCAGCCATTCTCGTAAGACTACTGCAGCACTCATTCATTGTGAGTGTTGCGAGAGGGGATCTGTCAGGTCCGAGCCTCAGGCTCCAGAGAGATCTGCAGCAACAGATCTTGATTTCTCGGACTTAAACTCCGTTACTTCTGAGGACGTTGACTGTGTAAACGCTGCCATTTTTCAAGTTTCCTCAGCGGTGTCCAGCTGAGTTGTAAGAAAAACAATTCTCATTGCTTTCTTTCCATCAAACTCTGGGTTGACTCAGCTTGGGTGTCTAGCTCTGCTATGATCGACTCAGGGGCAAGTGGAAATTTTATGGATGTCTCCTTTGCTCTGAAACAGGGGATACGTTCAGTGAAGAAGGCTACTCCAGTACAGATGGAAACTGTGGATGGCTCCCTGCTGACCTCTGGACCAGTGGATCAGGAAACAGAGCCTTTGAGGGTTCTTATGGGTAAAGATCATCAAGAGAAACTGTCCTTTATGCTTATCTCTTCTCCCCACTTTCCCATTATTCTAGGGCTACCATGGCTGCAGGCTCAGAATCCTACCATTAACCGGGAGACCAAGGAATTACACTTTCCAGAGAAACAGATGAGTCCAAAAGTTTCAGCTTGCTCTGTTCCTAAAGGAACCATGTCAGTCCCTGAACTACCAGCTGTATATCGGGACTATGTGGATTTATGTGACAAGAAGAACGCTGACCAGCTTCCTCCTCACCGTCCATATGATTGTCCAATTGAATTATTGCCTGGAGCAGAGATACCTTTTGGTAAGATCTACCCCCTGGCGGGGCCCGAGCTAAAGGCTTTAAAGGATTACATAGACGAAAATCTAGCCAAGGGCTTCATACGCCCCTCTTCATCTCCTGCAGCTGCACCCATCTTCTTTGTAAAGAAGAAAGATGGATCTCTGAGACCATGCGTAGACTATAGGGAACTCAATAAGGTTACTATTAGAAACCGTTATCCATTGCCTTTAATCCCTGAGTTATTGGAGAGAGTGCGACATGCCAAAATTTTCTCTAAACTAGATCTTCGTGGGGCCTATAACTTAGTCCGTATTAGACCTGGGGATGAATGGAAGACTGCATTCAGGTCACGCTATGGACACTTTGAATATCTAGTTATGCCTTTTGGTCTGAGTACCGCCCCAGCCACTTTCCAACACTTGGTGAATGACATCTTCAGGGATCTCCTAGATACATTCGTGGTAATTTATTTGGATGATATTCTAATTTTTTCTAACTCCACAGAGGAACATCATGGACATGTGAGAATGGTCTTGGAACGTCTAAGACAGACCAGGGCAAGGGGCGGCCCGCGGGCCGCATCCGGACCGCCAGCTGTCAGTGACCGGCCCGCGGAGGCGCTCCGGCAGTCTCAGGGCCCCGGCATCAGCTGGCACGATACTTACCTCTCCCGTGCCTCCGCTGCTGCAGCTCCGGGCTCCACCGGCGCTTCCTCTCACAGCCGGCCGCTGAATGACGTCATCATTCAGCGGCCGGCTGTGTCAGAGAGCAGGGACGCTGGACAGGTAAGACGTGTCTCTGTGTGTTTCTGTGTCTATGTAGTGCGGTGCTGTGTGTGTGTGTGTGTGTGTGTGTGTGTGTATGTATGTGAGAGAGTGCTTACGTGCTGTCTGTGTGTGATGATGGGCAGGCATTGCTGATAATGGGGAGGCATTGCTGATAATGGGGAGGCATTGATGATGATGATGGGGAGAAGATGATGATAATGGGCAGGTATTGATGATAATGGGCAGGCATTGATGATGGGGAGAAGATGATGATGATGATGATGATGATGATGATGGGCAGGCATTGATGATGATGGGGAGAAGATGATGATAATGGGCAGGTATTGATGATAATGGGCAGGCATTGATGATGGGGAGAAGATGATGATGATGATGATGGGCAGGCATTGATGATGATGGGGAGAAGATGATGATAATGGGCAGGTATTGATGATAATGGGCAGGCATTGATGATGGGGAGAAGATGATGATGGGCAGGTATTGCTGATAATGGGGAGGCATTGATGATGATGGGGAGAAGATGATGATAATGGGCAGGTATGTATATATACAGTATATATATATATATGTATATATATATATATATATATACAGTATTGGGTAGAACGGAGTTAATTATATTAGTCCGGCCCTCTAAAACCATCCCAATTTCTCATGCGGCCCCCTGGCAAAATTAATTGCCCACCCTGGTCTAAGACAAAATCATCTTTACATCAAACTTGAAAAGTGTGAATTCCATAGGACCGAAATTCAATTTCTGGGGTATGTACTGTCTACACAAGGAATTAGTATGGATGGAAGCAAAACCCAAGCCATCAAGGATTGGCCAAGTCCTAGAAATGTGAAGGAGGTACAGCGCTTCATCGGGTTTGCCAACTTCTATAGACGTTTCATTAGAAATTTCTCTGAGGTAGTGTCACCTATCACCCAACTTACCCGGAAAGAGTCTAGGTTCTCCTGGACTCCCCAAGCCCAGGAAGCATTTTCCCATCTAAAAGATAAATTTACCACTGCACCTATCCTAGTACATCCCAACCCCGAGCTTGCCTTCATAATAGAGGTGGATGCTTCAGACTGTGCCGTTGGAGCTATACTCTCTCAGAGAACAGGTGAGAAGAATGTCTTGCATCCCTGTGCCTTCTTTTCCCAGCAGTTGTCTTCGGCTGAGAGGAACTACGATGTGGGCAATAGAGAGTTGTTGGCCATTATTGCCGCCTTCAAAGAATGGAGACACCTTCTTCAGGGAGCTGCACAGCAAATAGTCGTCCTGACAGACATCGTAACCTTGAGTTTATCAGGTCGGCTAAGTGCCTGACTCCTCGCCAGGCTCGCTGGAATCTTTTCTTAAACCAATTTAATTTTATCATTTCTTATAGACCAGGATCGCGCAATGGAAAGGCTGATGCACTCTCTAGGATTTACTCAGCAGAGACACGTCCAATTACTCCTCCTAAGACTATTCTTCCTGACTCTAGATTCCTAGGAGTAATTCATAATCAAGACCTACTTAAGGACATCAAGGAAGCATACCATGCGGATTCCTTTTTGGCACAACCCCCAAGGGACGTAAGTCTTGTCTTTAAGAATGGTGTGTTATTCCTGAAACAGTCAGATTGAGAGTATTGCAACTCATTCACGATTCCAAGATAGCTGGGCATAGAGGAATTCTAAAGACACAGGAATTTCTTTCTCGTTTCTTTTGGTGGCCCACTTGCAGGAAGGATGTTTTAAACTATGTCACTTCATGTGAAGTCTGTGCAAGATGCAAAACAACTCGCTCCTCACCAACTGGTCTGTTACAGCCTCCTCCCACCCCGTCCCGCCCGTGGGGATCCATTTCTATGGACTTCATTGTGGAGTTACCAACCTCTCAAGGGAAGAACACCTGTAAGGTTCTGTGTATCTGTTTCTGAAACTCAGTTTGTTCGTCGGCCATTTTGCTTTCTGTTTTGCTGCAGCTATCTTGCCCTCAGTCAAAATGGAGTTTTCCAGCTTGCATGTTCCCGCCCTGATTCTCTCCGTTTGCTTCTTAAACAGCCACAGCTGAGCAATCAGTGCTTCAGAATCTAGCCTGCAGTGAACCTGTGTGTTCTGACTCCTGAAGCCTTGGACCTTGTACTCCAGCCATTCCTACTGAGGAACTCTGAAGCACTTGTGGACTCTGAACTCTGCTCTTGAGAGCCTCACGTTTGCATGGACTTGCGGTAACAGAGAAGAAGATCTGAATCTGTTGTGGAGAGTTATTGCTGAGCTTAGATTACTCTGGCCTGCTGTGTCTCCTGCTTCTGTGTTTGCAACCTGTGTGTTTATTTTTGCCAATTTGTATGAAGCAATACAAGACTTTCTTTATCAACCTGTGTCTCAAGTATTTTCATCGCACCCAAGCACAAGACGCTATATGAACTGTACCACATACATTACAAGATTCTGAAGCCAAACGTTAGTGTCTGCTGGGTCTGGAAAGGCTTGTCTGCTGTACTGTGGATATCGGATGTCCGGTTGTACTTTCTGTGATGACAGTGGTTGTGACTTCTCACAACCATTCCAGGTGAGCAATTCCCTTAAGTTTTTTTTTCTGCAGTGTTATCACAGGTAAACACTATTGTTTTTTTTTTTGTTTTTTTCTCTTCTCTTTTTGTCTGCTGAAACTCTGGATATCAGATGTCTGGTTGAAAGCTTTCTGTGATGATAGTGGTTGTGACTTCTCACAACCATTCCCGGTGAGCAGTTCCCTTAAAGTTTTTTCTTTCTTCAGTGTTGCACAGGTGAACACTATTGTTTTTTTTTTTTTCTCTCCTCTTCTTCCAGTATCCTGTCTTAAAAGATTGGAAAATGGAGGCCCGCATAAAGGAACTTTGCGGAGTGACTGATAATATCCTTGCAGATTTGCAGAATATAAAGACCCGTTTTACAAATCTTCAGGACCTAAATAATCACATTTGCAAGTGGTTGGACAGACTACCCAGGATTTGCGAGCCAGGATTGAGGTTCTGGAGGGGCGAGTCCAGGCTCTGCCGTGGCCCGGTTCTGGGATTCCCAAAGTTGCCCCTTTTCGTTTTGGTGGTGAACGTGAAAAATTCAGGGGATTTGTTAATCAATGCAATCTTTTTTTTTCTGCACATGCTCACAATTTCCTCTGAACGATCTAAGGTGCTTACTATAAATTATGTTGCTTACCAACAAGGCTTTGATGTGGGCAACCCTCTGATTGAGACTGGGATGATTGTTTGATCACCTTGATGATTTTATTTCAGCCATGGGGCAGGTGTTTGAGACCCCAATCGAGGTGCAACAGCTGAAGCAGCCATGTTAGCTTTGCGCAGGTAAGCACTCGGTAGCTGAATATGCTTGGTTTCAGGAGATGGGCCCTTGATACCACCTGGGGGACATTTCGCCAAAAAATCTATTTTTTCGAAAGGGGGTTATCCCCAATGATTAAAGATGAACTTGCTCGTGCCGACCTCCCACTGCTGTTAGGTGACTTTATTAACTACTGCATCCGTATTGATACTCGTTTAATGAACGCAGGCAAGAGAGATGGTTCGAAAGCAATGCGTACTAACCTTTTCCTACCTTCTCTCGCTAAGGAACCTTTGAATAGGATTACACGGGAACCTGAACCTGAACCATGCAGGTAGACTCTTTACTACGACGGGTTAGTGATGCACGCAAGGAAACATCGTTTTAAGGAGAATCTATGTTTTTATGTGGTAAGTCAGGGCACTTTATTATTAACTGCCCCAGCCGTTCTCGCAAGACTACTGCAGCACATTCATTGTGAGTGTTGCGAGAGGGGATCTGTCAGGTCGAGCTCAGGCTCCAGAGAGATCTGCAGCAACAGATCTTGATTTCTCGGCTTAAACTCCGTTCCTCTGAGGACATTGACTGTGTAAATGCTGCCATCTTTCAAGTTTCCTCAGCGGTGTCCCAGCTGAGTTGTAAAAAAAAACAATTCTCACTGTTTTCTTTCCATCAAACTCTGGGTTGACTCAGCTGGGTGTTCTAGCTCTTGCTATGATCGACTCAGGTGCAAGTGGAAATTTATGGATGTTTCTTTTGCTCTGAAACAGGGAATATACGTTCAGTGAAGAAGGTACCCAGTACAGATGGAAACTGGGATGGCTCCTGCTGACCTCTGGACCAGTGGATCAGGAAACGAGCCTTTAAAGGTTCTTATGGGTAAAGATCATCAAGAGAAACTGTCCTTTATGCTTATCTCTTCTCCTCACTTTCCCATTATTCTAGGGCTACCATGGCTGCAAGTCAGAATCCTACCATTAACTGGGAGACCAAGGAATTACACTTTCAGAGAAAAGATGAGTCCAAAAATTTAGCTTGCTCTGTTCCTAAAGGAACATGTCAGTCCCTGAAACTACCAGTGTATACCAGGACTATGTGGATTTATGTGACAAGAAGAACGCTGACAGTTCCTCCTCACGTCCATATGATTGTCCAATTGAATTATTGCCTGGAGCAGAGATACCTTTTGGTAAGATCTACCCCCTGGCGGGGCCGAGCTGAAGGCTTTTAAAAGAGTACATAGACGAAAATCTAGCCAAGGGCTTCATACGCCCTCTTCTCTCTGCAGGGCACCCATATTCTTTGTAAAGAGGAAAGATGGATCCCTGAGACCATGGTAGACTATAGGGAACTCAATAAGGTTACTATTAGAAACGTTATCCATTGCTTTAATCCCCGGAGTTATTGGAGAGAGTGCGACATGCCAAATTTTTCTAAAACTAGATCTTCGTGGGGCCTATAACTTAGTCCGTATTGACTGGGGATGAATGGAAGACTGCATTCAGGTCACGCTATGGACACTTTGAATATCTAGTTATGCCTTTTTGGTTGAGTACCGCCCAGCCACTTTCCAACACTTGGTGATGACATCTTCGGGATTCCTGGATACATCGTGGTAATTTATTTGGAGTATTTTAATTTTTTTAATCACAGAGGAACATCATGGAATGTGAGAATGGTCTTGGAACGTCTAAGACAAAATATCTTTACATCAAGCTTGAAAAGTGTGAATTCCATAAGACCGAAATTCAATTTCTGGGGTTTGTACTGTCTACACAAGGAAATTAGTATGGATGGAAGTAAAACCCAAGCCATCAATGATTGGCCAAGTCTAGAAATGTGAAAAGGGGTACAGCGCTTCATGGGGTTTGAAATTTATAGCTTTCATTAGAAATTTCTTGAGGTAGTGTCACCTACACAACTTACCCGAAAGAGTTAAGTTCCCTGGACTCCCAAGCCAGGAAGATTTTGTCTTAAAAGATAATTTACCATGCACCTATCCTGTACATCCCAACGGTTGCCTTCTAATAGAGGTGGATGCTTCAGACTTGCCGTGGGAGCTATACTCTTCAGAGAAAGGTGAGAAGAATGTCTTGCATCCTGGCCTTTTTCCCAGCAGTTGTCTTCGGTGGAAGAATACGATGTGGGCAATAGAGAGTTGTTGGCCATTATTGGCCTTCAAAGAATGGGACCCTTTTCAAGGAGTGCCAGCAAATAGTCGTTCTGAAAGCCATGTAATCTTGGTTATAGGCGGCTAAGTGCCTGATCCTGCCAGGGCCGTGGAATCTTTTTTAAACCAATTTTTTTATTATTTCTTTAGACCAGGATGCGCAATGGAAAGGCTGAGACTTCTAGGATTTCTCAGGAGACACGTAAATTTTTTCCTCCTAAGAATTCTTCGACTCTAGATTCCTAGGGTGATTTTTTCTAAGACTAATTTAAAGACATCAAGGAAGATACCTGCGGTTCTTTTTTTTCAACCCCAAGGGCGTAAGTCTTGTCTTTAAGAATGGGTGTGTGGATTCGGGACAAGTCTGTATATCCTGAAACAATCGATTGAGAGTATTGAACTCATTACGATTCCAAATAGGGGCTTTGGGGGGAATTCTTTAAAAAACAGGAATTTCTTTTCGTTTTCTTTTGGTTTGGCCCATTGTAGGAAGGATGTATTGGAATATGTCATTCGTGTGAGGTTTTGCAAGATGCAAAAACACTCGCTCTTACCAATGGTCTGTTAAGCCTTTCCCACCCCCTCCCGCCCCTGGGGATCCATTTTGTGGACTTCTTGTGAATTACCAACCTCTAAGGGAAGAAACTATTTGTGGGGTTGGACCGTCTAACAAAGGAGTATTTTATCCTTTGTGGCTTACCCACTGCAAAAACAGACTCATATTTGTTGATTAAAGATGTGTTTCGCTTACATGGAGTACCGGATGAGGTTATTTGGATCGAGGGGTGCAATTCACTTCTAGGTTTTGGCAAAATTTCGTGCAGCTTGGAATTAAGTAAACCTTTCTTTGTTTTATCCCCGACTAATGGGGCAAACCGAAGAACCAATCAAACCCTGGAGCGTACTCCGTGCTTTACTGCCACCACAGGTGATTGGGTGGATCTACTTCCATTGGTGGTTCTTTAAACAATTCCTTTTTACTCTAAACTAGGTTATCATCCTAAAATTTACCACGTTTTTCCCATAGGACGCCTTTGCCAGCAGGGGAAAGAGTCAGCTTTACAGAAGAATAGGTTTTAAAAGGAGAATCTGGATGGCTCAGGAAAGGTACAAGAAGGAGCAGATAAATTTCGTAAACCTGCACCAGCTTTTAAGGTAGGGGATGGTCTGGCTGTCAACCAGAAATTTAAGTTAAGGATTCCACGTTAGTTGGGCATAAGTAATTGGACCTATAAAATCATAAAATTATAAGTGCCTTTGCTTTTTCGTCTTCAATTGCCAAGAACTAGAGAATCCACCCTGTTTTCATGTACCCTATAAAGGCTGCGACACCCAATACGTTTCCTGGAGTTCTTCCCTTGCCTGACCCAGTGTAGTCGATGGTCAGGGGAATTTGTGGTGGAAAGGATTTTAGTTCGGGTTTTGTATAGAAATCAGTTACAATATTGATTAAATGGAGGGCTCCAGTGGAGGAAACATGGGGCCGTCAATAAGTTAATGCTCCGGCTTGCTCCGTCGTTTCATCAGAGGTACCCACACAAGGGTCTGAGGTTCCGGGGGTTTTGTCCTAAGGGGGAGTAATGTAGGTTTGTGTATTGTTTTGAAACTCAGTTTGTTGGGCCATTTTGCTTTTTTTTGCGCGTATCTTGCCTCAGTAAAAAGGAGTTTTCCGTTGATGTTCCCGCCTGTTCTTCCGTTTGCTTTTAACAGCCACGGAGCAATCAGTGCTTCAGAATCTAGCCTGCAGTAAACCCCTGTGTTTGATCCTGAAGCCTTGGACCTTGTATCCAGCCCTTCTATGGGGAAAACTCTGAAGCATTGTGGATTGAATTGCTCTGGGGCCCCTCACGTTTGCAGGATTGCGGTAACAGGAAGAGATCTGAATTGTTGTGGAGAGTTATTGGAGCTTTGATTTATTGGCTGCTTGTCTCCTGTTCTGGTTTGAACCTGTGTGTTTTTTTTGCCAATTTGTATGAAGCAAAAACAAGATTTCTTTTCAACCTGTGTCTAAGTATTTTCATGCACCAAGCACAGAGCTATTGAACTGTAACCACATACATTACACACCATTCTAGTGGTGGTTGAGTCAACAAAGGAGCTCATTTTATCCTTGTGCGGTTACCCACTGCAAAAACAGAATCAGATTTGTGATTAAAGAGTGTTTCGCTAATGGAGTACCGGTGAGGTTATTCGGAGAGGGGTGCAATTCCTTCTAGGTTTTGGCCAAAATTTCTGTGCGCATTGGAATTAAAGTAACCTTTCTTTGCTTTTCATCCCCAGACTAAGGACGACCGAACGAACCAAATAAACCCTGGGGCAGTATCTCCGCTGCTTATCTGCCACCTACAGGGATTGGGTGGTTCTACTTCCATTAGCTAGTTTGTATAACAACTTCAGAGTGCTCCACTAAGCAGTCTCCTTTTTACCTAATTAGGTTATCATCCTAACATTCTACCCGATTTCCCATTGAAAGCCTTTACCGCGTGGCTGAAACAATCACGTCTTTACAGAAGCTTGGATTTCTAAAGGGAATCTGGAATCGGCTCGGAAAGGTACAGAAAGCAGCAGATAAATTTCGTAAACCTGCACAGTTTAAGAGGGACTTGGTTTGGCTGTCAACCAGAAAATTTAATTAAGGATTCCACGTCTAAGTTGGGAATAAGTCATTGACCTATAAATCAGTAAAATTTAAGTGCCGTTGCTTGTCGTCTTCAAATGCCAGAACTATGAAATCCACCTGTTTTCATGTATCCTACTAAAGGTGCGCACCCAATACGTTTCCTGGAGTTTTTCCTTGCCCACCGTGCTGTCGATTGGTCAGGAAAAATTTGTGGTGGAAAGGATTTTAGATTCCAGGTTGTATAGAAAATCAGTTCAAAATTGATTAATGGCAGGGGGACCAGTGGGGCAATATGGGAACCAGTCAATAACGTTAATGTCCGCTTGCTCGTCAGTTTATCAGAGGTCCCACACAAGCTGGTTGAGGTCATCGGAGGTTGTCCCTAAGGGGGGAGTAATGTAAGGTTTGTGACATGTTCCTGAAACTCAGTTTGTTCGTCAGCCATTTTTCTTTTGTCTTCTGCAGTTTTGCCCTCACAAATGGAGTTTCCACTTGCTGTTCCCGCCGTTTCTCTCTTTTGCTTTTAAGAGCCACAGCTGAGCAATCGTGTTCAGAATTAGCCTGAGGAACCTGTGACCTGATCTAAAGCCTTGGACCTTGTACTCCGCTATTCCTCCGGGAATCTGAAGCCTTGTGGACTCTGGAACCCTGCCCTTTTAAAGACCCACGTTTGCAGGGCTTCGGTAACAGAGAAGAAGATTGAATGTGTGGAGAGTGATTGCTGAGTTAGATTACTCTGGCCTGCTGTGTCCCTGTTCTGGTCTGCAAACTGTGTGACTATTTTTGCCAACTTGTATAAGTATACAAGACTTTTATATCAAACCTGTGTCTCTGTATTTTTCATGCACCCAAGCACAAGCCTTATGAACGTATCTTACATTTCCCCTGGGGCTTACTGAACCCCAGTAACACGGGAAGTGTTCATGTGCTAACGCCTTCCGAGCAACAACTGGGGTGTTGTAGCCGGGAGGGGAAGAGAACGGGTGGGGCGCAGGCTTTTTGCCGTTAAGCAGGGGAACAGCTACATTACTGACCCCGAAACAGGGCAAGTGTTCACTTGTAACAGCATTGGAACAATGGGGGTTGTAGCCAGGGATGAGAAGAGAACAGGGGGAGGAGCAGGATTTTTT
>JARQOD010000003.1:510565987-510638912 GCA_033576555.1 Oophaga sylvatica | reverse complement strand
AACTGGGAGACCAAGGAATTACACTTTCCAGAGAAACAGATGAGTCCAAAAATTTCAGCTTGCTCTGTTCCTAAAGGAACCATGTCAGTCCCTGAACTACCAGCTGTATACCAGGACTATGTGGATTTATGTGACAAGAAGAACGCTGACCAGCTTCCTCCTCACCGTCCATATGATTGTCCAATTGAATTATTGCCTGGAGCAGAGATACCTTTTGGTAAGATCTACCCCCTGGCGGGGCCCGAGCTGAAGGCTTTAAAAGAGTACATAGACGAAAATCTAGCCAAGGGCTTCATACGCCCCTCTTCATCTCCTGCAGGGGCACCCATATTCTTTGTAAAGAAGAAAGATGGATCCCTGAGACCATGCGTAGACTATAGGGAACTCAATAAGGTTACTATTAGAAACCGTTATCCATTGCCTTTAATCCCTGAGTTATTGGAGAGAGTGCGACATGCCAAAATTTTCTCTAAACTAGATCTTCGTGGGGCCTATAACTTAGTCCGTATTAGACCTGGGGATGAATGGAAGACTGCATTCAGGTCACGCTATGGACACTTTGAATATCTAGTTATGCCTTTTGGTCTGAGTACCGCCCCAGCCACTTTCCAACACTTGGTGAATGACATCTTCAGGGATCTCCTGGATACATTCGTGGTAATTTATTTGGATGATATTTTAATTTTTCTAACTCCACAGAGGAACATCATGGACATGTGAGAATGGTCTTGGAACGTCTAAGACAAAATCATCTTTACATCAAGCTTGAAAAGTGTGAATTCCATAAGACCGAAATTCAATTTCTGGGGTATGTACTGTCTACACAAGGAATTAGTATGGATGGAAGTAAAACCCAAGCCATCAATGATTGGCCAAGTCCTAGAAATGTGAAGGAGGTACAGCGCTTCATCGGGTTTGCAAACTTCTATAGACGTTTCATTAGAAATTTCTCTGAGGTAGTGTCACCTATCACCCAACTTACCCAGAAAGAGTCTAAGTTCTCCTGGACTCCCCAAGCCCAGGAAGCATTTTCCCGTCTAAAAGATAAATTTACCACTGCACCTATCCTAGTACATCCCAACCCAGAGCTTGCCTTCATAATAGAGGTGGATGCTTCAGACTGTGCCGTGGGAGCTATACTCTCTCAGAGAACAGGTGAGAAGAATGTCTTGCATCCCTGTGCCTTCTTTTCCCAGCAGTTGTCTTCGGCTGAGAAGAACTACGATGTGGGCAATAGAGAGTTGTTGGCCATTATTGCCGCCTTCAAAGAATGGAGACACCTTCTTCAAGGAGCTGCACAGCAAATAGTCGTTCTGACAGACCATCGTAATCTTGAGTTTATCAGGTCGGCTAAGTGCCTGACTCCTCGCCAGGCTCGCTGGAATCTTTTCTTAAACCAATTTAATTTTATTATTTCTTATAGACCAGGATCGCGCAATGGAAAGGCTGATGCACTCTCTAGGATTTACTCAGCAGAGACACGTCCAATTACTCCTCCTAAGACTATTCTTCCTGACTCTAGATTCCTAGGAGTGATTCATCATCAAGACCTAATTAAAGACATCAAGGAAGCATACCATGCGGATCTTTTTTGGCTCAACCCCCAAGGGACGTAAGTCTTGTCTTTAAGAATGGTGTGTGGATTCTGGGACAACGTCTGTATATACCTGAAACAATCAGATTGAGAGTATTGCAACTCATTCACGATTCCAAAATAGCCGGGCATAGAGGAATTCTAAAGACACAGGAATTTCTTTCTCGTTTCTTTTGGTGGCCCACTTGTAGGAAGGATGTATTGGACTATGTCACTTCGTGTGAGGTTTGTGCAAGATGCAAAACACCTCGCTCTTCACCAACTGGTCTGTTACAGCCTCTTCCCACCCCGTCCCGCCCGTGGGGATCCATTTCTGTGGACTTCATTGTGGAATTACCAACCTCTCAAGGGAAGAACACTATTCTAGTGGTGGTTGACCGTCTAACAAAGGCAGCTCATTTTATCCCTTGTGTCGGCTTACCCACTGCAAAACAGACATCATATTTGATGATTAAAGATGTGTTTCGCTTACATGGAGTACCGGATGAGGTTATTTCGGATCGAGGGGTGCAATTCACTTCTAGGTTTTGGCAAAATTTCTGTGCAGCATTGGACATTAAAGTAAACCTTTCTTCTGCTTTTCATCCCCAGACTAATGGACAAACCGAACGAACCAATCAAACCCTGGAGCAGTATCTCCGCTGCTTTATCTGCCACCTACAGGATGATTGGGTGGATCTACTTCCATTGGCTGAGTTCTCTTACAACAACTCTCCTTTTTACTCTAATCTAGGTTATCATCCTAACATTCTACCACGATTTCCCATAGAGACGCCTTTGCCAGCAGTGGCTGAAAGAGTCACGACTTTACAGAAGAATATGGATCTTCTAAAGGAGAATCTGGAATCGGCTCAGGAAAGGTACAAGAAGGCAGCAGATAAATTTCGTAAACCTGCACCAGCTTTTAAGGTAGGAGACCTGGTCTGGCTGTCAACCAGAAATCTTAAGTTAAGGATTCCATCGTCTAAGTTGGGACATAAGTACATTGGACCCTATAAAAATCAGTAAAATTATAAGTGCCGTTGCTTGTCGTCTTCAATTGCCCAGAACTATGAGAATCCACCCTGTCTTTCATGTATCCCTACTAAAGGCTGCGACACCCAATACGTTTCCTGGACGTTCTTCTCCTTGCCCTGACCCAGTGCTAGTCGATGGTCAGGAGGAATTTGTGGTGGAAAGGATTTTAGATTCCAGGTTGTATAGAAATCAGTTACAATATCTGATTAAATGGCAGGGCTACCCAGTGGAGGACAACTCATGGGAGCCAGTCAATAACGTTAATGCTCCTCGCTTGCTCCGTCAGTTTCATCAGAGGTACCCACACAAGCCTGGTCTGAGGTCATCCGGAGGTTGTCCCTAAGGGGGGAGTAATGTAAGGTTCTGTGTATCTGTTTCTGAAACTCAGTTTGTTCGTCGGCCATTTTGCTTTCTGTTTTGCTGCAGCTATCTTGCCCTCAGTCAAAATGGAGTTTTCCAGCTTGCATGTTCCCGCCCTGATTCTCTCCGTTTGCTTCTTAAACAGCCACAGCTGAGCAATCAGTGCTTCAGAATCTAGCCTGCAGTGAACCTGTGTTCTGACTCCTGAAGCCTTGGACCTTGTACTCCAGCCATTCCTACTGAGGAACTCTGAAGCACTTGTGGACTCTGAACTCTGCTCTTGAGAGCCTCACGTTTGCATGGACTTGCGGTAACAGAGAAGAAGATCTGAATCTGTTGTGGAGAGTTATTGCTGAGCTTAGATTACTCTGGCCTGCTGTGTCTCCTGCTTCTGTGTTTGCAACCTGTGTGTTTATTTTTGCCAATTTGTATGAAGCAATACAAGACTTTCTTTATCAACCTGTGTCTCAAGTATTTTCATCGCACCCAAGCACAAGACGCTATATGAACTGTACCACATACATTACAACACCATTCTAGTGGTGGTTGACCGTCTAACAAAGGCAGCTCATTTTATCCCTTGTGTCGGCTTACCCACTGCAAAACAGACATCAGATTTGATGATTAAAGATGTGTTTCGCTTACATGGAGTACCGGATGAGGTTATTTCGGATCGAGGGGTGCAATTCACTTCTAGGTTTTGGCAAAATTTCTGTGCAGCATTGGACATTAAAGTAAACCTTTCTTCTGCTTTTCATCCCCAGACTAATGGACAGACCGAACGAACCAATCAAACCCTGGAGCAGTATCTCCGCTGCTTTATCTGCCACCTACAGGATGATTGGGTGGATCTACTTCCATTAGCTGAGTTCTCGTATAACAACTCTCAGAGTGCCTCCACTAAGCAGTCTCCTTTTTACTCTAATCTAGGTTATCATCCTAACATTCTACCACGATTTCCCATAGAAACGCCTTTACCAGCAGTGGCTGAAACAATCACGTCTTTACAGAAGACTATGGATCTTCTAAAGGAGAATCTGGAATCGGCTCAGGAAAGGTACAAGAAAGCAGCAGATAAATTTCGTAAACCTGCACCAGCTTTCAAGGTAGGAGACTTGGTTTGGCTGTCAACCAGAAATCTTAAGTTAAGGATTCCATCGTCTAAGTTGGGACATAAGTACATTAGACCCTATAAAATCAGTAAAATTATAAGTGCCGTTGCTTGTCGTCTTCAACTGCCCAGAACTATGAGAATCCACCCTGTCTTTCATGTATCCCTACTAAAGGCTGCGACACCCAATACGTTTCCTGGACGTTCTTCTCCTTGCCCTGACCCAGTGCTAGTCGATGGTCAGGAAGAATTTGTGGTGGAAAGGATTTTAGATTCCAGGTTGTATAGAAATCAGTTACAATATCTGATTAAATGGCAGGGCTACCCAGTGGAGGACAACTCATGGGAACCAGTCAATAACGTTAATGCTCCTCGCTTGCTCCGTCAGTTTCATCAGAGGTACCCACACAAGCCTGGTCTGAGGTCATCCGGAGGTTGTCCCTAAGGGGGGAGTAATGTAAGGTTCTGTGTACATGTTCCTGAAACTCAGTTTGTTCGTCAGCCATTTTACTTTCTGTCTTGCTGCAGCTATCTTGCCCTCAGTCAAAATGGAGTTTCCAGCTTGCATGTTCCCGCCCTGATTCTCTCCTTTTGCTTCTTAAGCAGCCACAGCTGAGCAATCAGTGCTTCAGAATCTAGCCTGCAGTGAACCTGTGACCTGACTCCTAAAGCCTTGGACCTTGTACTCCAGCTATTCCTACTGAGGAACTCTGAAGCACTTGTGGACTCTGGAACCCTGCTCTTTGAAAGACCCACGTTTGCATGGACTTACGGTAACAGAGAAGAAGATCCTGAACCTGTTGTGGAGAGTGATTGCTGAGCTTAGATTACTCTGGCCTGCTGTGTCTCCTGCTTCTGTGTCTGCAAACTGTGTGACTATTTTTGCCAACTTGTATGAAGTAATACAAGACTTTCTATATCAAACCTGTGTCTCATGTATTTTCATCGCACCCAAGCACAAGACGCTATATGAACTGTACTACTTACATTACACTGACATTACTGAACCCCAGTAACACAGGAGCAAGTGTTCACTGTGCTAACAGCACTTCCGAGCAACAACTGGCGGTGTTGTAGCCCAGGGATGAGAAGAGAACAGGGTGGAGGCAGCAGGACTTTTTGCCGTTCACACAGCAGGGGAACAGCTGACATTACTGAACCCCAGTAACACAGGAGCAAGTGTTCACAGTGCTAACAGCACTTCCGAGCAACAACTGGCGGTGTTGTAGCCCAGGGATGAGAAGAGAACAGGGTGGAGGCAGCAGGACTTTTTGCCGTTCACACAGCAGGGGAACAGCTGACATTACTGAACCCCAGTAACACAGGAGCAAGTGTTCACTGTGCTAACAGCACTTCCGAGCTACAACTGGCGGTGTTGTAGCCCAGGATGAGAAGAGAACATGGTGGAGGCAGCAGGACTTTTTGCCGTTCACACAGCAGGGGAACAGCTGACATTACTGAACCCCAGTAACACAGGAGCAAGTGTACACTGTGCTAACAGCACTTCCGAGCTACAACTGGCGGTGTTGTAGCCCAGGGATGAGAAGAGAACAGGGTGGAGGCAGCAGGACTTTTTGCCGTTCACACAGCAGGGGAACAGCTGACATTACTGAACCCCAGTAACACAGGAGCAAGTGTTCACTGTGCTAACAGCACTTCCGAGCAACAACTGGCGGTGTTGTAGCCCAGGGATGAGAAGAGAACAGGGTGGAGGCAGCAAGACTTTTTGCTGTTCACACAGCAGGGGAACAGCTGACATTACTGAACCCCAGTAACACAGGAGCAAGTGTTCACTGTGCTAACAGCACTTCCGAGCAACAACTGGCGGTGTTGTAGCCCAGGGATGAGAAGAGAACAGGGTGGAGGCAGCAGGACTTTTTGCCGTTCACACAGCTGGGGAACAGCTGACATTACTGAACCCCAGTAACACAGGAGCAAGTGTTCACTGTGCTAACAGCACTTCCGAGCAACAACTGGCGGTGTTGTAGCCCAGGGATGAGAAGAGAACAGGGTGGAGGCAGCAGGACTTTTTGCCGTTCACACAGCAGGGGAACAGCTGACATTACTGAACCCCAGTAACACAGGAGCAAGTGTTCACTGTGCTAACAGCACTTCCGAGCAACAACTGGCGGTGTTGTAGCCCAGGGATTAGAAGAGAACAGGGTGGAGGCAGCAGGACTTTTTGCCGTTCACACAGCAGGGGAACAGCTGACATTACTGAACCCCAGTAACACAGGAGCAAGTGTTGACTGTGCTAACAGCACTTCCGAGCTACAACTGGCGGTGTTGTAGCCCAGGGATGAGAAGAGAACAGGGTGGAGGCAGCAGGACTTTTTGCCGTTCACACAGCAGGGGAACAGCTGACATTACTGAACCCCAGTAACACAGGAGCAAGTGTAACTGTGCTAACAGCACTTCCGAGCAACAACTGGCGGTGTTGTAGCCCAGGGATGAGAAGAGAACAGGGTGGAGGCAGCAGGACTTTTTGCCGTTCACACAGCAGGGGAACAGCTGACATTACTGAACCCCAGTAACACAGGAGCAAGTGTTCACTGTGCTAACAGCACTTCCGAGCTACAACTGGCGGTGTTGTAGCCCAGGATGAGAAGAGAACATGGGTGGAGGCAGCAGGACTTTTTGCCGTTCACACAGCAGGGGAACAGCTGACATTACTGAACCCCAGTAACACAGGAGCAAGTGTTCACTGTGCTAACAGCACTTCCGAGCTACAACTGGCGGTGTTGTAGCCCAGGGTCAAGGAGGATGTTTAAATACTATATCAAGTATTTTCCTTGTTACGTGTCAATTAAAAATGTCTATACTCCAAACAAGAGAAATATAAACTTTAGTACCATAAGATGATGATTTAACTTAAAAAAATATATGTAAATTAAAAATTTACAAACATAAACGCATACATTAACATGTTGAAAAGCAATGCAAACCACAATTAAAATAGGTTAAATAATCTGCTATACGGTTTAAAATAAAAGCATACAAGTACACATCAGAATCCATTAATGATGGGTAAGTAACAGTATGTACACCATTTTTATTGTGTAGACAATGAATGGCTGACTTAAAAACATAATCAGCATTACAAGTTTTCTTTGACATTCATAAAACTTTACATTTGGTGAATAATATAACTACAATTTTTTAAAAAATATCTAAAATTTCCATCATGTAATACTGATAATATGTGCCAATCATTTATATTAACAAAACGAAAATTTAAAAAGTGCATAGTGCAGAGTGAAAACAGATATTTATGCCTGACTGTGGACTTGCAAGCATGACAACGGATAGATAAGGTATATATAGATGAGACTGCATAGCCACAGATGGTGAATGGCGATGTAATACTGTACCTCAATAAAGTGTGCGTTACTACTACATCCTTTTTTTTATCTAGCTTTATAAAAGGTTACGTGCATGTATGGTTGCGCCTCTGTTTGGACGCACAGACTGGCTTCCTGCTGTGACGCGTTGGGTATTGGAGCGTCTGTACGTCTTATGACGCAGACTAACATTCACGGTGCGCATCGTTCATCATCGCAAGCGTACCGACAACACAAAGGCGTTGTCATGACTGCTTTACTCAGTAAACATGCACCTATGATGAAACATACACGCATGTGCCCTATTACATAACAAGCTACAAGAAAAACGAGTGTGAGGTGTGACACAGCTGTTTTGTTAAGGTACAGTATTATATCGACATTGTACAGATGTCGCTATTCAGTCTGATAAATATATATCATTCACGTATTCTATCAGTTGTCGTTCTTTCAGCACCACTTACAGGTATATATTTTGCTATTGTGACTATGCACTATTGACTTTACCAAGGTAATGCATGATTTTTGTAAGCGATTATCATGTTTACATGAAGGACCTTTATGATATGGGCTGTTAACTTTCTAATCAAATATGTATTTTTTAAAATGACACAAATATAAGTAATGTTGAAGAGGACTATTCCTACATGCATTGTTTGCACAATATTACACGTGTACATCACGTCCCTTAATCAACATTGGATTATTATATTTACTTGTATGCTTTTATTTCAAAGGCAAGAACACTGAAGTATAACCTTCGCACTGCAGCAGTTGTCAAAGTTCAACCCACATTATGCACTTCCAACATTGCAGCATTGGAGTCATCAATGTATGTTGAAGCTTGAGACAATTTGCTCTACATAGCTATTGGGCATGTTCACATGTGTATCTGTAATCATAGTCCTTATATGTTCAATGTGAAGATACATTTATGTTGGTTGACTTTATGTTTACAGCTAGACAGTGACATATCATTGTACATAACATTTGAATGTCAGGTTTTCACATTTGTACTAGCAGAATTTTGGACACACAGAGGGAATCATCATGGTTCTGAAAAAAAGTTGATTGTTTTCATCTTACTAACATTGACACAACTGGTTTTGAGCCATCATACTAGTGTAGCAAGCCTAGTTTGAGATGTATGAGTTGAAGATTAGTTAGCAGCAGTAATTTTTGCCGACACACAGCAGGGGAACAGCAGGCGTTACTGAACCCCACAAACACATCAGCGATTGTTTTCATCTGTGCATCTAACACTTCTGAGCAGCAACTGGCGCTGTTGAAGCCCAGGGTCAAGGAGGGTGTAGGCAGAGGCCTAGTAAGACGTTTGAAGTGAAGTGTAGTTAGCAGCAGTAATTTTGCAGACACCAGCAGGAACGCAGCTTACTGAACCACAAACACATCAGCGATTGTTTTCATCTGTGCATCTAACACTTCGAGCAGCAACTGGCTGTTGAAGCCCAGGTCAAGAGGTGTAGCAAAATTGATTATGTTGAATTGAAGTTGTACTTACAGAATAATTTTTATGCAAAAATGATGAATTTCAATTCCAAGAATAGAAAAATATTTATACTTGAGAGTCCTCTGTGGTTGATACCGTTTAATGGCTAACTGAAAATATGGTAACAAATTCAAAGCTTTCGAGACTACTCAGGTCTCTTCATCAGGCTAAGACTAAAAAAAAAAATGGAAGAATCACATATTTGTACACACAACAGGACACAGGAATAGGTAAGACAAGTGAGGGAGGGACAAGTGAGGGTAGACCGGCCAAAAAATGAGAACAAGGATGAATTATCAGCGCCACACGATAAGACAAAAAATAATGGATTTACCTGTGGCAAAACACTTTGTATGCCCGGTCATAGCATGATGGATATGGAATTACTGGTATTAAAATATAACTTCAAATATGACAAAGATACAAAGGTTTCAGAATATAAGCTCATCATGACCTTTGACACTGTTAGTGATGGAATGAATAGATCACACGGATTTATGTCATTCTATATCAATTAAGGAATCTGCGTCTCTGCCCTTCCAGGGGCATTAAAACACAAAACCAGACCCCAATCAGAGGGCAATAAAACTTTCTATCCTTATCTAGGAACTGTTCCAATATTTATGTTCATCCCTCTGTGATAATGACAGTTCTGCTACACGTCACTTACTTGTCTTACCTATTGCACTATTCCTGTGTCCTGTTGTGTATAGAAATATGTGATGCTTCATTTTTTGTTTTAGTCTTTGCCTGATGAAGAGACGTGAGTAGCCTCGAAAGCTTGCAATTTGTTACCATCTTTTCAGTTATCCATTCAAAGGTATCAACCACTGTGGACTCTCAAGTGTAAATATTTTTCTATCTAATGGCTAACACGGTACGAAGATACACATGTTTCCTAACTTCAATAATAAAAATAAAGACACTGCAAATATAAACGCATATATGCACATGCCAACAAGAAATGGAACAACACACCCACCCAAAAAATTGGTTACAAAATATAGTGTTGTAAATTTAAGAATAAAAGTCCATTTTTGTATTTATGAATAATGCTTAAGGAACGCTATGTTAAACCATAACATAGTGAAGACAATGGATTTTGTAATCGTCACTCATCATCATCATCATTGCAATTTAGATGTGACAGTCACAGACATTTCAATTATTTAAGTTAATAAAATCGTTACTTTGTACAGCATGTATGACATGTCCAGCATGGACTCATCAATGTGATGACACAATAATGTACGATAAAAAATAACCATTTAAAAAAACATAATGCATTGTCACAATTTAAGTGTGTGCCTGCAAGTGTAGGTGAAAGAAAGGCTACGGATAGCAAAGGTATATTCTATGTCTGTATCAGACAGTGGACAGCCTCTGATGGGTAATGGCGATGTTATACTGTACGTCAATAAAGTCTGCGGCTGCAATCATGCATTTTTTGCTTGGACAGTGTTGAAGAGGGTAAAAGCATGTCTGGTTGCGCAAGGCTTTATCCGTCAACACTACCTTCCTACTGTCACGCGTAGGGTAGGGTAGCGTGTGTCAATTAGATGACTCTATAAAATGTGACGTTACGCAGCGTTATTGCGCCCTAGGGACGCCAAAAATACAACAGCAGTAATCATTTACTGTCTAATACTCCACCTATGACCAACAAAAAAAGACCGTTCCCTCTTTAACAATCTACAAGACTAACAAGCATAATGGTTCACGCTGACTTTATTGAGGTACAGTATTACATCGACATTGTCCATGAGTAACTATGCACTGTGATACCTATATACCATTATTAATTTATATCTGTTGTGGTTGTTTCAACAGCACTTGCAGGTATAACTAGTACTACCTATTGTCAGTATGCATGATGCACTTTATAGATGTAATAATTTATTATTGCACATTATTACCAGGTTTAGATGCTGGCCATTTCATATATGGTGTGTGAAGTTACAGTTGGCATCAGTATGTGTATTTTATAATGTCTGTCATAAATAAAAATCGTGATGATGATGATGAGGATTTTATGATTTGTACATCCATTGACTGCATTATCTTACAGGTACAGATAAAGTTCCTTAAAAAGCATTAATTGATAAGTATGAAATGTACTTTTATGCATAAATTTCAAAAAGTGAAGACTATGTTTTAGTTTTTGTTACCATTTATAATAGACATGTGCAGATATGCGCTGTGATGACAAATTATTATTTGTCCATATTTGTCATAAAAATTATCATTCTAGGCCTGGAAAACTTCACAATTTCCTGTTTTAAGCATAACAATCAGGGTGACGGCCTCCCTTACACCACTTATTTGCGGAGCATGTTCGACATGGTTATTTTCTGAGACATCTGGTGTCAGGGAACAGGATGACATACGGGATAACGTTGCGAACCAGTTATTTAATCTGAAAACGGACAGACAAATTCTGGCGAGATCCATGCCTTGTTCATTTTCAGAAAAGTAAGCCGGTCTACATTATCGGAGGATAGTCGCATGCGACGGTCTGTTAGTACACCACCTGCGGCACTAAAGACGCGCTCCGATAATACACTGGCAGCAGGGCAAGCCAGCACCTCCAATGCATACTGGCTAAGCTCTGGCCATGTATCCAGCTTAGAGACCCAAAACTTGAATGGGGAAGAGCCATCTGGGAGTACACTGAGAGGGAAAGACATGTAGTCTGTCACCATCTTACGGAAACGTTGCCTCCTGCTGACTGGAGCCGTCTCGGATGGTGTAGACATTGGTGGCGCTGCCACAAAACTTCGCCACATTTGGAACATACTGGTCTTGCCCTGTGCAGAGGCGCTGCTTGTGCTCCCTCTTGTTGCAGAGCTGTCTCCACTGCCTCGACGCACAGAGCTGCTTTGTAAAGCAGTAGCAGCAGCAGTGCTCTCGGCTGGAATGGAGAACATTATGGATTGCACCAGTATGTCTTGGTACTCCCGCATTTTACGCTCCCGGTTCAACGGTGTGATGAGGCTTTGTAAGTTGTCCCGGTAGCGAGGGTCTAGGAGGGTGTACACCCAATAATCAGACGTGGTGAGAATGTGGGCGATGCGGCGGTCGTTTCTCAGGCACTGCAGCATGAAATCAACCATGTGCTGCAGACTCCCAACTGGCCAAGAAACGCTGTCCCCTGCAAGAGGCGTCATCTCTGACTGCTCTGCATCACCCCACCCTCGCTCTACATACTGACTAGAGCGTTGTGTACCTCCCTCTGGAGCGATGTCTTCCTCCTCCATTGACTCCTCCTCATCCTCCTCACAAAGTGAACACTGCCCAGCCCTTTGTGAGGAACCACGTTGCGCTGACTGTCCAGAAGGTGATGGAATTTGTGACTCCTCATCCTCCACCTCTTCCAAAACCTCATCCCTTATTGCTTGCAGTGTTTTTTGAAGCAGGCAGATAAGGGGGACAGTCAGGCTGACTAGTGCATCATCTGCACTCGCCATCCGCGTTGACTCATCAAACGCACGCAAAACGTGGCAGATGTCCTTCATAGAGGCCCACTCAGTAGTGGTGAAGTGTGAACGACGCAAATTGCGAGTTGATTGCGCCTGATGCAGCTGATACTCCATTACTGCTGGCTGCTGCTCACACAACCGCTCCAACATATGTAACGTGGAATTCCACCTGGTGGGTACGTCACATATGATGCGATGTTCAGGAAGGCGAATCTGCGTTGCAGAGCTGCAATGCGCGATCTGGCCATGCTGGAACGTCGCAAGTGAGCGCACTCTAGGCGGACCTTGTGCAGCAGTGCATCAAGATCCGGATAGTCCCTCAAAAAACTCTGCACGACCAAGTTGAGCACATGTGCCAGACATGGTATGTGAGTGAGGTTGCCAAGGCCCAGAGCTGCCACCAGATTTCGGCCATTGTCACACACTACCAAGCCTGGCTGGAGATTCGCTGGCAAAAACCACACGTCGCTCTCCTGCTTGATGGCATTCCAGAGCTCCTGCGCTGTGTGGCTTCGATTCCCCATGTAAATTAATTTCAGGACGGCCTGTTGACGTTTGGCCACGGCTGTGCTCATATCGGTCGCATCAGGTAAACGTTCACGGGTCCATGTGGAGGTAGACCGTGACGGCTCCTGCAGCGATGATTCTGAGGAACTGGAGTAGGAGGAGGAGTCAATGTGGACAGACTTGATTCCTGCAATCCTTGGAGTTGGCAGAACACGTACAGCGCCACTCGCAAGATCTGTACCCGGCTCCACAACATTGACCCAATGGGCAGTGAGGGAAAGGTATCGTCCCTGGCCATGGGTACTGGTCCACGCATCGGTGGTCAGGTGGACCTTGCTACTGACGGCGTTTAGTAGCGCATGTTTAATTTTTCCCTCAACATGCTTTTGCAGACCAGGGACGGCTTGCCTGCTGAAATAAAATCGGCTGGCACATTGTATTGTGGGACTGCCAATGACATTAAGTCACGGAAACTGTCAGTCTCCACCAGCCTGAATGACAGCATTTCAAGGGACAGGAGTTTTGCAATGCCAGCATTCAGAGCCTGTGCTCGTGGATGGTTTGCCGAGTATGGCCGTCTTTTATCCCATGCCTGTGCTACCGATGGCTGTTTTGTGGCCTGGGAGTGTGAGGATGACAGGGAACTTGCAGCTGTGGGTGGAATAACACTGGGTCTCTGGACAACAGTTACAGAGGTTCTTCCATGGCGATCCTGTGAGGAAGCCGAACCAGCTGTGTGTGAGCTGGAGGAAGAGGCTCCAACACGAGCTGAAGATGTAGGTGCTGCTGTAGGTTGGCCTACATCTCCAGTGTGTCTTTGTAACTCAGCTACGTGCTTTGTCCGTACATGTTTCCACATATTTGTGGTATTGAGGTTACTGATATTTTTACCTCTTTTAACTTTTTGATTACACAGCTTGCATTTGACATAGCAAATATCATCTGCAAGTGTGTCAAAAAAGGACCACGCAGTGCAAGTCCTGGGAGCGCCCGGTTTGGCTGTTGGAAGAGAACTGCTACGAACGGGTGCCAAACTGGAGGGTACAGGCAACCGAGTCTGCAGCCTACCTCTCCCTACTGTTTGGACCGTTGGGGCAATCTCTTCCTCAGAGCTGCTACCACCACCTTCCTGTTCCTCACGCCATGTTGGGTCTTGGACCTCATCATCTCCACTACCCTCTTCCAACACCTGCTGCTGTTGGGTGGTCTGGCCAGCACCTTGCTCAACAGAAAATGGCACCTGAGTCTCATCATCATCAGATGCGTTCTGCGGTGTGCTGACCATCGGCACTGGCTCACCCGCCTCTTCACATTCAGAGAGACACAGCTGTTGCGCATCACTGCATACTGCCTCTTCTTCACATTCCAGAATGCTGCTTGGCTGGGCCCCTGTTTCCAAGCCAACAGATTCTGAGAACAGAAGCAGAGACTCAGCTGGCTCCAGTTCAGAACTCTCTGACTGCCTGGGCAATTTGGCAGGCGGTGAAGAGACAGATGGTTGTTCAACAGTGCTGTGGTCCTGAGAGGAGGTGGAAGCAATTGAAGTCGATGCATTGGCTGCCATCCAACCAACAACGGCTTCAATTTGTTCTTCCCGCAGCAGGGGGGTAAGCTGAGCTCCTACAAAAGTGCGCATAAAGGAACGCTCACGGGGAAAACTGGTGGATGCTGTGTCACTGGGTGCGGCAGCAGCCACAGAATCCCCACGTCCTCTCCCTGCTGAAACTCCACGGCCACGACCACGTGCCTTACTCCCTGCCTTCTTCATCTTGGTAGATTGATAAAGAAAGTCAGAAAAGTTATAAGGCCTAAGTGTGGTTATTCCTCAGAGACTGCAGTGAACACTGCAGACAACTGTTCAGTAGCTGTGAAAGGCTCCTTTGTGTACTTCTATAGTGTTTGCAACCAATGTATTGTATACGGATGGAAGCGCGTCACACTAATAGATTAGATTTTTTTCAAATATAATGGAGCAGCACCAATTAGAGAAAAATGTGAAGGATGAGGCAGTGACACACGCTCAGCAGACTACAACCAGCAGTAGTTGAAGAACTAACTGGAGCATGATCTGCACTCAAAAAATGAAAAGCTCACAGACTACAGTGAACACTGAAACACAACTGTTCAGTAGCTGTGAAAGGCCCCTTTGTCTACTTCTATAGTGTTTGCAACCACTGTATTGTATACGGATGGAAGCGCGTCACACTAATAGATTAGATTTTTTTCAAATATAATGGAGCAGCACCAATTAGAGAAAAATGTGAAGGATGAGGCAGTGACACACGCTCAGCAGACTACAACCAGCAGTAGTTGAAGAACTAACTGGAGCGTGATCTGCACTCAAAAAATGAAAAGCTCACAGACTACAGTGAACACTGAAACACAACTGTTCAGTAGCTGTGAAAGGCCCCTTTGTCTACTTCTATAGTGTTTGCAACCACTGTATTGTATACGGATGGAAGCGCGTCACACTAATAGATTAGATTTTTTTCAAATATAATGGAGCAGCACCAATTAGAGAAAAATGTGAAGGATGAGGCAGTGACACACGCTCAGCAGACTACAACCAGCAGTAGTTGAAGAACTAACTGGAGCGTGATCTGCACTCAAAAAATGAAAAGCTCACAGACTACAGTGAACACTGAAACACAACTGTTCAGTAGCTGTGAAAGGCCCCTTTGTCTACTTCTATAGTGTTTGCAACCACTGTATTGTATACGGATGGAAGCGCGTCACACTAATAGATTAGATTTTTTTCAAATATAATGGAGCAGCACCAATTAGAGAAAAATGTGAAGGATGAGGCAGTGACACACGCTCAGCAGACTACAACCAGCAGTAGTTGAAGAACTAACTGGAGCGTGATCTGCACTCAAAAAATGAAAAGCTCACAGACTACAGTGAACACTGAAACACAACTGTTCAGTAGCTGTGAAAGGCCCCTTTGTCTACTTCTATAGTGTTTGCAACCAATGTATTGTATACGGATGGAAGCGCGTCACACTAATAGATTAGATTTTTTGCAAATATAATGGAGCTGCACCAATTCCACAAAATCAAATAAAAAAAAAAAATCAGTGAGTGACACTTGCAGATGCCTGCAAACAGCGGTGGATGCAGAGCAAACTGCAGCGTCACCTGCACTCTCACACACACCTTGCACAGAGCTGTTAAAACAACACTGGCAAAAGGAAGCTTTACACAGCGGTTGGTAAACTAGCCTGCCTAAAGCACAGTAGAGTACACAAAATCGCAATGTCTAACTGTCCCTCAGAGTCAGCACAGCAGCGTTCTGTCCCTAACTGAGTTCACAGCACAGTGACGCTAAAATGGAGGCGGCGCCTTTTATAGTGCATTCTGACATCATTTCAGCAGCCAATCACAGCCATGCCATTAGTTAAGATGACCGCAGCATTACAGGATGTGCCCACACTTCATAAGATTCCTCATTGGCTCACTAAAATCACATTGCCTCTCAAAGAATAATATCGGAACTAAGTATCGGAATTCCGATACAGCGAATATCGGCCAATACCCGATACTTGCGGTATCGGAATGCTCAACACTAGTGGTCACTGTATATGTTTTATAATTATATATGTATGTTATAATTAATGTTTTGACCGCGTCATGAAAGATGACATATAGCGCTCCCTTTCATTGTTCTCGAGCGCTTCTGATTCATAGGAATTTCCAGCATCGCTCCTGTTTCCTGCGTCCTGCTAGCCTGCTTTGCAGCTACTGCGATCCACTCTGTGACGCTAAAGAAAACCTAGTCCCGCCTGCCTGCTTTTGTAGCTACTGCGATCCAGTCTGTGCCGCAAAAAAAAACCTAGGCCCGCCTGTGCCGCTGTCATATGCGTCACCAACGAGGTCGCTCGTCGTTCGCAAAAGGTGTCAAACACAGCGATTCAGGCTCACCAGCGGGACGCCAACGATTAAAAAACGGTCCAGAACGTTCGTGGACGATCAACGACATCACAGCAGGGGCCACATCGGTGCTACATGCCAAACACAGCGACGTCGCTAACGAGATCGCTAAATAGTGACGTACTAGCGATCTCGTTAGCGATCTCGCTAGCGATCTCGCTTAGTGTGGCATACCCTTAAGGCAGAACAAAGGCTGGACAGGGAGTGGCTGTGGTGAGCCTTGTGTTACAAATGTTACGCCACGCTTCTAAGGAGGCGCATGCAATTTTTAAGGAGCGCACCTCTTATTGAATCAAATGTCTCTTACTCCAGCACAACTCCTCAAGACTGACGTGAAAATCAATGGTGTTGAAGAATTGGGGCCCTTGTTTTTATTCTGCACTTTACAGTTCATCAATGTGTAATAAAGTTTATTTCAAGGTATTATTTGTAGCAATACTTCGGTATTGTAGGTTTTTGTTTTGTTGATAGTATTGAATGCAAGTGCTTCTCACAAATTTAGAATATCATCAAAAATTTAATTTTTTCAGTTCTTCAATACAAAAAGTGAAAACATATATTATATAGAGTCATTACAAACAGAGTGATCTATTTCAAGTGTTTGTTTCTGTTAATGTTGATGATTATGGCTTACAGCCAATGAAAACCCAAAAGTCATTATCTCAGTAAATTAGAATACTTTATAACTCCAGCTTGAAAAATGATTTTAAAATCCGAAATGATGGCCTACGGAAATGTATGTTCAGTAAATGCACTCAATACTTGGTCGGAGCTCCTTTTGCATCAATTACAGCATCAATGCGGCGTGGCATGGAGGCAATCAGCCTGAGGAACTGCTGAGGTGTTATGGAAGCCCAGGTTGCTTTGATAGCAGCCTTTAGCTCATCTGCATTGTTGGGTCTGGTGTCTCGCATCTTCCTCTTGACAATATCCCATAGATTCTCTATGGGGTTAAGGTCAGCGAGTTTGCTGGCCAATCAAGTACAGTGATACTGTTGCTTTCAAACCAGGTATTGGTACTGTTGGCAGTGTGGACAGGTGCCAAGTCCTGCTGGAGAATGAAATTTCCATCTCCAAAAAGCTTGTCGGCAGAGGGAAGCATAAAGTGCTCTAAAATTTCCTGGTAGATGGCTGTGCTGACTTTGGTCTTGATGAAACATAGTGGACCTACACCAGCAGATGACATGGCTCCCTAAACCATCACAGATTTTGGAAACTTCACACTAGACCTCAGACTGCGTAGACCCGTTTTGGCGTAGGTGGTGCATTCCCCCCTCCCGCTAGACCCCCCAATAAAAACGAAAACAAGCCAGGGATGGGTTGAACAGGTCGGTCACAGTTTATTAATTAAATTACACCACGCGGAGAGGGGCAAATTAAGTTCCGCAACCGGCTCGGTCACCGCAGGCCCGGTCTGTGATAGACATGCGAGCCGGCCAATGAGGGTTACGAACCCTTGCCCCTCCCGGCATTACCGCTGTGACTTAAAACAAGACAAAATAATAAGAGAAATTTTATTTTTTACAAAAAGGGGTAAACGTTTGTACAGGCAACATCAAAAGACAAATGACATCTATACATAAGGGAGGGAGGGTGGGACAACAGCTACCAGGGTTCAGCTGAGGAGAAAGAGGAAGCGCAGACCCCTGGTGACTGGATTTAACCCCCGTGGGTGTGGCTGTCCGCCCCTTCCTCTTTTCCCATTGGTCATTCGGGGGTCCCAGTAGAGCGTCACCTGGGGGGAATAGTGGGAGGGGGGAATTCTGGCACCGTAATCTGATCCTTTAGCTAAGGTCTATGGGGGCTACAAAGTCAGAGGCACGCTCCTTAGTCAGTGTCTTGCCTTCCAGACTGCATAGACCCGTTTTGGCATAGGTGGTGCATTCACCCCCTCGAACTAGACCCCCCAATAAAAACTAAAACAAGCCAGGGATGTGTTGAACAGGTCGGTCACAGTTAATAAATTGTGTAATTAAATTACACCACGCGGGGAGCAGCAAATTAAGTTCCGCAACCGGCTCGGTCGCCGCAGGCCCCGTCTGTGATAGATATGCGAGCCGGCCAACGAGGGTTACGAACCCTTGCCCCTCCCGGCATTACCGCCATGGAGGATCCTGTGTATGACCTACACAGGACTCCGACCCCCACCCATCAGCCTCAGGGCCTGTTTAACCCCATCCTGCAAGCCCTACAAAAATATATCAAGCCCAATGTCCGTAAGATGGACTCCATCCGGCCTCAAGAGTCTTGAGCAGTCTCCTTCCAATTGGTAATGTCGTACCACGACGCAGAAACCTCCTTTAACGATCTTAGCCATCCGTGCATTGACCTTTTTCCTTGATCTTTCAATGGCCTTTGGTTTGTTCGCTCCCTTCCATACCGCTCGCGGAACTATCTCCGACTATACCAAAACCATGTGTGGGAAAAGATACGTAAAGCGCTCTATGTCCGTAGCCATTACTGTGAAAAGTTCAGCGCTCTTTCTTGTGCACAGGTCACTACCACTGGCGTGCAGTACAAATATCACCGGCCCTTTTGCCTTTATAGCGATGCTCAGCGCCTCCCGGAACATTTGTTGCCATTTTAGGCCTCTGATTCGCCCTTTTGCCTTTATAGCGATGCTCAGCACCTCTGGGAACATTTGTTGCCATTTTAGGCCTCTGATTCCTTTCCACTTGACTTTCAGCCCTGGCAAGCCCAGGCTTAGACCGCCTGGCCGCAGTTCGGCCCTTTTCCTCGCCCAGAAGACATATGAGTGTCCTACTATTCATACCGTGGGCTTACAAACTCATGTGAACATAAGATGTGTTAATAGAGCAAGTCCGGTCTTATATACCTGGCGAAACATGAGGATTTCCAGCGGCCCATCCTCTGCACCTCTTCTTCCGATACTCCAGCTCTGGCAGCTTCGATGGCGGCTCCTATTCGAAAGGAATGTGTACCGTATTCTTCTGGGTTAGCGCCCGCTTTTTGAAGGCACCGTTTAAAAATTGCGCTAAACTGGTACTTGGTAAGGGGGGACCCGTCCATGTGTGCGAGGGAGAATCTGCTTCTCTGTCTTAGGCTTGCGCAGCGCTTGACTACTTTTATCGGGCATACGGGCCTATCCGATGACTTCACGAGGACCCACGAGCCTCTGCCGGAGGGATCGCGTTTGGATTTCCGCACGCAGATGCACTGAGCGTCACTGCATATCTCTAAGTCATCGCTGATTAACCCGCCTTCTGCCGCTGATTTTGACCAGGGCACTAGCTCACTAATGCGAAGTGCCGCAAAAAAGGTGATAGCGAAAGCGGCTGACAGCAGGGCTGCTTCGAATTGCGATTTGCACACCGATGGGGAAATTGCTATAATATCGCACCGTAGGGTAAGTGAGATGGGACGACGACACTCTTGGCTAGGTTGAAGTCTTATCCAGCCTTTAACGGCCTGTTTAATGAAAAATATTTGGTGACATCCACCCAACCCCTTCACTGGAAAAAAGAACCCTAGGCCTGATAAGTTGTGTTGCGCAGATGGACCCGATGCGCCTTAGTTTAAGCCGATTTAAAAATTTTACCAAAAACTCCGCATCTCGCTTGGTCGCATCTGTCGACTGGCTTACCCCGAATTAATGAACACCATTCCCCCCACGCCTTACCGTAGACTTGCCATGTAGCCGGTGTAACCGAAGTGCGGATCAGAGGCATCAATGATTGGCCACCAATTCCCAAAGGGATGCAGGACACCGGGTGCCCAATGGCTGTGCCATGGGGAGAAGGAGCCTGAAAGCCTGCTAATCGGAAAACAGCAGAGAGTTAACCAGTTTATCATCTACATCCGATGTTACCCTGGCCCGACACCAAATGTTATGCTGTAGGCATAAAAGTGCAAGGCGGCGCAATAGAGCGAGTAAGGGAGGGAAGAAGAAGACATGCTGTTTAAGCTTTTTGCCGTCCGCGGGTATTTGGTTAAAAATCTAATGTTCATGTTTTCAAACAGGGCGAGGCCAACGACTAAAAATCATCGAGGTAGTGGATTGCTGAGTTACTGCCTGTCTCGTAGTGTACCCCCCAGTCTAGTAAAATCTGAAAAGCTTGAAGTAGTAACATTAGATGAAGCAGCCCATTGGTAGGCACATATCGTAATAAAAGAGCTGGTCCACCCTGCAACCTAGGAGGTGGAAGCATTTGGGGTGAATGAGTAGCAGCCGGAATGCCGATTCGATGTCCGTTTTCGCTAGTAGGGCCCCTACGCACAGCCGTGTATGAGTTCCACCGCCTTGTCAAATGAAGCGCAGGCAAAGGCTGCCTCCTCCGGGAGGATTGCATCGTTAACTGATTCGCCTTTTGGGGAAGAGAGATGGTGGATTAGGCGGTATTTTCCTTGTTTTTTCTTTTTCTTTTTTTTGGGGGGACGATACCCAGGGACGAAATTCTAACGCTTTTGAAAGGAAGTGATTTAAATGGGCCCGCCTTTCTACCCAGCTCTACCTCTTTTGCGATTTTTTTTTTTTTTTTTAATCTCGGGGTATTCGCATGCCGACTTTAGGTTTTTGATGGCGTTAGAGTTTTACTAAGTTTAAAGGGGATGAAAAAGGAAAACCGTATTTAAAACCATTGTGCAGTTGCAGCGCGGCTTGCTTATTGGGGTACAGGTTTAGCCGGGGCCGCATTTCGGTTACGCTCACTGGAGTTCTGCCTGATATGGGCTCTGTTTGCATCTTGGGAACGTCTTGCTGCAGGGTGTCCTCCACACGCAAGCGGAACATTCGTGTCTAAATCTACAGCCCCCTTGGTAGCGGCAGATTCCCTAGTTAAATAACATACAGGCCCCCAGTCTTCGTACGACCACTGATTTCTGGCCTGCGGCTGCTGAGTGACTAGTGGCCGTTGATGAAAAGGGGTGTTTCTGTGACAGCATGAGTCGCAGCCACACGTCAGTTGCCTTAACCTCCCATTCTAACTCGGGCTCCTGGGCTAGCTGTCTACGAAACTCCTCGTCATATTGCTTCCATGCGGAACTGCCATGGGCCTTGTATGAGTTGTACACTAGGTCTAGATACATAAAAAGTTCAGAACACCGCTCAGGGTGTGACCCATAATATACCCGAGTACCGTGAAGGCCTGTAGCCAGTTGTTCGTAATGTGCGCTACCTTCATCATACTGCTATCATGTGACCGTTCCCCGGTCCACCTTTCCTTTTCTACCATTTGCTGGTCCGCTGATAGAAGCGACCATATGTCCACGTACTTGTTGTTCCAGATTTTTTACTTTCTAGGCCTACGTGCATGCCCAATGGGCTGACTCCATAGTAAGATTTGCTTCTGCGTTGGCTAGGTACTTGCGGTGATGACCTTGTGTCAGGTGACGCATCTGGGCGTGAGAACTGCTGAATCAGCGCCCTGACGGCTGATGCTAGCTCGGTCTCTCCTGCGTCGTGTATGGTATGGTGCTCGCCGATTGTGGATAACTCACCGCTGTCTGGCACGGGCCATGCATCTTTCTGGGGTAGAGGAGCTCCGGCTCTCGCTGCAGAGCTGTCTTGCTGGTGACCCGAGGCCCAGGAAGCTGAGGACCGAACTCCCCTGCCACTAGCTGGTGATGATGCTCGTGGCAAGTCGAGAGCGACTTCTGGGAATCCGGCTTCCATTGTCGGGATGAGACGGTGCTCGGATGGATCTTCGACGTGGCTGGCAGCCTGCCTGAAGCTGTTCGTGTGGTCGGCATCTTCTGGCGGAGGCGTGAGAGTGGCTGCTGTGACTCACGGATGCGACCAAATGTCGATGTAATTATTATTCCAAATGTTCTGTTTAGTCTCTTCGTCTATATGTACCCTTAGCGGCCTAACTCCACATAAAAATACTTCTTCGTGAAGTGACGGGGGAACTCCGGGGTTAATCTGGACATAACATAGTGTCTGACAGAGGAGTCCAGTTTGTTTCCAGATTTTGGAGGACTTTTTGTTCTAAACTGGGTGTTCAATTGTCTTTCTCCTCGGCATTTCATCCTCAGACCAATGGTCAAACTGAGAGAACAAACCAGACATTGGAGACTTATCTAAGATGCTTTGTGTCTGCTGATCAGGATGACTGGGTCTCTTTTTTGCCTTTGGCTGAGTTTGCTCTTAATAATAGGGCTAGCTCTGCCACTTTGATGTCTCCGTTTTTCTGTAATTCTGGGTTTCACCCTCGATTTTCTTCAGGACAGACGGAGGCTTCTGTCTGTCCAGGTGTTGACTCTGTTGTGGAGCGTATGCAACAGATTTGGGACCAGGTAGTGGAGAGGTTGTCCCTCTCTCAGGAGAGGGCCCAGCGGTTTGCTAACCGGCATAGGACTGATGGTCCTCGGTTTAAAGTAGGTGACTTGGTCTGGTTGTCCTCAAAAAATATTCCTATGAGAGTAGCATCTCCTAAATTTAAGCCTAGGTTCATTGGACCTTATAAGATCATAGAGATTCTTAATCCTGTTTCTTTTCGTTTGCTTCTTCCAGGGACATTTAAGATCCATAACGTGTTCCACAAGTCCTTGTTGGAGAGGTTTGTTGAGCCAGTGGTTCCTGCTGCTGTGCCTCCTGACCCTGTTTTGGTTGAGGGCAATCTGGAGTATGTGGTTGAGAAAATATTAGATTCTCGTTTTTCTAGACGGAAACTCCAGTATTTGGTTAAGTGGAGAGGTTATGGTCAGGAAGACAATTCTTGGGTGTTTGCTTCGGACATCCATGCTAGGAGACTCATCCGTGCGTACCATAGAACTCATCCTGACCGACCTGGTTGCTCAAATGAGGGTTCGGTGACCCCTCCTCAAGGGGGGGGGTACTGTTGTGAGTGGGCTTGGGATGAGTTCTGAGCAGAGGCTCCCTCTGGTGGTTACGGTGCTGGTCTGTCCAGTGAAGATTGTGAAAATTGTGAGGATTGGGAATCAGGTGTTACTGACTGGTCTTATATAAGGGAGTCACCTTCCCATCAGGGTTGCCGGTGATCAATTGTTCTGGTCTGAATCCTTGATTCCTGTTTCCTTTGTAGCCTGCTGTGTCGTGTCTGCATCTCCTGCTAACAGATAAGACATTTTCTTCTTTTTGTTTTTGTGCTTGATTTTTGCATTTTGTCCTGCACTTCTGTGGGGGCCTTCAGGGTCCCCTCCGGGGGCTTTTGCCCTCTCAGTTTAGTTCAGCCACTGATGTTTGTACCTTTGCTTTTTCCAGTTTTTTCAGTGGCTGCTGTTTTGATTTTGTTACACCAGAGAACTAATTTAGGTGGTAGAGGTCGTGTGATCTCAGGTGTTTTTGAAATTAGTAGAGTTGGTGCTTTTCAGGGTTTTCTGGGATTGCAGTAAGTACCCTTCCTATCCTTTTCTATTTAGTTAGTTTGGGCCCCAACGTTTGCTCATACTATTTTCTGTCTGTGTCTGTATTTCTTCTTGTCTAACCGCCATTACATGTTTGGGGGCTTTCTATTATCTTTGGGGTTCTGCTCCGGGGCAGATAGCTTTCCTATTTCTATCTTTAGGTGTAGTTAGTTTCTCAGGCTGTGACGAGGCGTCTAGGACCAACGTAGGAACGCTCCACGGCTGCCTCTAGTTGTTGTGGTTAGTCAGGGTACTGCAATCTCATAGATTCCAACTGCTCTGGTGTATTGCCTTTTTTGCCTGCACTCCTCAGCTACCGAAACATAACAGGCTGGACTGGCTGGTAGCCCTGGGTGACGATTCACTCTGGCTGTCAGTCATTGATGGAGCATGAGACCTCTTGCGTCTGTCGTGTGCTCGCGACTGGCTGTCGTGACGCTCAGATGCGTCGGACCGATCAGATATGGACGGGGAACGCCGTCTAGCAGAACGAGATCTGTGGCGGCTCCTATGTGATCCGTGTCTGCGGTTGTAGGGTGATGAACGGCTCTTAGAGGGATAGTGGGAATGGTGACAGGAGTCATCTGAGGAGGAGTGGGAGGTCCTGCGGAATCTACGCCTGAAACCGCTACTACTATGGGTGTGATGGGGCAGTCATACCTGCAATGAGGGGTTCATTAAGTGCATTCGTGGCCGGCGCTAGTAGCGGTGTGCTGTGTCGTGTGGGTGGTGGCGCTACATTCCTATAATCGAGATTAATTGACATATGTGGTAGGGCAGGGGTTAATGACCCATCTTTATTTAATTGTGTCTGTGGGGGTGTAAGGCTACGTTTCCACGTATCGGAGATCTGGCACTCCGGATGGAGCGGAACGTCCGCTCTGCCCAAAGCCCCGCCCCTTCTGAACGCACGATGAATCCGGACGTGCTCATTGAACACATCCGGAATCACCGCAGCGCTACATAGGACTGTTTTATTTACCCTGCGGCGACGGAGCGTCACAGCAAGGTAAAAGGACATGCTGCGATCTGAAAAGACGCGCAGCAGGTCCGTTTACGCAGGTCTGCCGCCTGCGTGTCTTAATGCATAGTGGAGACGGGATTTCATGAAATCCCCTCCACTATGCTGTAACATCTGGATGCTGCGTGTCCGATGCTGCGCCTGTACGCAGCGTCAAACCCGCAGCGTTTCCTTACCGTGGAAACATACCCCAGCCATGTATCAGTGTTTGGTGCAGTTACATTTATGGAACTATTGGTTTGCTGTTGCTGCGGAGCGCACAAATCGGTCGTACTGGACCGATTAGCGCGCTCTTTGGCGGGATATAGGCACCATAGACCACCCTCTGTTTCCCTCCATGCAGGCAGAACGGCTGTTCCTGCAGGAGGGACAGGGTGAACTGTGCTGGACACTGCTGGTACAGCGCCAGAGTGACGTGCCACCGACTCGAAGTTGCGTGTTGAAGTGAGCGGGACCTGATTATGATGCGCCGGGAAGTGGGCGGTGACAGCCGAAGCTCGTGCCCTGCATGCTCTGGCCTGTGCCCGCTCAGCCCCGGGGAAGGAGGCAAGCGACGCGGATGTGGAGTCCGCTGGGGCTCGGGCCTGGCAGCCCCCGGCCTGCAGTGACCTCCGGAGCGGTGCAGAAGCAGCGGGGCGGGCATGGAGGCTGGCAATCGGCGGTACGCTGCCAGCATGGAATCAAACCAGAGGGCGCGTGGAGCTCCTACCCACCCGCCCCTCAGCGTCGGGAGCACTGGCGGCCGGCGGGAGAGAGGTTAGGATGGGCCGGAGAAGATGATACCTCAGGAGATGAGGAGACAGCCTGGGGCAGGGCCTCATGATACGGGACAGGGAGGTGAGCGCCCAGGCCAGTCAGAAGGGCTTGTAACCATGGCTCACCTCCGTGTTCTGCTCTCTGCCGCAGGGCCTCAAGATTGGCGTCCGACATGGCTGCAGGGGGCTTCAGCACAACAGCTACCAGGGGTCAGCTGAGGAGAAAGAGGAAGCGCTGACCCCTGGATTTAACCCCCGTGGGAGTGGCTGTCTGCCCCTTCTTTTCCCATTGGTCATTCGGGGTCCCAGTAGAGCGTCACCTGGGGGAATAGTGGGAGGGGGGAATTCTGGCACCGTAATCTGACCCTCTAGCTAAGGTCTATGGGGGCTGCGCAGTCAGAGGCACGCTCCTTAGTCAGTGCCGTGCCTGCCAAGCAGCTTGGATTGTGTGCCTCTCCACTCTTCCTCAAGACTCTGGGACCTTGATTTTCAAATGAAATGCAAAATTTGCTTTCATCTGAAAACAACACGTTGGACCACTAAGCAACAGTCCAGTTCTTTTTCTCCTTGGTCCAGGTAAGACGATTCTGGCGTCTATTTGTCATGAGTGGCTTGACACAAGGAATGCGACACTTATAGTCCATGTTCTGGGTGTGTCTGTGTGGTGACTTTTGAAGCAGTGCCAGTGACCCCAGCAGCAGTCCACTCCTTGTGAATCTCCCCCAAATTTTTGAATGGCCTTTCTTAACAATCCTTTGAAGGCATTGGTAATCCCGGTTGCTTGTGCACCTTTTCTATCACACTTTTTCCTTCCACTTAACTTTCCAATACAGTACTCTGTGAACAGCCAGCTTCTTTAGCAATGACTTTTTGTAGCTTACCCTCCTTGTGGAGTGTGTCAATTACTGCCTTCTGGACATCTGTCAAGTCAGCAGTCTTCCCCATGATTGTGGAGCCTACTGAAACAGATTAAGGGACCTTTTTAAACGCTTAGGAAGCCTTTGCAGATGTTTTGTGCTAATTATTCTAATTTACTGAGTTAATGACTTTTGGGTTTTCATTGGCGCTGTCCAGTCTGTGCAGCTCTGCTGTTACAAGTACCATCCAGTATATCAGCTTGGCTGTTTTATGTTGCATAAACACCTCAATGCCACTCATCCAGACCTACAGTTTTAAAGGGAACCTGTCATCAGTTTTGGCCGATATGAGATACAGCCATCACCTTTTGGGGCTGATATACAGCATTCTATAATGCAGTATACTGTATATGCCCCCAACCCGACCTCTAAGAGAAGAAAAATAACTTTTATCATACTCACCTGCGGGGCGGAGCGGACTGGTCAGATTGGTGTCGCAGGTCTTGGTTCAGTGCCTCCCATCTTCTTGCAATGCCATCTTCCTTCTTGCTTTGTGGTGTTGAGGGCAGAGCAAAGTACTGCAGTGCCGGGGCTCTTTGACCTTTCCCAGCACCTGCGCACTGCAGTACTTTGCTCTGCCCTCAACAGACAGAGAAGTATGCCTGCGCAGGAGTGCAGTGCCGAGGTGACTGTGTGGATGATGCAGGGACACGTCATCCACACGAAGCAAGCAGGAGGACTGTGATTGTAAGATGTGAGGTGCTGGAACAAGACCTGCGACACCCATCGGACCGGACCGCCCCGCAGGTGAGTATAATAAGTTATTTTTCTTCTCTTTCAGGTCGGATTGGGGGATTATATACAACTTTATGGAATGCTGTATATAAGACCTGAAAGGTGATGGCCGTATCTCATATTGGTCAAAATTGGTGACAGGTTCCCTTTAAGAATCCACCTCATCAGATGAGCCTTTAACAGTATTATTTTTATTCTTTTGAGAGATATTTACTTCTTTCTCCACTTCAAACCACTTTTTTGAACGTGTCAGATGCCCTAGCTTCTCCAAAACCGCCACCATGTTTTTATTCAACCCTGTTTCTACTCTCTAATAAGCTCTTTTTTGTGACTTGATTGTTTAATCACCATAAAATCAATTTTTAAACTGCACTCCCAATATGCTAATTAATGAGAGACTGGTCATGGGGTGTTTATTACTCTAGATTTTCTCCCACTAATCATGTTATCACCACTTGTGGTCATAATTGACTTGATTTACAACATCAACATCACCACCAGCTTTTTGACATTCACGCAATGTGTGACGACACAGCATTTCTTCTTAATTATGCCAGACGTAAATTGAGTAGTCCCAGAATTATAAACTGTTGTCTGAAGTATTGACTCTTCTTGTAGGATGAATATTTACCTCTAAAAGATTATCTCCTACAGTTTATCTTCTGTTATCTTTGCAAAACAGTAAAGGGTATGCCACACTAAACGAGATCGCTAACGAGATCGCTAACGAGATCACTAAAACGTCACTATTTAGCGATCTCGTTAGCGACCTCGTTGTGTGTGGCATGTAGCAACGATGTGGCCCCTGCTGTGATGTCACTGATCGTTCACTAGCGTTCTGGACCGTTTTTTGATCGTTGGCGTCCCGCTGGTGAGCCTATATCGCTGTGTTTGGCACCTTTTGCGAACGACGAGCGACCTCGTTTGTGACGCATATGACTGTTTTTTAGCGTCACGGAGTGGATCGCAATATCTGTAGGTTCTCTTTTGCGTCACAGAGAGGATCGCAGAAGTTGCAAAGCAGGCTAGCAGGACGCAGAGAGCAGGAGCGATGCTGGAAATTCCTATGAATCAGAAGCGCTCAGTACATGCTAATAGATCCTAACGACCGCCAAAGTCGTTAAAGAGATCGCTGACCGCTGATGAGTTGTTTATGAGATCTCCTGTTTGGCAGCTACTAGCGACCTAAAAGAGATCACACCAACGATCTCATTAGCTTGCGTCGTTATCGAGATCGCTAACGAGATCGCTAAGTGTGGCAGTACCTTAATGCATGTCCACTGAACAATGATGTGTGCTGATATGTTGATTACTTACATTGTTTATGCCAGCCAGTTTCTTGGCATTCCCAAACAATGGAGGGAAAACTATGCAAATACCTAACATAACTGAACAATGCATGTTATCCTCATTCACATCTCTCTTTGACCTCTGTATGCTGGTTGAAGGCCAATTGAGTATAAAAAGAGACTTTTTCTTCTGGTCGGTAAGACTCTTCAGGATCTCAGCTTAGGGTACTACAGACCCAGCTGGAAGAACACAGGATTGCTTTACTGACCATCACTGAAACCCCAGAGTCGTCTTCAGGCTGTGTACACGTTCAGGATTATTTGCGTTTTTTTTTTTTCGCGGCAAAAAATGCGTCAAAAAATGCGCAAAAAACGCATGAATAAAGCATCCTAGTATTTAGAATGAATTCCGCAATTTTTGTGCACATGGTGCGTTTTTTTTCCGCGAAAAAAACGCATCACGGAAAAAGAAGCAACATGTTCATTAATTTTGCGTAATTCTAGCGTTTTTCCCGCTATATTATTGACCTAGAAAGTTCAGGGAAAAATCGCAGTAAAATCGTGCAAAATACGCACCGAAAACGCACAAAATCCGCGCAAAAATCTGTGCGTTTTTACCACGAAAAAAGTCCGGTTTTGCTCAGGAAAATTCTGCACACATTCCTGAACGTGTGCACTTAGCCTAAAGAATCCAGGTAGGGATAATCGGGTCACCTGGCCACAAACCTCACTGCAGTCGGTTAGCTTCATAAATTTGTTGTTACCTCCTCGCTGTGAGGGCCGGTCAAAAGCAGGGAGCCACTAGTGGGGGTATGGGACACTTGAAGCAGCTCTAATACCGTGAGTCAGCGGTAGGGTGAGACTCTGTAATTTGCACCATCTTGGGTATTTGCTGGGACTGTTCTATATGCTATTGTGTGTTTATGGTTCAATAAATTAGTTCCACAGTTTTACCCTCACCCTGTGTTGTCTGAGCAGTGTTCTGCCCACGGGGAGATAGCGGGTGTTCAGTGGTATGAGCCCTGGTCCATGCAGTCTTTCTAAAGACAGGCCAGCGGAGAGGACCCACTGACCCCCATGTCTCCACACAATGGTCCACCTCTCTGGCAATTGTTTCATTGGTGCACTGAGCATGCTTGCACAGACAATAATGATGATGGATTCAGCAGCCATGGAGGTGCTCCATATAATCACCTGCAAAACATCTTGAGGACAGTCTTACAGTCCCCATACACTAGTGTATTGTGTAATATGCTAAAAAATATAATGGACAGCACCTCCGAAAATCATACATTTATCTAATGCCGCTAGGCAAAAATATATATACAGTAACTGTACATGAGAGTCTTAGTTTAACATTCTGAACAGACTGTATAAAGCACACTGCCATGTCATGGTGAACCTCTTAGTGGGTCTTAATTTTTGAAAGGAGCACCATTGAGCACAAATCACTGCCATAGCAACAATGAACCAGCAGGACAGGCAATCTGGTGCCTCACAGCGCCCATGCTGCAAGACTTAAGGGTATGCCACACTAAACAACATCGCTAACAGGATCGCTAAAAAACGTCACTATTTAGCGATCCCGTTAGCGATGTTGTAGTGTGCGGCATCTACCAGCGACGAGCTCCCTGCTGACATCCTGCTGTGATCTCGCTCGTCGCTGGAATCGTTCCGGACCCTATTTTATCGCCGGCGCTCCCGCTGGGTAAGTATAATCGCTAAGTGTAGCACCTTTTCTTAGCGATTTAGCGGTACTTTTGTACCGCTAAAGTCGTTAAGGAGATCGCTAACCGCGATAGCGTCCTTAACGACATCGCTAAGTTAGGTAGCTACTAGCGATATAGAAACAATCCCGCTAGCGATCTCATTAGTATGCGACGCTAACGAGATCGCTAGCGGGATTGTGTAGTGTGGCAGTACCTTGAGTCCCCATGACTCCAGTCTGCACAGCCCCATAAGCACCTTCCTCAAGCTCTCAAGTGAGAACAAAAAATAGGCTGGACCCCTTTGCAGTCTCCTGCTAATTAAAATCACCTGTGCCAAATGGGGCTACATTATATTCTGAGGGGCTACTTTATATTCTATGAGGGGGGCTACCCTAACCCCTGCTACATAATTAAGATGTGTACTATCTTATATTATACCCTGATATTAGAACATTTCACCACACAATTGGTGATCTTGTATTTATTTCTATGTAGCTACATAGTGGGCCCCAAAAATGATTTTCTCTATTAGGCCCAAGCTGCTCCAGTCCGACGCTGTACGAGAGACATCATAGCAGCTAGTCTCCCAAATGAAAATTACATCTAGATTCTGTACAGGAGAGTACTGGTGTAATATGCAAGATACAAGTCATAAAATTGCCAGAAATACTGTTATGTACCATTACACACTTACATGATAGCTTATTTTGCAGTTACCGAAAATAGCTGGTATGTGTTAAGTGGTTTTTTTTTTGAACAGTGCAGTCTTTTCAGTGATGTATCTGAGCGGCAAATTAGAGTGATGTAAATTCTGCAGATAAAAAGATTACTGGCATAACTGATCATGTGATAGCCAGATGTAAGCAGGGGAGGGTCTTTTGATCTCTCAAAGCTCACCATACACAGGCTGTACAGTAGAGAGGGTAAGGAACTTACTGTTAGCCATAAGTGAAGTATAACTTGCCAAAACACGCCAGCTAATTCATGGGCTCCTGTATCTTTTACACACAACTAGTGATGGCTCCCTAATGCCCCTGAAAAAAAAAATGTGACTTTCAGAGCCCCTCCTTCATAAATGTGTGTCTGATCATGTCTCACACACCACATGGACAGATAAGGTATTAGAATGCTAAAATTACATTTCCTGTGTAATGTTTTTTTCTCCATTAAAAGCAATGCAAATGTGCAAAACACTATGTGTGAACATAGCCCAAGGTGCGGAGGAGTATTTTTTTTCTATTATTTATTTTTCCTTCTATACAAGTCATTATCCTGGAAAGAATGTTTCTTAACATTTTTTCAAGTCAAATCCATTTTAACTGCGGTTTTGTATGTTTAATGTCAGTCCGTAAAAGTGGCGTAATACTCTATAATTAATAATAATAATCTTTATTTATATAGCGCCATCATATTCCGCAGCACTTTACAGTTTAACAGTTTCAAAACACAAGTCATAAGTAACAACGTTAACAATACAATAATTAAAGCAAAATAAGACGACCCTGCTCGTGAGAGCTTACAATCCACAATGAGGTGGGGGAGATACAAAGTACAGGTGTGTATATACAATGGTGCATTTACAATGATGGTCCAGCCATCTTAAGGGAGTGAGGGATGGATGGAGATAGTGAATGGGCTACACATACACACTTAAACATAGAACGACTTTGATTAGTGAATGTGATAGGCCACTCTGAACAAATGTGTTTTGAGGGAGCGCCTGAAACCATGCAAATTGTGGATAGTTCTAATTTCTTGGGGTAGAGCATTCCAGAGGATTGGCGCAGCGCGGGAGAAGTCTTGGAGTCGGGAGTGGGAGGTACGGATTAGTGCAGAGGTTAGTTGAAAGTCGTTTGCAGAGCGCAGCAGTCGGTTAGGCCGATAGATAGAAATGAGGGAGGAGATTAGGGGGGTGCTGCACTGTGGAGAGCTTTGTGGGTGAGAACCAGTACTTTGAATTGGATCCTATAATGAATGGGCAGCCAGTGTAAGGACTGGCGAAGAGCGGACGCGTCCGAGTACCGATTAGCCAGATGGATGACCCTGGCTGCTGCATTAAGGATGGACTGGAGAGGGATAGTGGAGTAATGGGGAGGCCAAGTAATAGAGCGTTGCAGTAGTCCAGGCGGGAGAGGATCAATGCTACAGTGAGGGTTTTTGTTGTTTCCATGATGAGAAAAGTGCGGATTCTAGAGATGTTCTTTAGGTGTAGGCGGCAAGAGCGGGCAAGAGATTGTATATGGGAGGTGAAGGAGAGATTGGTGTCAAACATAACACCCAGACAGCGAGCCTGCTGCCGGGGTGTTATTATGGTGCCGCCCACGGAGAGGGAAATGTCAGATTTAGGGAGGTTAGTAGACGGCGGGAGCAGAAGAAGTTCAGTTTTGGAGAGGTTAAGTTTCAGATAGAGAGCAGACATGATGTTGGAGACTGCGGACAGACAGTCGGTGGTGTTCTGTAGTACAGCGGGGGTAAGGTCGGGGATGACGTGTATAATTGTGTGTCATCAGCATAAAGATGGTACTGAAAGCCAAATCTGCTGATGGTCTGTCCAATTGGGGCCGTGTAGAGAGAGAATAGAAGGGGGCCAAGGACTGAGCCCTGGGGTACACCGACAGTGAGAGGAAGAGAAGATGACGTGGAGCCAGAGAACGAAACACTGAAGGAGCGGTCAGATAGATAGGAGGAGAACCAGGAGAGAACAGTGTCCTTAATACCTAGTGACTGGAGCCTAGACAGTAGGAGACGGTGGTCAACCATGTCGAAAGCTGCAGAAAGGTCGAGAAGAATGAGCAGAGAGTGGTCACCGTTACGTTTTGCTGTCAGAAGGTCATTGGTCACTTTGATGAGTGCAGTTTCAGTCGAATGTAGGGGTCGGAAGCCGGACTGTGAAGGGTCTAGGAGGGAGTGAGTGGAGAGGTAACGGGTGAGGCAGGAGTAGACTAGGCGCTCCAAAAGTTTAGAGATGAAGGGGAGATTGGAGACCGGTATGTATTTGTTTGTGCAGGAAGGGTCGAGAGCGGGTTTCTTTAGTAATGGAGTAATGATGGAGTGTTTGAAGGAGGATGGGAAAATGCCAGAGGAAAGTGAGAGATTAAAGATTGTAGTTAGGTGAGTTGTGACAACTGGAGAGAGAGACTGGAGGAGGTGTGAGGGAATGGGGTCGGTAGTGCATGTAGTCGGAAGAGAGGAGTCTGGAGACTTCTTCTTCTGTGATGGGATCAAATGTGGAAATTGAGCCAGGGGAAATGCAGGGAGGGATGGGAGTCACAGCACTTGGTGGTTGAGAGCAGATTTCCTGACGGATAGTATCTATTTTTTCTATAAAGTGGGAGGCCAGGTCGTCAGCACAAATGTCTGTGTTAGGGGCTTGTGCTTTTGGCCTGAGGAGAGAGTGAAAAGTGTCAAAAAGTTTCTTGGGGTTGTTGGCTAGTGAGGAGATCAGGGTGGTGAAGTAGGTCTGTTTGGCGAGGTGAAGGGCAGCATTATAAGTTCTTAACATGAATTTAAAGTGGATGAAGTCTTCTGGTGTGCGGCTTTTTCTTCAAAGGCGTTCAGCACTCCTAGAGCATCGCTGGAGAAGGTGAGTTTGCGATGTGAGCCAAGGCTGTTTTACTGTGTGTTTGGAAGTTCTGAGGGTGAGCGGTGCTACTTGGTCAAGGGTGCTTCTAAGAGTGTTATTGTAGTGCTGAACAGCCAGATTAGGACAAGAAAAAGAGGAGATTGGGGACAGCGATGAGTGTAGGGAGTCTGAAAGTGTCTGAGGGTTAATGGTTTGTGAGCGTGAAGGAGAGAATGTTGTGGTCAGAGAGTGGAAGCGGTGAGTTATTTAGGTGGGAGATTGAACAGAGGCGGACAAAGACCAGGTCAAGGGTGTTACCATCCTTGTGTGTCTCAGTGGTTGAAAGCTGTGAGAGGCCTAGAGAAGTGGTTAGTGATAGAAGCTGAGATGCAGATGTGGAAGTAGGACTGTTAATGGGGATGTTGAAGTCTCCAAGGATAAGTGTTGGTAGTTCTGAGGACATGAAGTGCGGCAGCCAGGCTGAGAAGTGGTCAAGGAACTGGGTGGGCGAGCCTGGGGGCCGATATATGACCGCTACTCTGAGGGAGAGGGGACGGAAGAGCCTGATGGTGTGGACCTCAAAAGAAGGGAATGAGAGTGATGGAATTGGGGGGATGACCTGGAAAGTGCATTGTGGGGACAAGAGTATTACAACTCCACCACCATGTCTGTTTGTGGGTCTCGGGGAATGGGAGAACTGTAAGCCACCGTAGGAAATGGCAGCAGGGGAGACCGTGTCAGAATCCTGAATCCAGGTTTCAGTGAGGGCCAACAGATGAAGAGAGTTGTTCAGAAAGTAGTTGTGCAGGAAGGATAGTTTGTTGCATGTAGACCGTGGATTCCAGAGGGCACAATTGAAAGAAGGAGATGAGGGAGTGCAAGTAATATTAATAAGATTATTATGGTTTCGATATGAGGTAGGGTAGGGATTGAGGTTGGGGGATGGTGGACCAGGGTTGGGGGAGATGTCCCCTGAAATCAGTAGGAGAAGGAAGATAAAGAGCAGGTAGTTGTTGGAGTTGTAAGTAGGTTTTTTCTGTGATGTGTTTGGGCAAGATGGGCTGAGGTTTCTCAGGAAGGTGAGGAGTGCATGGGAGCTGTACATGGGAGAGGGAAGTATGGAGGGGCTTATGTGTATGAGTAGTGATGGAGGGGGGATGGGGCGTTGAATGTGGATGGCAAGGGAACACAGGAGGAGAAAGGTAATGTACATAATTAAAAAGAAAGCAAAGTGTGGGCTACCTGATTCCTGCCCTGATTAACTGCCATGGATAACTGCCGTTTACACGATACTCTGACAATATTGTTAAAAGCAGCAGCCTGGGATTCAAAAATGCTTCCAGGGGTCTTCACTATGCTGTTCCAATGCCATTTCGGCACTGTCTCCATCAATTTCAGCAATTTTTACACCCCCTCCAGACCTCTGGGGGGCACTAGAAAAATGTTGCCCATTGACTTCCAATATACACATTACTGGAGTCGAGCTCCCAAGCATTGAGGCTAGTTTCCCACTAGCGTCTGGCAGGGCTGTGTCCATCCTCCGTCAAGCCCCGCCCACTGCCGCACCTCTTCCTTTTAGCGCACCTCTGCATGCATCCAACGTACCTATCTTTAACATTGGGTATGCAGGCCATGTGGATGTATGCAGGTGCCTCCGCATGCGTCGTTTTGATGCTGCGCCAACCTGCATTGAAAGCAACATGTTGCATTTTGTTGCGATCAGCACAGCGTCAAAACGAAGCATGCGGAGGCATCCACATGGCCTGCGTATCCAATGTTAAAGATAGGTACATAGGACGCATGCAGAGGTAGGCGCGCCGAAAGGAAGAGGTGCGGCAGTGGGCAGGCTTGACGGAGGAAGTAGGCAGCCCTCCGCAGCCCTGCCGAACGCTAGTGTGAAACTAGCCTTAGATTTGTTCAACTCGAGAAATGAGTACCTGAGCATTTTGGCCCACCGTGGCTTCAAGAAGCCTGTGTCTACATAGATAAAGGACAGAGATTAAATCAGAGCAGTTTAAGGCTGGGGTAACACTGGCGGCAAAATCGGACGACTGCAATGCCATGAAATATCGTATTGCAGTCGGACAAATGTTAATCTATGGAGCAGCTCCCAGTATCAGATTTTTTGTGGTCCGTTTTAAAAGTGCGAGTGCAATCGCAGCATGCTGCGATTGTCACCGATTGTGGGTCGACTATCGCCAATGCAAGTCAATGGGAGCGCTGAAAAAATCGGATTACAAACGGACCGCACGTGTGACTTGCGATTAAATCGCACCGGTGTCCTTTAGAAAAGCCGGCAATTCATCCCCGGCTATACTGTAAAAGCACACTGACAGCTTTAATAAAGAATAGAAACATTACATATACACACATAGAATACATATATATACACACATGTCATTGTGACATATATATATACATATATTTATAGTTCATACACTTCTACATACTGTAATAGCCGCTAATTCAATTGCCGGCTTTTGTGAAATTACAGACCCGACATGAAATGACACATGGTTTACATACAGTTACCATGTCATTTCATGTAGTTTGATATATGGTTTTAACTTACAATTACATGAGTGTATGTGTGCAAAATTGCAGACATGTAGGGGTTAATTAAAGGTGTAACTTCGTTGAACAAAAAAGCGTGGGCTCCCGCTGTATTTTCTCCACCAGACAGACAAAGCAAGCGAGTGGGGGCAGATAATATTAGCCCAGGGAGGGTGCATTTATTTAGTGCCCCCCATGGCTACTAACATCTGCCCCCAGCCACCCCAGAAATGGCAAATCTATAATTAGATTCACCCTTTCTGGCACTTTGCCTGTCTATTTCCATTGCCCTGTAGCGGTGGCGAATGGGTTAATAAGGGGTTAAAGCCACCTTGCTATTGAAAGGTGACTTTAAGCCAGGTTAATAATTGAGAGCTTTCTATGTGTATATATCTATTCTTTCTTTTGTGATTTAAATACTATTCATTTGGATCCATTATATATCGGTATTGCAAGCCTGCGAGAAAATCTCGCAAGTCGGATGTAAATCGGATGTTACAACTACGGTCAGATGCGACTAAATCGCATCTTTCCAGAAAAATCGGATGCCAGACGGATGACTATTCATGATATTTTGCTGCGATAATCGACCGACTAAAACGGTCAGATTTTTTATTCGGTGTGTGTGACCCCAGCCTAAGGAGGAAAGCTGGGGTATCAGGCGATTAAAAGATAATTCTACCATGAAGTGAAAGTATGTAGATGAGCCTAAAGTTGAACTTACAAAACTAAAGTTTAAAGGGATTGTGCTTTATATTGAGCACAGCTGTGATTTCCTGACACTTCAGCAGTCACAGTTCCAGGATACAATATTTAACCAAGATTAATGATTGTTGTGTCTGCGGCAGATGGGACAACTCTATTTTTCTTTACAATTAGATAGTGTGATCCTTTAAAGCTTACAGACCCATTAGGTTAGACATGTGTGCTAGTTAGTGATCATGAAATAGTTAAGTAAAACACATGTTTCATATTAATTGATCATGTCGAAAACATAGATGCTTTACTAATTCATGAGTCTAAAAAATTAGCAACATGCATCAACTGAATTAGCTGATGAATATGAATAATTTTTGAAAAGGCTAAAAAGATACAAATAACCAAGCAAAACAAATAAAAGGAAGATCTTCGCAGTGCGGACGTCTCAGGTCTCCTGCGCCACAGACACCCAGCAAAACAGCTGCTGCAAGAAGAGGAAAGGACTCACATCTGAGACCATTAATTACCAGATGTCACCTACTGCTGGAGATGCTTGTAACAGCCACACAAAGCTTAGAAAAAAGGAGCATCAGGTAACACAACCCTGCTCCTACACTGACCCCTAGTGCTTACTGCATTGATTGCAGGGACACTTCTCTGTCTACAAAATATGTAAACTGGGAGATACCAACATTATGCATTAATTTATTTCTTACTTTTCCTAAAAGACTATGTTGGATATGGTTACTACTTCCTAAAGTAAATAGATGCAAGTTATCTAATCGGTTTTCAATTAAATATTTGAATACCTACCATTCATTGAGTTTCATTGCACTATGTTACTGCAATAATATAATAAATAATATCTTCTCTTCCCCTATCTGACCACCATCTACTCACTTTCTCATCGCTGTCTTCCTCGACTGTCACCTACATCCAGCAACTAGCACACTCCACGCAGAAACCTTGCACATCGAGACACTCATACACTCTCTGACTCTATTCTACCACTGTCATCCATATCCTCACTCCATGACACAGACAATGACACTACTTTCTACAATGCCAGTCTTGCATCAGCTATTGATGCAGTCACCCCTCTCGTGCATGGCAGAGTGCGACGAATCCATAAACAGCGCTGGCATAATAACCTCATTAAAGTCGTCACTGTTATCTCGTTAACCCTTTCCTCCTCGGAATGTGGTACCAGAGAGAATAAGACACAGACCAAAGTATGCGTCAATAAACTCTACTCTTTATTGCTAACGAAGGGGTTTATATACACCCCATAAGCAGGAAGCGGAATTACCATATATGGTGTTTATACAACTTATCACTAAATACATAAAATACTGGTTTTAACTGGAAAACTCCGTTTTTCCCCTTAGCTCCCAGTACAGGGTGCCTCTTCATAACTCAGGCGGGCGGGGGTGTATTGACTCAAAAGAAGGAACATCTTATCTCGACTCCTGGTACGCATCAGCCTGTCTGACAGAAACCAAGGCCTTCTGAAAAAAATGCTGGTTTAGCTCTAACATTCCCTCCTTTTGTTCCTTCATTTGATCAATACACATCTTCATACCTCCTCTGTGTCCTAGTACATCGTTTAATACACATCAAACAAATTTTAAAAACTAAATAGATAACAAGACATATTAATAAAACCTGTAGGCCAGCTTGTATTATCCCAGTCAGCCATCCCCCTATGCCTTTGAACCAATTTGCGGGGTTAAGAAAGGAGAAAGTATTTGCCCACCATGAATCTTGATTCTTCAGATTTGCCTCATCATATAGTTTCCTTAACTTTATGACATCCTCTAGCTTATGTTTAAGGGTTAAAACACTAGAATTATCAATATAATGGCATCATACAGGTCCAATAATCTGGCACATCCCTCCTTGAGCTGCAGTCAGGTAATCTAACACGAGGGTATGTTGGTTAGTAACAATAATTAACTGGTTCTGTACTGCAAGGGACCCATTCATGATTTCTAAAATATCCCATATTTGATCATCTAGGTAGTCTGTGGATTCTACCAACTTATCCCATGTCTGAGTTATCATAGGGCAGATAAATAATGCACTGAAAAATTTATTTGCTATCCCCATCTCCACTATATGTGGTCTCCCATTTGGGCGAGGTCTATTGTCTGCAGATCGTTTATGTAGTGTGTGTTTTGGAATAGATAATGGATTTAATCTGTCTGGAGTGATAAGATAGGTGGCTGGTGTCAATCTAGCTAGGGTGCATTTCCCGGTGACTCCTACTGGAAGCCACTTAAATGCCTTGTCCCCACATACCCAATACATTGATGGTGGAAGGTTCCATATAGCTGAATGCTGTAATACTAATCGGTGTGCCAAATCTATAAACTTTGAAATATTACTCATCATGCACCATCCGGGCTTAGGTCCTAGTGGGGAGCAGTATCCTGCGGTAGGTTCTCCGCAGGTGGGAGTGTTCTTCTGATATCCTTCATCTTCATTACACCTCAGGTTACCTGGTTTGTTAGCACAAGTTTCATCATTTCCATTCTCAAAGAAAACATTATTTTCCCATTTATCAGTGTGTAGGTATCGTTCTAATAGGGAGGGTTTGAAAGCATCTGAGCTTCCTGTAATGACCCCAAAACTTATCTTTAACCCCTGTGTCGGTATTTCTCCCAAAGAGGTTATGCTAGTTCTATTTCTGGGTACCCATGCCCCACCTTTAAAAGATAGATACAGTCTTGGAATTATCTGTCCTGTTAGATTTCCCTGCCACCATGGAAAATCAGTCCAACCCACTACCGGAATTCCTACCGTAGTGTTCCAAAGTTTTTGTGTGGCATTGCTGCTTAATGTGTCTGAACAGTTACCCCAAGAGTTAATTTCTTCCCACGAGACTGGGACTGCAAGAAATGGTAGACTGGTGGATGTCACCGGCGCGTGTGTACAAATCCAACAGTTTGCAACAGTTTGGTTTTGTTCTTTCAGTCCATCCACTAAAGCTAAGTGGTGTCTAATGAACCTGTTATCATCCCCATCTACATGGCTAAGTCTGTTCCAAGCATCCGTTACTGCAAGGATGCAAGCAAATGTCATTAGTAGCATCATTCCTCTTCTGGAGGCTCTCCAAGGATCTTCTTACAATGCGATGCGTGGATCCAAGTTTCCTTGCCTTGTAGCTTGACTGCGGTACTTGTCGTCAGTAGAACTTGAAAAGGTCCATCAAATCTCGGATCCAGACTCTTTCTCACATGTCTTTATAATGACTACCCAGTCTCCAGGCTGCAGGCTGTGACTCCAAGGATCCTGGTTCGGATCTGGAAGAGAACTGAAGACATTATCATGTACTTTCTTAAGTCTTTTATGCAAATCCCTTACATATGAGCTTAATACATGGTTACTCATTTCCAGTGCTTGGGGAAAGAAACATCCTAAGCTAGGCACTTTGCCAAATAGTACTTCATACAGAGAAAGTCCAGTTTTCCTATTTGGAGTGTACCTTACTGAGTATAGGGCTAATGGTAAACATTCAGGCCAAGATTTCCCTGTTTCAGCCATGGCCTTTTGGATTTTTAACTTCAATGTCCCATTTAGTCTTTCTACTTTCCCACTGCTTTGTGGATGATATGGGGTGTGGAAAGCTTGTTGAATTCCTACAGCTGTCAAGACTTCATTCATTATTTCACCTGTGAAATGTGTACCTCTGTCACTTTCGATCACCTCTGGTACTCCATACCTGCACACCACCTCCGCAAGCAGCTTCTTTGCGGTTGCCGCAGCCGTAGCCTTGGCAATCGGGAAAGCCTCTGGCCATCCTGAGAATAAATCAATACAGACCAACACGTACTCCCATGACCCTGATTTTGGCAGCTGAATATAATCAATCTGCAGTCTCTGGAAAGGATAGAGGGGCCGAGGGGCGTGTTTGGTTGGTGTCTTGACTACCCTTCCCTGATTATGTGTAGCACATACCATGCATCCCTCGATAAAACCTTCTATACAGGTGGAAAAGCCTGGTGCTACCCAATGCTTCTGCATCACGCTCATTACAGCAGTTTTGGACTGGTGGGTTGGCCCATGTAACATCTGGGCGACCGCAGGGTACAACGCCCTTGGAAAGCATCGACGCATCCCTCTTCCCCATACCCCATTTGCTTCATTCAGACATGCACCTTCTTTTTCCCACTTTTCTACTTCCTCCTGGTGCAGCTGAGCCTGCATCTGAGATAAGGCATCCTCCGACACAAAGGGATTTTTGGGAGCGCTTACCTGGTGCATCGTTACCCCTTGGAGTGGTCTACTGGCTACTGTTTTTGCTGCTGCATCGGCCATTGCGTTTCCTTTACTCACCTGATCAGTGCGTCTGGTATGTGCTTTAACTTTTATGACAGCTACCTCTTTTGGTAATTGTAATGCATCAATTAACTACTGGACTGCGTCAGCATTTTTAATGGGATGTCCTGCTGCCGTCAGGAATCCTCTAGATTCCAAATTGGACCAAAATCATGAGCTATACCGAATGCGTATCTAGAATCTGTGTAGATGTTAACAATTCTACCTTCAGCTATCTTACAGGCCTCGGTCAGAGCCTTAAGTTCAGCCTCCTGGCCGACTGATGTGGGAGCATTGGTTCTGCTTTGATTACTGCATTCAGGGAGACGATGGCATACCCAGTGTGGAAGGTACCTGAGTCATCTTGGTGGCGAGATCCATCTCAAAAAATTCAAAATCAGCATTAAGTCTTTCAGTTTCAAACACTGTGGGTAGGCCTGCTGTTTCCTGTGCCATAAGCTGAACACAATCATGAGGAATCTCCTCTCTTGGATCTTCTTTGTACAATACCGTACCTGACCCCTCCTTTAGATCCGAGAGAGGTAACAACGTGGCAGGATTAAGTGTGGTACATCTCTGCAAAGAAACATTTGGAGGCATTAAAAGTGCACATTGCAATCGAAGGTGACGTGCAGCTGAAAGGTGTGCCGGTTGCACCTGGTTCAGTATGGTGTATACATCATGAGGTGTAAGTACTGTAAGTGGATGATCAAGAACAATGTCTGACGATTTGTGGAGCAACAATCCTACAGCATGTAATGCCCGTACACAGGACGGGGCACCTCTAGCCACTGCATCTAGTCTTCCACTGAAATAGGCTACTGGCCTTTGATTGTCACCATGTAACTGGGTCAATACCCCTGCTGCGTGTCCCTGCTGTTCGTGGAGATACAGGGTGAATGGTAGTTCGTAGTTGGGGGTTCCTAGCGCTGGAGCTGCCACAATCCTGTTTTTGAGAGAATAAAAACAGTCTATACCTTCAGGAGTTAGTTTAAAAGGCACCATGGTGATACAGTCATAGAGAGGTTGCATGAGGATTGACACAGCATGTATCCACTGTCTGCAGTAGGAAACCAGTCCAAGAAATGTCCTAAGAGCGGCAACATTAACAGGCATAGGAAAATTCTGTACAGCTTCTTTGCGAGCGCTGGTCAGATGTCGCGCCCCTGGTGTAATGCAATGTCCCAAAAAGATAACTGAAGATTTACAAAATTGGAGTTTATCCTTCGACGCTTTACATCCAGCTTGGTACAGAAACAACATGAGTGATATTGTTGCAGTGTGACACTGTTTCCTGGAGGGGGCACAAATCAGTAAGTCATCAACATATTGCAGAACAACTACTTTTGGCATTTTCCATCTTTCCAGTATCTCTTGCAGACTGGCAGTGTACATAGTGGGTGAATTCTGGGCACCCTGGGGCAATACCGTCCAAGTATACTGATTCCCTTGAAATGTAAAAGCAAACAAATACTGGCAGTCAGGGTGCAATGGGACACAAAAAATGCGTTTGCTAAGTCAATCACTGAAAAACAAAGAGCACTAGCCGGGATCTGAGACAGAAAGGTGTGAGGATTTGGTACAACTGGTGTGAGGAGCTCTGTAGCTTTGTTCACTAGCCGGAGATCATGGACCATTCTGTACGCTGCTGCTGCCCCGGTGCTGTTTTCTTTTTAACTGGGAACAGAGGGGTGTTACAAGGGACTGGGTCTTAACTAAAACACCACTTGCTACCAGTTTCTGTACCTGCTGAGCTATAGCCGACTCTTGAGCTGAACTAAGAGGATACTGTCTCTGTTGGGGCAGGATTGCACCTGGCTTTAATTTGACCATGACTGGCTGCACCCTTAATCTGCCCACATCTGTTTTATCTGAAGCCCAGAAATCATGCGGTATCACACCTTCTAACATTGAAGGAAATTCATTTGTGTCCTCTATACTAGCAACATCTAGTGACATGATTTTACAAAGAGTGCTCGGCTTCAATCCTGGTGTCATAGTGACAGTCCCATCAGGATGATACTCAATATGTGCTTGCAATTGAGACAATACATCACATCCTAAAAGATTACATTGACCCCGTGGTGATACCATTAACTGTGTGTTACAGTGGTTCCTTGAATTTGCAGGGGAATCTTTTTAGTGACGGGGAGCAGGATAGATGGAGAGTTGTAAGGAGTCGCTATAACATGGTGGGAGAAATCACTTTTCCCGAATGGCCAGTCCTCTTCTGTAATTACTGAATTGTCTGCCCCCGTTCCACTTGAACTCAACTCATGTCCCCCTGGTAGGTTCACCTGCACTGTGCAATTAGGAGTGGGGGTAAGGAGACAAGGGGGTTCATGTGCAAGCTACCATTATCCTATGGGAGCGGCCCTAATTGGTCTTGGGGGCCTCTTGCAGGCGGGTCATTTGAATATGGATTAGTTGGACAGGCTGGATATGGATTAGTTCTGCAATCTCTCCTGAAATGTCCTGGTTTCCTGCACCCGTAGCACAATTTTGTCCATCTCCTGGCACACGTCTCCCCTCCCTGTTGTTTGCAGGACGAGTACCTACAGCATGTAACCTTGCTCCTCTTTTTGCCTGCGCTAAATCATGTTGTGCCCCTTGTGCTATTCTGGCTAGATCCTCTGCTTTAACTGACCTCCAATCTGGTCTACTTACTTTCACCTTTTCTGACACTTCCTTTTTCAACCCATTCATATATGCACTTGCCAGTATCCTCTCACTAGTCTTGTTTTCTGGGACAAAACCCATTTCTACCCAAGTTTTTCTTAGGGCCCAGAAATAATCTTTTGGCTCCTCTTCCTTTCCCTGAACTCTGTCTTCTAGTGTAACCTCCTTCTCTGCCTGTCTATCTTTACATGCTTTTTTCAACGCTTCTGTAAACAGAACCCCTGCTGCTGCGTCATTGACTTCTGCATTATCAGGTCCGGTCCTACCAACATAACACTTGTACGTCTCATCTATCAGTCTATCGTATCTGGCTTCATCTGCCAATTTCCCTTTTATAAGTGCTTCCAGATCCTGTCTAGTTGCTTTATACGTATCCTGCATTGTAGCTAACATTCTAGCGAATCCCATTGGTGACTGTGAAGGGTCCGGGAGTTGCGTTATTAGAGCCAACTGCTCTGAAGGGCTCCATGGTCTGTATAACACTGCTGTCCGGGGGACGCCTGGAGCTGGTCCGCCCCCCTCGCCTCCCACAGCACCCGGGGTACCAGGTACCATTACTGTCCTCATTGGAAATAGATTGGCCGGGGAGGTCTGTGTCCACCGCAACCTACACAGACATCTACTGTCAGGGGATTTTGCTGTCCACACCTGGGGCAGACCCAACAGTTTGGTTCGTGGGAAGTCTGTGGGAAAGTCTGATACTGGGGTGGAGGTAATGTAGGGGGCAAACAGGAGGGTAAGTCAATCATCCCTGTTTTTGTCAGTCTGTAATGTCCGTCTCCTAATTCTTCAGTCTTTCCCTCTAAGTAATCACACGCACTCATCCACAGGTTCACTGTTTTCAACAGTCCTTTGTCTCTGAACCATCCATGATGTGAGTTAAAGAACCTTTTCCATTTATCACTGTTCAATTCTCCGTTTTCATTCATGCCTGCTTTACACCATACTTTGTCAATGCCTACCAACGCTTGCTTTCCCTCTCTGCGTACCACTAAATCTTTGGCAGTAATGCCTTCCTTGGCATTTTGGTTCCCCATTTTTGTATCTCCTCACCTAGAAGAGATTCTCCTGTCACTTAGACAATTCTGTCACCAAGACTCTGTCACCAAGACAATTCCGTCACTTAGACAATGGGCCACAAAGGTTTCTGAACCATTCCACTGCTTCGCTTTCCAAGATTTGTACGCCAACCAAATAAACAATCCGATCACACCAACACCAAGACAAAACCACAACACAATCATCGGATCCATACTGTCATTTTTCAAAGGAGGAAAGGCAGGACTGACAATTAATCTGAAGGTCTACTGGTTCAAAGGGACCTGAGCCAGGAACACCTGTGAATTACCTGGAAAGCCGACCGCTCGGGGAGTAGGGAGTCCACTATACAGTGATATAGATTTTAGGTAGAATATAATAAGTATTCTTACCTCAGCGCTGTATTCATATCACCAACAGAAAGCTCCACTCATCCCACGTCTCTGGATCGGTCAGACTTTCTCAGAGTAGATTAACTCAGGTCCCTGTTCGGGCGCCAGGCTGTCGTCACTGTTATCTCGTTAACCCTTTCCTCCTCGGAATGTGGTACCAGAGAGAATAAGACACAGACCAAAGTATGCGTCAATAAACTCTACTCTTTATTGCTAACGAAGGGGTTTATATACACCCCATAAGCAGGAAGCGGAATTACCATATATGGTGTTTATACAACTTATCACTAAATACATAAAATACTGGTTTTAACTGGAAAACTCCGTTCTTCCCCTTAGCTCCCAGTACAGGGTGCCTCTTCATAACTCAGGCGGCGGGGTGTATTGACTCAAAAGAAGGAACATCTTATCTCGACTCCTGGTACGCATCAGCCTGTCTGACAGAAACCAAGGCCTTCTGAAAAAAAATGCTGGTTTAGCTCTAACATTAAAAAGCTTCAGCAAGAGTCCAGGGTTGCAGAGTGGCGTTGAAAGAAAACATTTGCAAGAAGACTTCACCATATTGAAACAAGCAACACTCACATTCAAATCAGCCTTCACCTCTGCAAAACAGGCCTTCTTCACAACCCTCATATCTTCCTTATCACAACCCCAAATAGTTATTCAACAGTTTTAACTCCCTCCTCCACCCATCACTGCCCTCTCTGACTTCCCACATCTCTGCTGAGGACTTTGCCACACACGTACAAAATAAAACTGACCAAACAAGGCACGTGTTTATTGTTTGACCACCACAACCCCTTTACATACCAGACCAATGCCCCATAACCTCCCTCTCTAACATCACTAAATGAGAACTTACTCATTTCCTCTCCAAATCACCTCACCACTTGTGCACTTGACTCGTTCCCATCCCACCTCCTCCACAACCTCACCACCACACTTATCCCATCACGAACCCATCTCTTCAAATTATCACTTAGGCCAGTTTCACATTTGCGGTTGAATCTGCAGCATATCTTCCGCAACTTCAAACGCCCGATAAACAGCATGCAAACGCAGCGGTTTTTAGACGCATCAGCTTACGCATGCGGTCAAAAAAAAGCAGCGTTTGCATGCTTTTTTATGCGTTTGTGTTTTTTGTGCACATGGTGGAAAATTTTACAGGAGAAAAATCTAAACAGACACCGCCAAAGGGACAACAGTGGGCGTGTGTTATGGGATATCTTTATATAGACCCTTGGACAGCTGAAATCTTCAGATTTTGCTCCTGTACAGTCATGGCCAAAAGTTTTGAGAATGACACAAATATTAATTTTTACAAAGTCTACTGCTTCACTTTTTCTAATGGCAATTTGCATATACTCCAGAATGTTATAAAGAGTGATCAGCTTAACAGCAATTACTTGCAAAGTCAATATTTGGCTAGAAAATGAACTTTATCCCCCAAAACACATTTCAACATCATTGCAGCCCTACCTTAAAAGGACCAGCTAACCTCTTTTCAGTGATTGCTCCATTAACACAGGTGTGGGTGTTGATGAGGACATGGCTGGAGATCAATCTGTCATGATTAAGAATGACACCACTGGACACTTTAAAAGGAGGCTGGTGCTTGGCATCATTGTTTCTCTTCTGTCAACCATGGTTATCTCTAAAGAAACACGTGCAGTCATCATTGCAATGCACAAAAATGGCCTAACAGGGAAGAGTATCGCAGCTAGAAAGATTGTCAACAATCTATCGCATCATCAAGAACTTCAAGGAGAGAGGTTCCATTGTTGCCACAAAGGCTTCAGGGCGCCCAAGAAAGACCAGCAAGCACCAGGACCGTCTCTTAAAAGTGTTTCAGCTGCGGGATCGGGCTACCAGCAGTGCAGAGCTTGCTCAGGAATGGCAGCAGGCAGGTGTGAGTGCATCTGCACGCACTGTGAGGCGGAGACTCTTGGAGCAAGGCCTGGTCTCAAGAAGGGCAGCAAAGAAGCCACTTCTCTCCAGAAAAAACATCATGGACAGACTGATATTCTGCAAAAGGTACAGGCAGTGGACTGCTGAGGACTGAGGTAAAGTTATTTTCTCTGATGAATCCCCTTTTCGATTGTTTGGGACATCAGGAAAACGCCTCATTCGGAGAAGACAAGGTGAGCGCTACCACCAGTCTTGTCTCATGCCAACTGTTAAGCATCCTGAAACCATTCAGAAAGTCCTCCAAGAGCAACTTCTCCCAACCCTCCAAGAGCAGTTTGGCGATCAACAATGCCTTTTCCAGCATGATGGAGCACCTTGCCATAAAGCAAAGGTGATAACTAAATGGCTCAGGGAACAAAACATAGAGATTTTGGGTCCATGGCCACATAAAAACCAGAGGGCAGCATATCATGTGAAAATATAATATTTGTGTCATTCTCAAAACTTTTGGCCATGACTGTATTCTGTGTCACGATGGATCTTCGCATGGAGAGCTTTTATTTCCACCTGGATTTAAGTATTAGGCCGGCGTCACACTGCAGAGTTTGATGCGAGTTAGTCGCACGACTTTCTCGCATCAACACCCGGCACGGCCGCCCGCTCTCGGACACGAGTGTGCGGCTGCATGTATTTCTATGCCGTCGCGCACTCGGGTCCGAGAGCGGGCGGCCGTGCCGGGTGTTGATGCGAGAAAGTCGTCCGACTAACTCGCATCAAACTCGGCAGTGTGACGCCGGCCTAAAGCTGTTTCTTGCCTATGCGTTTGCTTGAGAGCAACAAAGAAATAGAGAAAGACAGAGAAGAACATCGGCGTCGGCATTATTGGAGACACCCCAATATTGAAGTCCGGGAGAGCCATGGAGCTTACCACACCCTATACATCGAGCTCAATGCCAACCCGGAGAAATTTCTGGAATATACCAGGATGTCTAAAGAGACCTTTCGGGATTTGCTTGGTTGTGTCCAAGGAGAAGGCAGCAACACTCTCCTGCCCAGATCTCAGAACAAATGCACTACAGGGTGCAGCCAGCCCATAAAGCAAGATGTTAGCAGCATTGGTGCAAAATACGAATTTTGGTAAGAACTTACCTGTAAAATTCTTTTCAGCAAAGGAAGCAAGGGGGACACTTCATTACTTCTGGGTAGGGCGGAGCCAGATAGTAGGACTAACCTCAGGTTCTAAAACATGGGTGTTGTCCGGCCCCTCCGGCTCTGGCTCCTCCTGCCGTGCACTCCAGTTTTGTACACAAGCTAAGGAGAAAGAAATCACCAGCGGAGTGCCATAACCAATCTGAAAGGGTTCAAAAGACCAAAGTTATGCACATAACATGAATACCACACAGCTCAGGTACCACTCACAAAACCTGACCACTGCGATGAGCTGGCGATGCCGGAAAGAGCCGTAGAGCGCTGACCTCAGCTCAGAAACTCACTTATCAGAGCGAGCCGCGCTGCATCTGAAACAACACCTTCTGCCTTATGGGAGGGAGAAGTGTCCCCCTTGCTTCGTTTGCTGAAAAGAATTTTACAGGTAAGTTCTTACCAAAATTCGTATTTCAGCTGCAGATGGAAGCAAGGGGGACACTTCATTACTTCTGGGATGTCCCAAAGCAGTACAAAAACCAAGGGTGGGAAAAAACCTTAAACAGGCAGAAGCCAACACCTTGATACATGCGCAACAGGCGCAACATAAACTTAACTAGAAGTTTTCAAAATACAGCCGCCTGAAGGACTCTGCGTCCTAAGGCCGCATCAGCGGAGGCACTGACGTCCACCTTATAAAACTTTGTAAAGGTGTGAACAGAACGCCAAGTCGCTGCTCGACAGAGCTGGGCTGCCGAAGCCCCTTGATGAAGGGCCCACGAAGAGCCCACAGCTCTCGTGGAATGAGCCCGAATATTAATCGGGCAAGGTTCGTCCATAACACGGTAAGCTTCCAAAATAGCTGACCGGATCCAACGAGCTATAGTATCTTTAGAAGCTCGTTGACCACGACGACGACCTGCTGGAATCACAAAAAGAGAATCCGACTTCCAAGAAAGCAAAGAAAGATTAACCCCTTCCCGACCCATGACGCCACGTAGGCGTCATGAAAACCTGTGCCAATCCGACCCATGACGCCTATGTGGCGTCATGAAAGGATCTCGTCCCTGCGGGCCGGGAGACCGGGGTCACTCAAAGGTCACCCGACCCGCAGTTACAGGACCCTTTGTGCTTCACCACAGGGGGTTGGCTTAACCCCCCCGTGGCCACGATCGCTCTGATTGGCTGTTAAAAGTGAAACAGCCAATCAGAGCAATGTGTAATATTTCACCAATTTAATTGGTGAAATATTACAATCCAGCCATGGCCGATGCTGCAATAGCATCTGCCATGGCTGGAGACCGAGCCCTGACCCCCCCCCACACCGAGTCACGGCGGTGATCGGCCGCCGCCACCGAAAGATGGCAGCGATCGGTCACCGCCGTCACTTACAGCTCCCCTCCTCTTTTGGTCCACTGCCCCCACTTCCTATGCCCTCCCCCAGACTTCCGACCCCCTGCTCACCTCTCCCGATCCACCGATGTCCCACGATCGGGCCCGGCGTCCGCCCGGGCCTCTTCATGGGCGCCGCCATATTGGAAAATGGCGGGCGCATGCGCAGTGCGCCCGCCGGCCGGCGCATGCGCAGTGCGCCCCCCAGTGTTCAAAAATTTATTTTGATCACTGTGATAAACTGTCACAGTGATCAAAATAAAAAAAAGTAAATGAACCCCCCCTTTATCATAGGTAGGGACAAATAAAAAAAATAAAGAATTTTTTTTTTTTTTCCTAGCGGATTTTGCTGCTGATCCGCAGCTGATTTTGCTGCGGATCCGCGGCGGATATCGCTGCTTATCCGCGGCGGATTTCGCTGCTGATCCGCGGCGGATTTCGCTGCTGATCCGCGGCGGACTTCGCTGCTGATCGGCGGCGGATTTCGCTGCTGATCGCGGCGGATTCGCTGCTGATCGGCGGCGGATTTCGCTGCTGATCCGCGGCGGATTTCGCTGCTGATCCGCGGCGGATTTCGCTGCTGATCCGCGGCGGATTTCGCTGCTGATCCGCGGCGATTCGCTGCTGATCCGCGGGATTTCGCTGCTGATCCGCGGCGGACTTCGCTGCTGATCCGCGGCGGACATCGCTGCTGATCCGCGGCGGATTTCGCTGCGGATCCGCGGCGGATTTCGCTGCTGATCCGCGGCGGATTTCGCTGCTGATCGGCGGCGGATTTCGCTGCTGATCCGCGGCGGATTTCGCTGGGATCGGCGGCGGATTTCGCTGCTGATCGCTGCGGATTTCGCTGCTGATCGGCAGCGGATTTCGCTGCTGATCCGCGGCGGATTTCGCTGCTGATCCGCTGCGGATTTCGCTGCTGATCGGCGGCGGATTTCGCTGCTGATCGGCGGCGGATTTCGCTGCTGATCCGCGGCGGATTTCGCTGCTGATCCGCTGCGGATTTCGCTGCTGATCGGCAGCGGATTTCGCTGCTGATCCGCAGCGGATTTCGCTGCTGATCGGCGGCGGATTTCGCTGCGGATCCGCGACTGATTTCGCTGCTGATCCGCGGCGGATTTCGCTGCTGATCCGCGGCGGATTTGCTGCTGATCGCGTGATTTTGCTGCTGATCCCGTCTGCGTGATTATCTGCTGATTCATCTGCGCTAGCGAGTATAGCATAACGCGATCGCGTTATGCTATACCGTTACCAGCCGGTCAACGCTACGTGTTGAATGGGCTGGTAAAACGCAATATGAACCAGCCTTAGGGTTAGAACTAGGGTTAGGGTTAGCATTAGGGCTAAGGTTAGAATTACGGTTAGGGTTGGAATTTGGGTTAGGGTTGGAATTAGGGTTAGGTTTGGAATTAGGGTTAGGCTTGTAGTTAGGTTTATGGTTAGAGTTGGGATTAGGGTTAGGGGTGTGTTGGGGTTAGGGTTATGATTAGGGTTTGTATTAGGGTTAGGTGTGTGTAGGCGTTAGGGGTGTGTTGGGGTTAGGGTTGGAGTTAGAATTGAGGGGTTTCCACTATTTAGGCACATCAGGGGTCTCCATACGCGACATGGCGCCACCATTGATTCCTGCAAATTTTGCGTTCAAAAAGTCAAACAGTGCTCCCTTTATTCCAAGCCCCGACGTATGCCCAAACAGTGGTTTATCCCCACATATGAGGTATCAGCGTACTCGGGAAAAATTGCACAACAACTTTGGGGGTTCTAATTTCTCCTGTTAACATTGGGAAAAAAATTGGGGACTAAAAATTATTTTTGTGGAAAAAAAATGATTTTATATTTTCACGGCTCTGCGTTATAAACTTCTGTGAAGGACTTGGAGATTCGAAGTGCTCACCACACATCTAGAGGAGTTCCTTGGGGGATCTAGTTTCCAAAATGGGGTCACTTGTGGGGAGTTTCTACTGTTTAGGCACATTAGGGACTCTGCAAACGTAACATGACGCCCGAAGACCATTCCATCAAGTGGGCATTTCAAAAGGTCACTACTTCCCATCCGAGCCCCGACGTGTGCCCATACAGTAGTTTTCTCCCACATATGGGATATCAGCATACTCAGGACAAATTGGACAACAACTTTTGGGGTCTAATTTCTCATGTTACCCTTGCGAAAATAAAAAAATTGGGGACTAAAAGATCCTGATTGTGGAAAAAATATGATTTTTTTATTTTCATGCCCGGGCGTTATAAACTTCTGTGTAGCCCTTGGGGGTTCAAAGTGCTCACCACACATCTAGATAAGTTCTTTGCGGTGTCTAGTTTCCAAAATGGGGTCACTTGTGGGGAGTTTCTACTGTTTAGGCGCATCAGGGGCTCTGCAAACGTAACAAGATGCCCGCAGACCATTCCATCAAGTTGGCATTTCAAAGCGTCACTACATCCCTTCCGAGCCCTGACGTGTGCCCAAACAGTGGTTCCCCCCACATATGGGGTACTAGCGTACTCAGGACAAACTGGACAACAACTTTCGGGGTCCAATTTCCCTGTAACCATTGTGAAAATAAAAAATAGTGGGCTAAAAAATCATTTTTTGAGAAAAAAAAATGATATTTTATTTTCACGGCTCTGCGTTATAAACTTCTGTAAAGCACCTGGGGGGTTCAAAGTGCTCACTATGCATCTAGATAAGTTCCTTAGGGCGTCTAGTTTCCAAAATGGGGTCACTTGTGGGGGAGCTCCAATGTTTAGGCACACAGGAACTCTCCAAATGCGACATGGCAACCGCTAAATATTCCAGCATATTTTCTATTCAAAAAGTCAAATGGCGCTCCTTCCCTTCTGAGCCCTGCCGTGCGCCCAAACAGTGGTTTATGATCACAAATGAGGTATCTGTGTACTCAGGAGAAATTGCCCAACAAATTTTAGAATCCAATTTATACTGTTGCCCATGTGAAAATGAAAAAAACTGAGGCTAAAAGAAAATTTTTGTGAAAAAAAAGTACTTTTTTTTTTACGGATCAATTTGTGAAGCACCTGGGGGTTCAAAGTGCTCACTATGCATCTATATAAGTTCCTTAGGGGGTCTAGTTTCCAAAATGGGGTCACTTGTGGGGGAGCTCCAATGTTTAGGCACACAGGGACTCTCCAAATGCGACATGGCAACCGCTAAATATTCCAGCATATTTTCCATTCAAAAAGTCAAATGGCGCTGCTTCCCTTCTGAGCCCTGCCATGCGCCCAAACAGTGGTTTATGACCACATATGAGGTATCTGTGTACTCAGGAGAAATTGCCCAACAAATTTTAGGATCCAATTTATACTGTTGCCCATGTGAAAATGAAAAAACTGAGGCTAAAAGAAAATTTTTGTGAAAAAAAAGTACTTTCTTTTTTTTACAGATCAATTTGTGAAGCATCTGGGGGTTCAAAATGATCACTATGCATCTAGATAAGTTCCTTAGGGGGTCTAGTTTCCAAAATGGGGTCACTTGTGGGGGAGCTCCAATGTTTAGGCACACAGGGACTCTCCAAATGCGACATGGCAACCGCTAAATATTCCAGCATATTTTCCATTCAAAAAGTCAAATGGCGCTGCTTCCCTTCTGAGCCCTGCCATGCGCCCAAACAGTGGTTTATGACCACATATGAGGTATCTGTGTACTCAGGAGAAATTGCCCAACAAATTTTAGGATCCAATTTATACTGTTGCCCATGTAAAAATGAAAAAACTGAGGCTAAAAGAAAATTTTTGTGAAAAAAAAGTACTTTCTTTTTTTTACAGATCAATTTGTGAAGCACCTGGGGGTTCAAAATGATCATTGTGCATCTAGATAAGTTCCTTAGGGGTCTAGTTTCCAAAATGGGGTCACTTGTGGGGAGCTCCAATGTTTAGGCACACAGGGACTCTCCAAATGTGACATGGCAACCGCTAAATATTCCAGCATATTTTCCATTCAAAAAGTAAAATGGCGCTCCTTCCCTTCTGAGCCCTGCCGTGCGCCCATACAGTGGTTTATGACCACATATGAGGTATCTGTGTACTCAGGAGAAATTGCCCAACAAATTTTAGGATCCATTTTATCCTGATGCCCATGTAAAAATGAAAAAATTGATGCTAAAAGAAAATTTTTGTTGGAAAAATTAAAATGTCCATTTTTTCCTTACACGTTGCTTTAGTTCCTGTGAAGCACCTGAAGGGTTAATAATCTTCTTGAATGTAGTTTTGAGTAGCTTGAGGGGTGCAGTTTTTATAAAGGTGTCACTTTTGGGTATTTTCTGCCATATAGACCCCTCAAAGTGACTTCAAATGTGAGGTGGTCCCTAAAAAAAATGGTTTTGTAAATTTTGCTGTAAAAATGAGAAATCGCTGGTCAACTTTTAACCCTTATAACTTCCTAACAAAAAAAAATGTTGTTCCCAAAATTGTGCTGATGTAAAGTAGACATGTGGGAAATGTTATTTATTAACTATTTTGTGTCACATAACTCTCTAGTTTAACAGAATAAAAATTAAAAATTTTAAAATTACAAAATTTTCAAAATTTTCGCCAAATTTCCATTTTTTTCACAAATAAACGCAAAAATTATCGACCTTAATTTACCACTAACATGAAGCCCAATATGTCACGAAAAAACAATCTCAGAATCGCTAGGATCCGTTGAAGCGTTCCTGAGTTATTACCTCATAAAGGGACACTGGTCAGAATTGCAAAAAATGGCAAGGTCTTTAAGGTCAAAATAGGCTGGGTCATGAAGGGGTTAATAGCATCCATAGGCTCGAAAGGAGCACTTTGAAGAGCTTTCAAAACCAGATTAAGCCGCCAAGGCGATACAGGAGTTTTCCTTGGAGGAAACTGACGGGCTGCTCCGCGAAAAAAGGCATATACGTCCCTACGCGAGGCAATAGCTTTACGAAAAAGCACCGACAGGGCAGACACCTGACCCTTCAGGGTACTGATTGCCAAACCCTTATCCAGCCCGTGCTGCAAAAAAAAAACAACAAGTTGGGTAATGAAAATTTCTTTGGATTCCTGGAAGAACCCAAACACCATGAAAAGAAGGATTCCCAAATCCTGTAGAAAAATCCTGTAGTAAATCCTAGTCGTAGCCGGACTTCTTGACGCTCTCATGGTGGCAATGACCTTTTCTGAAAACCCTTGACGGGTTAAAATCTCGGTCTCAAGAGCCAAGCCGTCAAACGCAGAGACCTCAGGCCCGGATGACACACGGGACCCTGAGTGAGCAAGTCCGGTCGAAGAGGCAGAGGAAAAGGAGGCGCCGCCAGAAGCGACGTCAGTGTGGAAGACCACGTCCTTCTCGGCCAATCTGGGGCTATCAGAATAGCCGGAACCCTCTCCAGCCTGACCCGACGTAACACAAGCGGCAGCAAGGATATCGGTGGGAATACATAAACCAGCTGGTATTGGCTCCACGGAACCACCAGCGCATCCACTTCCACAGCGGTCGGATCCCTGTATCTGGACATGAAAGTTGGTAACTTGGCATTGATCCTGGAGGCCATCAAGTCTACTTGAGGAGTCCCCCATCGGGAACACAGAAGTGCAAAGATTTCCGGATGAAGACTCCATTCTCCTGAATCCATCCTCTCTCGGCTGAGAAAGTCTGCCTGGATATTCTGAACTCCTGGTATGTGAATCGCAGAAATGGCCGGCACATGAGCCTCGGCCCATATCAGAATCCGAGATACCTCCGACATGAGTCTGGAGCTCCTCGTCCCGCCTTGATGGTTGATATACGCAACCGCCGTAGCGTTGTCCGTCTGAACACGAACTGGTAATCCGCTCAAAGGGACCGTCCAATGTTGGAGGCAAAGAAAAATTGCCCTTAATTCCAGGATGTTGATCGGTAACACCGATTCTTCCGGTGACCAAACTCCCTGAATCCAGAGATTGTTCCAAACTCCCCCCAGCCCATCAGGCTGGCATCGGTGGTCAAGACCGACCATGACAGGGGAAGAAAAGATTTTCCCAGGAAAAACCGTTCTGGACGTAACCACCAGTCCAGAGACTCTCGCACTTTGCGGGAGATTAAAACCCTGCAATCCAGTGTTTCCTGTGCACGATTCCATCTCTTCAAAATGAAGCTTTGAAGCGTTCTGCAATGGAACTGAGCAAACGGAAGAGCTTCCATCGAAGCGACCATTAACCCCAGAAGGCGCATACATCTTCGAAGGGATACTGTCGTTGAGGACTGCACAGTCTGTGCCAGACAATGGATACTGGTTTGCTTGTCCTTTGGCAGAAAAACTACCACTTTTGCTGTGTCGAAAATCATGCCCAAAAACAGGACTGACTGAAAAGGCTCCAGGGATGACTTCTCCCAGTTGATCAGCCACCCGAAATCCTCCAGGAGCTGAAGGGATAAATCGCGAGCCGTCACTGCCTCCTCCTTTGAGGATGCCACAATCAGAAGATCGTCCAGATAAGGAAGTATCATGATCCCTTGTCTCCGAAGCATTGCCATAAGAGGTGCCAGCACCTTTGTAAAAACTCGGGGTGCCGAAGCCAACCCGAAAGGGAGGGCCACAAACTGGTAACGGTCCTGACCTATGGCAAAGCGCAGAAAGCGCTGATGAGATCTTCCGATGGGAACGTGTAAATAGGCGTCGCAAATATCTATGGACACCAGAAAATTGTTCTGTGACAGGGCAGTCACCACTGAGCGAAGCGACTCCATGCGGAACTTTTGGGTGTAAACATGCCGATTTAACCTCTTGAGATCCAGAATGGGACGAAACTTTCCCTCCTTTTTGGGGACCACAAAGAGGTTGGAATAAAATCCCCTTCCCCGGTCTTCCGGAGGAACTGACACTACTACACCCTTCTGTAGTAAGGAATCGACTTCCTGCCGCAGAGCGGTCAATAAGTCGGGATCTGACGGTACGCGAGACTGACAGAATCTTTCTGGAGGGCGAGAGAGAAACTCTATGAAATAGCCTGCCGACATTATTCGTGTCACCCAGGAGTCTGAGACGCGGGAGACCCAAACCGCTTGAAACAGGAGCAGGCGCCCCCCCACTCGAGAATCCTCGAGTGAACTTCTGGCGTCAGTCCGTTTTGGCGGGCTTTTAGTCAGATTCCCGCTTGTCATTGCGCGGGTATTGTTTCCAAGAAGCGTTAGACTTTTGCCCCCTGCCACGAAAAAACCGCCGGTTACCGTAGGAACCGGTCCTGCCAAAAGCAGCCGTAGCTGCCCTACGCTGAGGCAACGCTGACTCCTTAGCCTTAGCAATCAATTCCGTGAGGTCAGAGCCGAAAAGCTGACCACCTTTGTAAGGCAAAGATAGCAAACCTTGTTTGGAGACCGCATCTCCAGTCCACTATTTAAGCCACAACGCTCTTCTAACAGTGATTGTAGAAGCCTGAGCTCTGGATATTAGGGAAGCGATATCCAAAAGAGCGTCACAGACATATTGGTCTGATTCTTCTATTAACCTAATGATCTCATCTATTGCCTGTAAAGACGACCCATCTTGCAGGGATATCCGCAGGCGAGCTGTCCAACCCATGGAAGCTCTAGAAGCACAATAGGAAGATAAAGCCACTCTAAAGGCCTGACCAGCAGCTTCATAGCCGGCCTTGGCCGCCATCTCTGACTTTTTGTCCAGCGCATCCTGCAAAGTAGCTTTCCCTTTGACGGGAAGCATAGTAGCTTTGTTAAGCTTAGATAAAGAAATATCCACCTCAGGGGACGGAATCCAGCTAGCAAATAGGTCTGCTGGACAAGGATACAAGGTTTCAAACAACCTTGTCCCCTGAAAACGCTTATCTGGACAAACGCGTTCCTTTTCTACTTTCTTAGAAAACTCACTCATAGCTGGCATCGCTAAACGTGATCTTTGCGACCCATGGTACCATCTGGGTATACCTTCATCATCATTCATCTCCTCAGGTACTTGCAGTACCTCTCGTATGGCCCTGACAAAAGCATCTACACGGCCCGACAAGGAAGCAGAGTGCTCCTGAAAATCCTCCCTGCCCGAATCAGAACATTCTCCCTCAGAAACTGAAGGAGAACTCCCCTCGCAGACAAATCTGAGTCACTTAGTGGGGAGGGCATAGCAAACCTGGGACGCTTATTGCTATGAGAAGGTCTAGAGGATACCCACTGACCCAAGAGGTCAGAAAGCCCACTAATAGCAGTAGCGAGCATATCAAACTTGGCATCATAGCGACCTCCAATAGCAGCGCTAGAAGGTGCAGAGGATTCCATCGTGTCAGAAACGCGGGGCTGGTCCTGGGGAAGACGATCAGCCTCCTGACTCAAATCTGACATGCCGGTTATTGAGATGGTATAGTGATGAGAATAACCAGAGCAGTGTGGTCTCACACAGTAGCAAAACGCTGAAGGGTTAACTTCTTTTAAAAGCAAAAGAATACCCCAGCAGTGAAAAACGGCGCCCCCCCCCCGCTGCAGACAGCTCACAGACCGTTACTGAGGGATACAATGTCCCAATGATCAGAAAACTGCAGCGCTGCGCTAGAGAGCGCAAACAGCAAAAACAAATGCTGCGGGAGGCTAAAGGGTTAAGCTGCTACCTAAGCGATAGCAGCGACTCACCCGGCTGGCTTGGTGTTGTCTCAAATGCCTGGGTACAGAAACGGAGGAGAGGAGACCAGGAGAGCTGTAATGGCTGCCGCAGAGAGCAGAAAGAGAAGGAGCCAGTCACTTCCTGTAATCAGAAAGCCGGGAAAGCCCGAAGCCGCGCCCCCTCTCTGCTCAGTCAAAAAGTGCAGGAAATCTTTTGCACTCCTCTCCCTGTACACTGTAACGGCGCTGCAGCGCCGAAAACACACAGCACATATTAAATAAAAAATCGCTCTTTTTTTTTTTTTTTTTTAAATGCCCAATCATGAGCAAATAGTGGGAAACACCAATAACAGTCAGCGCTGTCACCGCAGACGCTGTAATCACTCGCATATATCAAAATATAATGCAGAGTACTCACCAGCCAAAAACGCCACAGGGACCCTCCACGGATATGTGACGCTGTGCCCATTGCTTCCCCATGAGGACAAGGAACGCAGTGACCCAGAACGTGGTGTGCGTCCTGTCAGGGATAGCCACCTCTTCCCCCCGGGCCGGCAAGAAAATGCAATGACCACCATTTAGGGAATACATTTCTGCCAGGGGAGAGGATGGGGTCCAGCAGCGCCGGTACCCCTGATCCTCTAGACATAAAGTCCAGGACCCTGTCCGAGTAAAATAATAAACTCTTCTGAGGTGATTTCTGAGGAGCTGCATTAGCAGCCGTCCTTACTACTTGGACCTCAAGTCGAAACTGGAGTGTACGGCAGGAGGAGCCAGAGCCGGAGGGGCCGGACAACACCCATTTTTAGAACCTGAGGTTAGTCCTACTATCTGGCTCCGCCCTACCCAGAAGTAATGAAGTGTCCCCCTTGCTTCCATCTGCAGCTGAAATACCAGATCAAACAGCCACTCTCCACATACCCATTCAGGGAGGGGGTGACTGCCCAGTATACAATTGCACAATAAAGGCACGCATAGGGTGCCGTTCACACAAGGATACTGCATAGTGTCTGGTTCACAGCCTATTAGTCACGCCCCTACTATTTGAACAGGCAGGCTGGCCAGTACACGCTCAATGCGCACCAGTGTGAACACCCCTCATGCGAGACCAACGAACGGCACCCTATGCGGGCCTTTAGGCCGGCGTCACACTGCCAAGTTTGATGCGAGTTAGTCGCACGACTTTCTCGCTTCAACACCTGGCACGGCCGCCCGCTCTCGGACCCGAGTGTGCGGCTGTATGTATTTCTATACCCCCTCCCTGAATGGGTATGTGGAGAGTGGCTGTTTGATCTGGTATTTTGCACCTGTGCTGCTAACATCTTGCTTTATGGGCTGGCTGCACCCTGTTGTGCATTTGTTCTGAGATCTGGCCAGGTGAGTGTTGCTGCCTTTTTGTTTGATGTTTATATTGAATTTTTGGAGACGTTGAGTCTTTTTTAGTGGCCTTGCTGTATAGTGTTGAGTCCAAGGAGCCATCCGGAGACAGGACACCCAGCTCCAAAGAGAGATTCCTGCAGAGGAACGTCTCCTGGTCACATTAAGGTACGTAATAATTATAAACAAACGCCTGTCATAATTACTAATGTTCTGCCTTGGATTATTTTTTTCTCCTTTATCTGTTTAGCTTCTTAATTTTTTTCTTTCTCGGTTTGGCAGATTCCTGGCTACCGGAGAGACCCTATCATCGCTCCATTTTCAGTACCGGCTAGTAATTTCCACCCTGTCTGGAATTGTTGCGGACACCTGCCGGGCTTTGTGGAACGTTCTCCGGGTTGAATTTATCCCCCTACCTACCACGGAAACGCGGCTGGAAATTGCCGACAAATTCTGGCGAGTGTGTAATTTCCCCAGCTGTTTGGGAGCAGAGGATGGAAAGCACATATGGATTACCAGACCAGCCAGATCTGGATCGGAATACTTTAACTACAAGAAATATTTTTCTGTAGTGCTCATGGCAATAGCAGATGCGGACTGTCGCTTTATTGCCGTGGACATTAGAGCTTTTGGCCGTGGCAATGACTCCCAGACTTTTAAGAACTCTGATATGGACCGACGTTTGTATGGAAAAAAATTTAATTTCCCCCTGCCACGACCTCTCCCCAACACTCAAGGCCCACCGATGCCATTTGTTACAGTTGGGAATGAGGCCTTTCAGATGTGTGAAAACCTACTGAAGCCATATTCCAGTCGGGACTTGAACCACATTGAAAGGATTTTTAACTACAGACTGACCAGGGCCCGAAGAACTGTTGAGTGTGCCTTTGGGATTCTTGTCTCAAAATGGCACATTCTTGGGACCAGGGCTGGCGTCAGCACCCGGCACACCCGGTCAAGTGCCGGGGCCCTGAGCAGGAGGGGGGCCCACTCGCCATCGGGCACCCCAGCGCCCGTTAGCGGTGTCAGCGCCGCCACTGGGCCCCCCCACTTGCTCAGGGCCCCGGAAGCAGCCGGCGCAATACTCACCTCTCCCCGTGCCTCCGCTGCCGCAGCTCCGAGCTCCAGGGGGCGCCTGCGCTTCCTCTCTCACAGCAGCGCCGCTGAATGACGTCATCATTCAGCGGCCGGCTGTGGCAGAGAGTGCACGGACGCCGGACAGGTGAGGCATGTGTGTGTGTGCCTGCTGCATGTGTGTATGTGAGAGAGTGCTGCCTGCGGTGCTGTATGTGTGATGGTGGTGGGGGGAGGCAGTGATGGTGGTGAGAAGGCAATGATGATGGGGAGGCAATGATAATGGAAAGGCAATGATAATGATGATATTAATGGGGAGGCAATGATGATGATGATTATGGGGAGGCAATGATAATGGGAAGGCAATGATGATGATGATATTAATGGGGAGGCAATGATAATGATGATGATGGGGAGGCAATGATAATGGGAAGGCAATGATGATGATGATATTAATGGGGAGGCAATGATAATGATGATGATGGGGAGGCAATGATAATGGGAAGGCAATGATGATATTAATGGGGAGGCAATGATAATGGGAAGGCAATGATGATGATGATATTAATGGGGAGGCAATGATGATGATAGGGAGGCAATGATGATGATGATGGGCAGGCAATGATATTGAGGGGAGGCAATGATGATGATAATGGGCAGGCAATGATGATGATAATGGGGAGTCTTTCCACAGCGCCCTTTCCTGAGCCGTAACAGTGCAGAGCGCAGCACAGTGTAGAGGAGAGCTCCATATTTTGTATGGAGCATTATATGTGGTCCAGTATTCTGTATGGAGCATTATATGGGGGGTGGCGGGGTGACATCCTGCATGGGGTATTATATGGGTGATGAGGGGGAGACTGTGGTGCCCATAATATTGTATGGAGGACTGTACTGTCCAGTCTGTACTGTGCGCTGTGAGGATTTGGCGGTTTTTGAGCTATTGTACAATTTACAATAGGTATCAGTCATGTAATGGAAGAAGAGAAGTGTTTGACGTTGTGCTATACCCATATTTCTCTGCAGTATCTGTGCATCATGAATCGTGGTCTGTGTTAAGGGGGCCCACTGAGACTCTTTCGCCCGGGGCCCATAAAAACCTGGAGCCGGCCCTGCTTGGGACAACCATTAATCTAAAAATGGAGACAGATGATGAGGTGGTTAAAGCCTGTGTGGTTCTGCACAATGACATAATGGCTAAGGAGCGACCCAACATTGAACTGGATGAACCAGTTGCAAACCCATTGCCTGATTACCAGCATCACCCTCTGCGGTCAACAGTTGAAGTTGCCCATATGAGGGACCAATTTGCTGCCTACTTTGTTTCTGACATCGGACGTGTTACATGGCAAGATGATATTGTGTAAAATGTTCTGTTGGGTTTGGTTCTGTACCAGTCCATGTTTAAAATGTTCCTAATGTTTGTTGTTAATAAACAACGTGTTTTGATACCTGTACCGAGTCTCCTATGTCTTTCCTCTCAAAACCACTTATGTCAGTGGTATGGTAGTTGACGTCATTACATCCTGCATCTCTTCTGCATTATCTATTGGACGCAGACTGAAGAGACGATGGAGGTATAATACAAAGCAGATCTATACTCACCAGGTCATGTGTCAGAAATAGTGACTTCATGATGCACAAAACCCAGCATCATGAATTCACTATTTCTGACACCTGTCCAGGTGAGTATAGATATGCCTTGTATGACCTCCATCGTCTCTTCAGTTTGTGTGAAATAGATTACGTAGACTGAAGAGACAATGGAAGTAATACAAGGCATATCTATACTCACCATGCCATTTTTCAGTAATAGTGAGTTCAGGATGCTGGGTTTTGTGCATCCTGAATTCACTATTTCTGGCAGCTGGTCAAGTATAGATATGCCTTCTATTACCTCCATTGTCTCTTCAGTCTGCGTCACATAGATTAAGAAGACTGAAGAGATTCTGGAGAAAATACAAGTAATATTAGTTTTTGACAACTCATAGCTCCATACCAAACACAAGAAGCGAAGCTGCAGTGTTCTACTTGTCTCACTCCTGGAGCTAGGAGGTGTCAAAAACACATTGTACGGCGCTGTGTGTGTAGTCGGCGCAATGTGTGTGTTGCCGGCGGCAAAATACACAAAGAACCAAACAGTATTGGGGCAAAAAAAAAATTAAAATTTACACAAATGAAAATTAACTGCGGCGGCTTGGGGTACAGTGATGGAACTGGGTGGTGTTGAGCTGTGACACCTGGCTGGATAAAGACGACGCAGGGGTTGCAGGAGAAGGGACGATTAAACTAGTGGGGTCAGGGATGCTAGTGTAGGCATGGGACAGGAGAGACACACTGGAAGGGCGAGACAAACCTGACATCACAGACACATTGGGAGGTGAGGGAGGAGGGAGTGCGATAGTCCGCATTTTTTTTTTCCGTAGTTGGGATCTGCGCTGGTGTCTGGGGAGCCTCGGTGTGGTGTCTCCCTGCGGCCCGGTGATGGTGGCCGGCCTGTCAATGTCCGGATGCTGCTGCTGCATGCTGGTGGTGAAGGTCATGCTAGGGTCCGGGTGCTGCTGCTGGGACTTGGTGATGGTGGCCGGCCTTTCAAGGTTTGGGTGCTGCTGCTGCATGCTGGTGGTGGAGGTCATGCCAGGGTCCAGGTGCTGCTGCTGGGACCTGGTGATGGTGGAGGTCATGCCAGGGTCCGGTGCTGCTGCTGGGACCTGGTGATGGTGGCAGGCCTGTCAAGGTCCGGCTGCTGCATGCTGGTGGTGGTGATGTCCATGCAGAAGCACCACTTGGCATGGTGGTGGCGGTGGGCTGTCCAACAGCACTCGCATAGTGGTGGCGCTGTACTGGTGTCCGACAGGGCTTGGAATGGTGGTGGCCATGCAGTGGTATGCAGCAGAGCTCGGCATTGAGATCAAGCATGTCAGTGTTGGCACAGGTGGAAACGCCACCACTGACTGCTGAAAATACCGAGTCTGCTGCAGAGCCTGCATGTAAGCAGCATTGCAGGCCTGCATAACATTCAGCTGAGATCAGGAGTAAGGTGTTCCGACATGCCCCGTTCTATCCGACATGCCCCATTCTATCTGATTAAAAAAATGATGTGCTGGCCTCTGGAGGTCGGCTTTCAGATGGTCAAGACTTTGCTTGACATCCTGGATAAGAGTCTGCATATGGTTGAAACCACTTTCCAGTCTGTCTCCCATCGCCTTGAGGCCATCATGGAAGATCAAGCTCAAGTGCATAAACTCGGGCATGAGTGTCCTGTCCGAGGCCTTCTGCCGCTGGTGGGAATAGCCCGAAAAACAAGTGGCAGAGGCCTGGCACAGGGGAACACCTGATGGACCAGCTTCCTTGTCTCCAGTGTGTGTTGCAGGCCCACTTGCTGCTGCGCTGGTGGATGGCTGGGACGGGTCCGTGTCTGTTCGATGAAGGACCGCTCCAGAACCAGGCTCAAGGGTGCGGTTTCAGGTGCTGTGAAAAGAAAAACATTAGTACCAAACATTTACAATAGTAAAAGCGCCAACTCCTGTGGAATAGAAAAATACAGATTAGGCAATACAACACAATCCAATACACTACAAAAATACTTACGTTCTCTGGGCAAGGACCGGTCTCAAAAATGCCAGCATGCGGTGATGTTTATATTTTCTGGTCCTTGCTCCAGAACCACTGGCAACCCGGCTCTCCTGTCAAAGGTCCTTGTTGAAGCGATCCTTCATCGAACGCCAACGTGTTCTGACTTTGAGCACTGTTTAAAAAAAAAAAAAATGGTTAGACAATGCACTTTTGGCCAGGATCACACAACTGTGTGTGATGCGAGAAACTCCCAGGAGTTTCTCGCATCACACACAGTTGTGTGATCTGGGCCAAGGTCACAGCTGCATCACACCGCATTGCAATACTTACGAAATGCCTTGCAGACCTGAGCCGGGACGTCGTCCCATCCATCCATCATCAGTTGGGCCACCTCATTCCATAGTCGCCGGATCGTCACGTTGTCCGAGTGCTGCGGAACCCGCGTGTCCCAAAACGGGACTCGCTCATGGACCGGGGATATGAGGATGTCATTGTCAATGAGGTCTTCATCCCGTTCTGGAACCTAGAAAAGAAAGAAAGACATTACTGTTGGAGAGATTAAAAAAAAAAGGAAAAGAAAGAAAACAACAGAGAGAAAAGAGGCAATAATAATTAAAGTCAAGTAAAAAAAAAGTAGGCAAGACCAAAAAGGTAAAGAAATAAGCAAAGTGAAGAAATGAACAGGCAAGAATAGTACAGTCAGGATACAATAAGCAGAGTACAATCAGTCAGGTATACTTACACGCCGCCTTGACACATGAACTTGTCCATGCTGCTCCTGCTCGGCTGCAGTTGAAGAACTGTTCTGAAAAAGAAAATAAAAAAAATTTTGCCACATGTGTAGATGTGACAGAGAAAATACTTACCAATCTGAAGAGGTGAGTACTCACTTCACTTTCCTATCCACCATGTTCAGGGCTAGGACGCTCCTCTGAAGAAGACATTCTGATGAATGCTGCAGGAAAAAAAGACAGATATTAGTACTACATATAAAGAGAGAAAAAAACGAAAAGACGGACATTGGCTTTTATACTCACATTGTCCAAAGTGAAGAGTCTTCACAGGTTCAGAGCTTCTTCTTTTCTTGTTCCCAGTCTGCAGAGATGTGGACTGCAAAAGCCCACTCCCTCTTTTTATCTGTTTGTGTGTGGGGGTGGCTAATTAGTGTCTAGACAGGTTTACTCTGGAAAAACACATGCATTCACAAACGTAAACGCGTGTGCTTGCAAACGCATGCGTTCTCATAGACTGAAATGCACTGTTTCTAGGCGGCAAATTGACGCCTCCAAAATTGCAACATGTTGCATTTACCGCGCCCAGCTGCAGACGACAAAACGACGCATGCGTCGTCAAATGCGGCACAAAACAACCAATCGCATGTACCTGTGTCCCCAATGTTAAAGATAGGAAAACACGACGCATGCAGAAGCATGCGGCATAAACGCTGCGGACACAACCGCAAATGTGAAACCAGCCTTACTTCTCGTACCTTCCCTTCTGCTTTTAAACATGCCACAATCACGCTTATCCTCAAAAAGCCATCCCTCTACCCGACTGCTATGTCCAGCTATCAGCCCATATCGCTGTTCCCTTTCGCTTTCAGACTCCTTGAGCAAAACGTTCACGCTGAACTTTCCTCACACTTCTCATCTAACTTGCTCTTCGACAAACTACAATCAGGCTTCCATTTCCATTGAAACTGCCCTGACCAAAATTACTAGTGACATACTTACGGAATTCTAGTCCTGCACTCTACCTTGCTTACAGTTAACCATTGTCTCCACTACAGATCCTCTCTTTCTTTGCCCTATCCTGGAACTCATCATACCTTTCAAACCGCACATTTAGTGTCTCTCACTCCCACGCTACCTCCTCATCCCGCCCTCTCTCTGTTGGAGTCCCTCAAGTCTCTGTCCTAGGACCCCTACTCTTCTCCATCTATACCCTTGACCTGGGACAACTCATGAAGTCCCATGGCTTCCAGTACCATCTATACACTGATGACACTCAGATTTACCTCTCTTGCCTAGTTGTCACCTCTCTTATTTCCCGGATTGGCTATCACTAGGGTTGAGCGATACTTTCCGATATCAAGAAGTATCGGATCGGAATGGGTATCGCCGATACCCAAAAAGTATCGGCGATACCCGATTCCGATACCGGAAATCCAATGCAAGTCTATGGGACAGAAATATCGTAACTAAAAAAAACCCTTTCTTTCCTTGTAAACACTAAATATACACACATAGAATACATATATATATACATGTCATTGTGACATATATATATATATATATATATATACATATATTTATAGTTTATACACTTCTACATAGTAAAATAGCCTCTGATTCAAGTGCCGGTTAATGCCGGCTTTTGTGAAAAAGTCTTATAAACACTGCACTTATTGGAGAAAAATTGCTTCAAGTGAATATTTATTGAACATATAAGGAGAAGCGACAAGTAATTGACGTTTCGGCCTCCACTGGGCCTTGATCACAAAGTCGCTGTGAAAGACAGAAAGTGAACATTATAACAGGTGACAAAGGAGATAAATATATATACAAAAAATATACAAAAATATATACAAGTATAGAATAATAAGTAGTCCATGTCGTAGTATATGGGTGGTTAAATAATTGGCATGTGGTTCAATATAAAGCGACAAGACATGAGTAGGGGCTAAGTACAGGAGAAAAACAGATTAGATGATACATTGAGATATCAGACCCAAAAAGTGCATACATTTCTTTGAACACATACCCTTATTGTGTTGATGTAAAGGGGGATATTCTGGACATCCTAGCACAGGACTAATCCGGAGGGGCAGAATTTGATCCCTGTTAGAGTTACTGGAATAGATTAGGATAGAATGTATCATAGAAATTCAAAATAGTATATCTCTTATATATGGTCCACAGTTATAGGATAATGGTTGTCAGAGTAATGTAATTAAGTATAACGATAATATGGTACCTTTAGAACACTAGACGCATATAGCACATGCTTGAAGTGTGATCCTGTAGGGGAGGGTCTTAAATATAGGACCGCTTGTAAAGGTAGAGATCACAGAGTTATATTGTGTTCACATGGATATGGATATTGTTTTATGTATTGAACGGTATTTACCAGTAGTGAAATGATAGACCGCCAGCTGGAGAGTTTCTATACAATTGCTGTTAAACTGTAATAAGAATGCATAGAGTAAGTTGGCTCACATCAATGTATATGTATATATCTGTGTGGCTGAGGATATTTACCGTTCGTGCAGAGATGGCCAGCTATAATGCTTGTCAGCATAAGTGGTAGGCAGTAGCTGTGGGGCATATTAATTAATGGTAAGTAGTGTGTAGGTACCGGTAATATTAATCTTAAGTTGTGGGAGCTCACATCCGTTGGCGGTGGTATGGGATCCGGTCCAGAGCATTGGTGGCTCAGTGTAAACGCTGGCAGATATGTCTCTAAGCCTGCGGGGACTGTGGTAAGCTCACAGCAGCGCTATAAGAAGCGCTTGCTAGTCACATGGCCGGATGTGACGTCACACGCCGGCGCATGCGCAGTAGGGGCCAGCACCAACGAGAAACGCCCACAGAGCAGAGAGTGCGCTGCCCCCGGTCGGCGCCTGCGCAGTGAGTGTGAATGGAAATGGCACTCACTGTTAGATAAGCGCTATTAGGTGGTGGGAGTACCAAATTGGTGCCCGAGTGGTCGGGAGTGATCTAGGTGTTTATATCGGCATTGTATTATGGCGGTAGTAGTGTATAGCGGTCAGAGATAATAAATGAAAAATGAATCATGATGCAGCGGTTTAAACGGTATGATGCATGAACAAAATAAATAAATCATACAGAATAGATATTAAAGTAGCAAAAAAGGTAAATAAATTAAAGTAAATAAAATAGAGTAAATTAAATCATGCGAGAAATCATAAAAGTAACAATAATGGTAGGAGTCCAAACAAAAGAAAAAAATAAATAAATAATAAATAAATAATAATGAGGGAAATGAATGGGGGTATGGGTCTTACCATCTCAACTGTAGGGCAAGGCCAAATTTATGGGAACCTATGGATTGTTCTGGGGGAAGAGAAGGAAATTATGTTAGCCAGTCCATCTCCCTGTTTAGACCCTTAGGATGTAGTGTATCTAGGGTATATATCCAGTATGTCTCACGTTGTTTGAGTAATTTGATGTGGTTACCACCTCGTCTGGGTCTGGGGACGCTTTCTATAACTTGGAACCTTAGTTGGGCTACGTTGTGTTTGGCCTCCTTAAAATGGGCTGGCAAAGGTAGCCAAGTTTTTTCGCATCGGATAGTCGATTTGTGACTTGAGATCCGGTCCCTTACGGCCTGAGTGGTCTCACCCACGTATAGCAGGCCGCAGGGACATTTGATGATATACACAACAAATCTAGATTCACAAGTGAAAAAATCCCTGATGGGGAAGGACTTCCCAGTGCGGGGGTGTACCACTTCGTTGCCTCTAATGATATTAGAACAACTCATGCAGTTCAAGCAGGGGAATGTTCCTGTTCTTTTTTGTCCAGTTAAAGAGTTAAAGTTCTAGTGATGGGTTGTCTGCAGGATCTTAAATCAGCTCTAACTACTTTGTCTCGAATATTGCTGGCCCGTCTTGTGCACATGAGTGGTGGGTCATGGAGAAACCACCACTCATGAACCCCACACATGAATGGTTTCAGGATGCTTAAAAGTTGGCATGAGACAAGACTGGTGGTAGCGCTCACCTTGTCTTCTCCGAATGAGGCGTTTTCCTGATGTCCCAAACAATCAAAAAGGGATTCATCAGAGAAAATAACTTTACCCCAGTCCTCAGCAGTCCACTGCCTGTACCTTTTGCAGAGTATCAGTCTGTCCATGATGTTTTTTCTGGAGAGAAGTGGCTTCTTTGCTGCCCTCCTTGAGACCAGGCCTTGCTCCAAGAGTCTCCGCCTCACAGTGCGTGCAGATGCACTCACACCTGCCTGCTGCCATTCCTGAGCAAGCTCTGCACTGCTGGTAGCCTGATCCCGCAGCTGAAACACTTTTAAGAGACGGTCCTGGCTCTTGCTGGTCTTTTTCAGGCGCCCTGAAGCCTTTTTGGCAACAATGGAACCTCTCTCCTTGAAGTTCTTGATGATGCGATAGATTGTTGACTGAGGTGCAATATTTCTAGCTGCGATACTATACTATGTAGAAGTGTATGAACTATAAATATAAATATATATGTCACAAATTCAATGACGTGTATATATATATAATATATATATATATGAGGTGTAAAATTGTTGAAAAAAAATGCGTGGGCTCCCGCCCTATTTTCTCAACCAGACAGACAAAGCCAGCAAGTGGGGGCAGATAATAATAGCCCAGCGAGGGACCATTATTTTTGGCCCCCCCCCCGGCTACTAATATCTGCCCCCAGACACCCCAGAAAAGACAAATCTATAATTAGATTCGCCCTTTCTGGCACTTTGCCCGTCTATTCCCATTGCCCTTTAGCGGTGGCGAATGAGTTAATAAGGGGTTAAAGCCACCTTGCTATTGAAAGGTGACCTTAAGCCAGGTTAATAATTGAGAGCTGTCAATTAGACAACTATCAATTATTAATCCTATTGCATGAAATAAAAATAAAACACACACACTTTAATTAAAAATCATTTTAATGAAATAAAGACACATGTTTTTGACCATCTTTTATTTTACTGCAAAAACCATTTCCTGTAATAAAAATAAAATAAAAAAGCAAAATTATTCTTACCTATCCCATGCACAGTCAGGTCCCGCGGTGTAATCCATCAGAAAGGGTTGTTTACTGCAGGGACCGCAGCTAATGCTGCAGCCTCACATTAAACCCCCAAATGAATCTTCTCCTCTCCTGGCTGACAGGAGAGGAAGTGGAAAGCTTAATTGATTGCTTTCCACTTTCACTTCAGGTCAGCCAGGGACACCATCAGTGACGTCAGAGGGAACTGATTAACAAAAATAGGGGATCCCCACGAAAAAAAAAATGGCGGGGGTCCCCCCTATTTTTGTTAACCAGCCTGATGAAGCAGACTGCTGAGGCCTGGATTTTCAGGCTGTTAAGGAGCCAAGATCCATGAACCTTGCCAGCCTGATAATACCAGGCCACAGCAGTCTGCTTATCTTGGCTGGTTAACAAAAATAAGGGATCCCCTCGAAAAAAAAATGGCGTGGGGTCCCCCCTATTTTTGTTAACCAGCCAGATGAAGCAGACTGCTGAGGCCTGGTTTTTCAGGCTGGTAAGGATCGAATATCCATGGACCTTGCAAACCTGATACCAGGCCACAGCAGTCTGCTTAGCTTGGCTGGTTAACAAAAATAGGGGATCCCCTCGAAAAAAAAAATGGCGTGGGGATCCCCCCTATTTTTATTAACCAGCCAAGTAAAATGCAGACTGCTGCGGCCTGGTATTAAAAGACTGTCAAGGCCCATGGATTTTGGCCCTCAACAGCCTAAAAATACCAGGCATCAGCAGCCCCACATTTGGCGCATCAAAAGATGTGCCAATTGTGGCACTTTACCCGGGTCTTCCCACTTGCCCTGTAGCGGTGACAAGCAGGGTAATAAGGGGTTAATGTCACCGTTGATTGCACGGTGACAATAAGCCCAGTTAATAATGGAGAGGTGTCAATAAGACACCGATCCATTATTAATCCCAAAGTTTTTAAATGTTTAAAAAAAAGACACAGCCAGAAAAAAGTATTTTAATGAAATAAAAGAGACAACACAGTTTTCATTTCTTTTTTACACTCTCATTCCTGCGACCCTCGATCTCCTGTAAAAAAAGAAAAAAAAAAAAACAGTATACCACCGTCCGACGCAGTCCAAGTAACAGGGGCCCTGCGATCCAGCTGTGCACATCGGAATGCAGCAGAGCCTGCATCCACGCAGCACACTGCTTACCAGCTCCCCGGCGGTGACGTCACGACTGCTTTACGGCCCGAAATTACCTGGCAGCCGTGCAGTTATCGCGAAAATGCACTGCCGCCGGGGAGAAGAGGCGGCCATCAAGCTCCAGGGTGACCCCGGGGATCTTCTGCCAGTAAGGCCGCTGCCCCCTGACAGACCCGACCACGGACATGCCCGTGACGGAACATTCCGTTTACGGATCCATTTCAAAATATGGGAACTGGGAATCAATTTCGAACAGCAAATATCTGCCGCCCTTTTTTTTGCAGTATGGGAATGCCCCCCTACTAATATCCCCTTCCTCTCCCTTCTTCCTAAACCCAATGTTGAAAAAACTAACCATCTTCCCCATCAACTTCCCTACTATCCAATAAATGACTCACTTTTTAACCTGTACCCAAAAACCTTTTCCTCAGAAACCCTTGCTCTGGGCCCCGTCCTTCAAATTGCGGACCAAACTCTTTGCCACCTTTCTGTCACCTCCCTCAAAAATATTTCCAGGTCCCTCCTTTCCTAACCCTTTAAATCTGTAAAAGCTTGTGGTGACCATCTCCCCCTCAACTACTAAATATCCCCTGTGGCTTTCTAACCTCTCAAAACCTCTCAGTTCATCCTTAACTCACCGCCCGGGTATTATCCTTCCTCACAAACTCCTCCGCTTCTCCCCCTTTTCAAATCCCTTTATTGGCCCCAATTCCCCCAAAATACCAAATCAAAACCCACGAAACCAACCAAACCACAAACCTGTACTCTGCGAACTAATCTCCCCCAAAATTCCTCAATAAAACTCCCAAACCCCCAAGACTTCTTTTCCACACTTTTTATTTCCCCACCAGTCGCTTCCAAAATTTTCCTCAAATACCCCCCTCCCCCTGGAATTTTGTCCCCAACATGTCCATTATCCACCAATTTGGATCCTTCAGACGGAACCCAAAACTATTCAGAAAGCTTACAGCCTGCAAGCCCCGCTCCAAACCCCAACATACTGGCTACTGCAACCCTCCCAAAATATTTCTTCTTCTTCATCATCCTTAGAATTTAAGACCCCAAGGGGATTATCAAAAAAAAAGACAACTTATTTAACCCCCTTTTCTCCCGAGGGGTTTAAATTTTTTGACCCGGGGCCCTTTTTTCAATTCTGG